>CM048845.1:60002032-60602032 GCA_026545225.1 Cornus controversa
GTTATCTTAAGTATCATATGTCTTCAGCTCCCTTTTGAGTTAACTTATGCTCATCTTTATGAGGTTATCGGGTCTGATCTTTTGAAGTAAGCATGTAATCATGTTGACTTGCAATTTTTCATTTTTCTCTTTATTGCCCTCATTCTTTTTGCAACTACTTAATTTTGTGATTTTTAAGTTCTCTCAAGTTAGCATATATTTTTGGTCTCATAAACTTGGCTTTGTAAGCCATTTGTTCTGCATGCTATGATGTTTAACGTCATTTGTAAAATAATTAGTACATGCATTTGTAAGAATGATAAAATAAATTCAAAGTATGTATAAGTGTTTAAATGCACCCGGACGCTACGGTGTGAAGCCCAAGGTTTGAGCGAGTGTCTGGGGGGGCTCGTTTGAACTTGGTGAGCAATTACAATACGGGCCACGAGCTGCAAGGCCCGTGGACTATGCTATAACCCAAGGAAGCATGGCCTGGGTGATGCAGGACGAGTTATGATTTATGTGGATGAACCGAATGTGTTACGTCTCTACTTTTGGAGAAGGGGCAAAGACAAATGAAATTAGGGATTTAATTTAATTTAGGGTTAATTTTATTATTGTCATTGTTTTAGATTTAAGGGGTATTTTAGTATTTTAATATTTTAGGATTTCTTAGGGTCTAATTATGGTTTGCCTATATAAAGGCTTCTGTGTAATTAAACAATTCAGTTTTTAATGATTGAATAATATTTCATGAGTTTGTGAACTCCTCTGTATCTCTTCTTCTCCCTTTTGTTCTTGCTCTTCTCAATCCTTTAGTCTTTCTAGCCTCTCCCCTTCAGTCTATTTTCTCATCCCCTTTGTTTGTCTTCTCACCTCCTTCTTCTAGCCTCATCTCATCTTCTGTCTTCTTATCCCCTTCTTTCTCTCTGGTCGTTGTCTATTTGATAGCTAAGTATTACTAGCTTTTGGTTCCGCATTAATGGTTTCCAGAACTAGACCACGAGGTGTGGTCAAACCCAGTTTTGGCCAAGCGGACAGGCCCATCAATGTATGGAGAGCTTACTACTTGGTCAAAGGAGTGGTAGCCACTGTGTGGCAGTATCCCAAACATGACCCTCTTCTGAAAAAGTAGCCAAAGTGGAAGGTATGATTTAATCATTGAAGTCATAACATGTGTATGAAACACCACGGCACACCATGCTTTGAACCATGACTTAAATGGTATCATCCCAAAGTGGCTCAGGTGTCTTGACATGAGGCGGCCATGATCATGACATGGCTTACCACATGCGGCTATAGAAGCTGACATGGCTCTTTTGGGAACACAGAGAGGGCATGTGGGTTGGAGAATGGGACAGGAGGTTTCATCATGAAATGCATATGAAAGATCACAAAACCGGAAAAGGAATCTTGGGGGATTTCTTATTTTAAACGAATGACCAAATGCCTCAAGAGGGACACGTGGAACTCACTCCTGAAATCAAGGAGATCATAACTAACCAGCATGGAATCTCGGTGGATATAAATAGGGAAAGGGAGAGAGAGAACATGGAGCTAGCAAGAAAGAAACGAAGAGATTCTTAGGCAGTGAGCTATTTGCCTTATCCTATTCTTGTAGAGTGTTTGATCCAGTCTCCCCCTCCTCCATCTTGATCTCTCTGATTAACAGATATCACTTGGTTTGTTGTAGAAAAGGAACCGATAAGTTCTATTACACCCACAACATTACTTATGTTCAATAATTCATCTTATTACCTTTTTTTATTGCTATTGGAGTTGATACAAAGTAAAGTCAGATGGTAAACAGAAAATTGCCTCAGTTGAAGTTTCTTATATTCATTCAACTGTCATAGTAGTTCCATTTTTTCCAGGTCAATGATGTCATGCTATAGAGTAGTAAGACCATGTGTAGACAAGTGTTAAAATTGTGAGCGCCAAGAGGATGCAAAGTGGACAAAATCTACATAATGTGAGGCGGGTCTTGACAAATGGTATTAGAGTCAACTCAAATGCCCATGAGGGTCAGGCCAGAATATGGGAGGAGCGTGCAAAAGCCCATGAGGGTTAGGCCGGAATATGGGAGGAGCATGCAAAAGCCCATGAGGGTTAGGTTGGAATATGGGGGAACTTGCACAAGCCCATGAGGGTTACACTAGCGAGGACACTAGGTCGTAAGATGGGGTGATTGGGACATCCCATATTGCCTGGGGCGGGAAGTTGCTTGCAGTTATAAAGGGGATGCATCCTAACTGTATAGAAATATTTTAAAACCATGATCACCAAGAGGGTTCTATTTGCACAGTGTGAGGTGAGTCTTGGCAGATGGTATCAGAGCCAGACCCTAAATGGAATATGGGGGAGCGTGCACAAGCCCATGATGGTCACGCCAGTGAGAAGGCTGGGTCCCAAGATGAGGTGATTGTGACATCCCACATCGCCCGGGTGGAGAAGTTGTTGGCACTTATAGAGGGATGCCTCCTACTCGTATAGATGTGTTTTAAAACCGTGAGCACCAATAATATACTTTTAAATACCTTGCCCGACCTTCTTATACCGTTACATAATGTTCCTTTGTTTAAGTTAAGAAAATCTGTGTATAATTGACAAAGGTATTGTGATGGCTTATCAATCTAATAAGTTAACCCATCTCATATTTGCAGTGTGGCTGAATTTTCTAATTTCTTTCTTCGTATCTAGTTTAATTCTTATGTTATCCCAAATTTTTTAGTTGAATTTACTCTATCAAATTCATCAACCAATAGCAATCTAATTGCTAATTCACTCAAAGAACCTCATTTGACATGATCTATAGATCCTTAGACCATATCCAAGACAACTTGGAAAATTTCTCCTGTAATCAGTTCCAAGATGATTTGTTGTAGAAATCTATTGTTTCTAGAGACTTGTTTGTCAATGCCCATTCTCATTCTAATTAATTTTCTTTTGTACATGTCCTCCATGATGTCTAGATATGTACTTGATAGACTTGAAAGTGTTGCTTTAATATCCAGTGCCATAGCTTTCTCTTATAACTTTATCATATGCTTTCTTGAGTCAATTACATGCCATGTGAATGTCTTTCTCCTTTGATCCCTTTTTCTTTCTTTTTCTCTTGATGTCTTTTTCCCCAATGTACTTCATGACTACTAATTTATGTAAGAAGGTGGCTCTATTACAGACTTCCTGGCATGAAGATAATTGTTAGATTATTTTTGGACTGAAAAATGATTTTTATATTGTTCTAATATTTTCTTCTTCACTCCTGAAACTTCTCTATTGTTCATATGACTACACTCAGCTAAACCTAACAAAAGATGAGTGTGGTATATGACCATGGCCCAGTTGTGCAGTTCCTCTCTCAAGCAAACATGTGCATCTTTTGCTTTTCCTTTTTATTTTTTTATTTTCTGGGGACAGAAACGCTTAGACGTTCTTATGCAGTTCTCTTGGAACATCATTGTCAAAGCACATTTAGTATTCAATGTTTTTAGGCTCCCAACTTAAGCGGTTGGTGCTGGAAATTGTTGTCAAGTATCTTTGGCCTCCTTCGTACTAAATATTTTTCTCTTATGAATCTTTATGAAGTTATTGTATGAAATTGTTCGACACTCTGACACTTGTGATTTCTTTTTCAGGTTTGGGTTGACAGCAATATATCTTTTTGCCATACAGTATTTTACAAAGATTGGGGGACAGCTATCAGTCAATCTTATTAAATATGAAAACAATGAAAACACAGAGTGTAAAGCTGACAGCTTAATTTACAAGGTAATAAGAAAAGATTTATTCAAATGTGTAATCCTGTATGGATCTGAGGAATTTTACTTGACTTTTAAGTACTTTCTCTGCAGGTGTTCGGCCTTTATTTTATGCAGTCATATATTGGTGTTTTTTATCATGCACTTTTACACCGCAACTTTAGGACCCTTCGCCAAGTCTTGATTCAGCGTCTGATTTTGTACGAGGTAGCAATAGTTGATATATTATCTTTTCTGTATCTAGGTTTGGCCTTTTGTGTTAATTTTCTCTTGTGCAATGCTTTCCAGGTGCTGGAAAATCTGATGGAAAATTCTTTGCCCTATCTCAGATACAAATATAAAAAATATAGAGCTGTTCGGTAAGCTTCTTCCAAACCTATCATCTCTTCATCCCTACAGATTGTAGATTATATTCTGGGTTTACCTTCCTCATACATTACTGGAACATGGGCTGATGCTTTGTTTCTTGTGTCAAGGACCAAGAAGAAACATGATAAAGGATCGTCAACTGGGAAGATTCGGGTCACATCTAGGGTCGAGAAAGAGTACCTGAAACCTGATTATTCTGCAAGTATTGGAGAGGAACTTGAAGATGGGCTTTTTGATGGTAATTTGCATATTTTTTCTTTTGCAGCTGTCAAGCAACATTTTGAGACAATAAAAAAAAAAAAAAAAGGCATTTGAAATCATATGAAGGTGTTATTCAAGCTCCAATGACTAAAAGTAAGGCCTGTCTCAAGTTGTAGCTACAAGTCTAAAGGGTGCCTGGTTGGAATGGTCCTCATTATTAAAATAAAAATAAAAAATCATACCCCATACTTCATGATATAGATTGTGTTCAGTTTTTCGATTTGTTCTGTTTATAAGTCTCTCTTTCATTGCTCTAATGATGACTTCATCTTACTTGATGTACTTGTGTGTTCCAATTCCATGAATTTAAATTGTTTCAATATTTTGTGATTTTAGATCACCCTGTGAAAATTCCAAACTCAGCATTCATTAACTAAATACTCAAACCACATGCAGACTTCCTGGAATTGGCGTTGCAGTTTGGAATGATCATGATGTTTGCTTGTGCATTCCCCCTTGCATTTGCCTTAATTGCGTTGGTAAATAATGCTTTCAGCCCTTTCATCATTCTTCAAATACTATTTTGAGTTGTATTACATTGTAGTTCAGTAAATGAAAGTCTGGTTCATTATGGCTGTGTTCTGTAGAACAACGTTACAGAAATCAGAACAGATGCACTAAAGCTGCTTACCATGTTCAAAAGGCCTATTCCTCGTGCTTCTGCTACAATTGGAGCATGGCTAAACATATTTCAGGTACTGATTGTATTTTGTTAGTCTGAAAAGCACTCTGATATATTTCCCACTTAGACATGTTTACTTTAATATATTCCCATTTTTTTAAAAATGTAATCACAGGTAAACTAGAACTAGCTTAAGTTAAATCCCTGTTATCAATCAATGCTTTATGTTTTGTGTAATTGTTTCTTGCCGTGAATGATGCTTTGTTGGGTTGAGCACCAAATTACAATAAACATCTGGATAAAGATCGTCTTCAAATTCTGGAAGCAGAATTTACAGCTGGGTTGGAGGAGATGGGCTATTCCCTCCACACAGACATAAAAGGCATGTTGCTGTCAAAATTTAACAAATCCATGGGCCAATAGAATTAATTACACTGAAAACTAAGAAATATTAACATTTCTTTTTATATCTTGTCAAGAAACTCATGCACCTACTTTTTCCTCTATGGGTACGAACCCTCAACCATCTTTCAAGTGGAAATACCAGTATGCTAGAGTCTTTGGTGTTAGGACATACTAACATTCTAGGCTTCTTTTTTTTTTTTTTTGGCAAATGGGTACGGTGCACATTTTAGAATCGTAGAACTCTGTATAATTTATCAACATTTGTAACTCCTGTTAACAAACATGAAAATTTGCACAAAGGGGAGGTACAGATTCATCCCTAGTTTTGATGGATGGGCGGCCCCTGCAAAAATACAACTTTTGGTATCAAGCTCTTAATAACATATATCCTAATTGGTGCACTATGGGCAGAGTAGAGCTCCAATTTTTTGTATTTATTCATAATATATCCTATTTTAAAAAAAAGAACATTAGTTGTTCTGCGTATTCAATTTGTTCATGATCTTCGTTTTCTCCATTCAATTGTTTAATAATTCCCTTGTGTTTTGTTTTTTTAACTCTTTAACAATAGGCTATGTTATGAATATCAGTTTCTGATAGTGATGTCTATCTGCACCAACTGCGCACTCTTAATATGCTTATATGATGAAGAAGGGAAATGGAAAATAGAACCGGGACTTGCAGCAATCCTCATCATGGAACACGTACTCCTGCTGATTAAATTCGGATTCTCGCACATTGTTCCTGAGGTGATCTTTTTACTCTTCCTCTGCACAAAGTCTATCATCCATGTCAGCCTCTTCTAATAACGACTAGGAACCTTTTTCAATAATGCAAAAATACTAATCAGGAACATGTGAAGTTATAATCTTTTCCCTCCTTTGCAGGAGCCCGCTTGGGTAAGAGCCAACCGTATGAGGAATGCAACACAAGCTCAGGACATGTGCTCTAAGCAGCTTCTGAGGAGCATGTCCGGCAATGAAAAGATGTTTGCTGAGGTAGAGAAGACCGAGTGATGAGATGGACTTGGCCACGTATTTGACACTTCCTTCTCAACTAAGCCTTGGTAGAGAAGCTCCCTCGAGAAAGAAACAAGAAGCTGATGCCGGGAACATTGAATTTTCAAGGCTGATGTTGATTTTTGTTATTTCGGGTATGGTATTAGCATGGTAGAGAATCTGTGTTACAAATGTTTTTGTTTTAGCATGAACCAGTGTTGTATGATCGAGAATAAAGTAGGAACAGTTCTGAAAAGATCTGTTAGCTATGAAATCGGTTTTAAACCAACTTGAGGTCAAAAACTGGTTAATTACTCGGGATTTGGTGGTACTCTACTAAATTACGTAATTCGTCCAAATGGGTGTCGCTCCAAATGGGTGTCGCTCCGCCTCTCTCTATCTGATAGTAAACTTTGTCACTTTTGCGCTCCCGTTCCCTCTCAGTGTGGCTTAGGTACTATAGTAGTCATTTTCATGTTGGCCTATTAACAGCTTAAATTCACTCTTATATATGAAAGTGACATAGAGGGCAATACTTTACCCAAAAAAAAAAAGACATAGAAGGCTCTAAATCATTTTTCATTTGCCATTGCTTCAAGTAATTTCTGTTGTAAAATTAATCAACTCTCAAATGAATAGCCACTGAACTCCAAACCCAGTTTCTATTTGTTTCAAGTGTTTGAGATTGTGTACACAAGTTTAATTTGTGTTTTCACTTTCTGAAAGAGGAAAAAAAGGATCTATTTACATACAGATCTGAAAATTAAGAAACCCATTTTTGTCTAGAGATTAACTTTAACCCAGCAGTGATGATAATGTTGTCTATTTGTTGTTGTTGACCAGAAATCAACTAAGCAATTGAGTTTTAGGAAAGCTAAAAAACAGGTAAATGATGGGAATCTTTAAGACACTGCAGTGCAAACTGAAGCCTTTGGACACCTCCAAGGCTTGATTGCATGCATTCATAAACCTGCAAGTGAGCAATTTTCTCATTCCAACATCAATCTCTCAACACACCCCTTTATGTATTCAATCTTTCACTCTGTAACCCAAATCTTACATCCTCTTAGTTTGTATATACATCCAGTGGGACCTCACACAATGAGTCTCAAATGGAGATGAAACAACTTCATTGTCATCTGGCCGGAATCTTAATCAGCGACGAGAGCTTTCAGCCCAACGAGAACTTTCTTGTCTTTCAGAGCGACGAGAACTTTCAGAGCTGCGACGAGAGCTTCCAAACCGGTTGCTGACCTGACGGGCATAAGACACAACAGCTTTAGCCCATCTCTTGATCTCACTCTTGAACTTCTTGGAATCAAGATGTTTCAATGACTTCATCCCTGGCTCTACCGAAATCTCCATGAAGGAGAAGCACCGGTCAAAGCGTTGACGCTTTGCAGTGTCTTCCCGGTTTAAAACCTCCTCGCCGTTGCTCGGAGCCAAAGCTTCTTTCACAGACATGTTTGTGGAGTTCTCTTCCCTTTGCTGAAGAAGAAGCTAGCAATGTGGTGGATATGTTTCTTTCAAAGCATTTCTGAGACTTATAAGGCTGATACAATTGGGTTCAAGGACTAAACATGGTATTCTAAATGCGTGTAGCGAACAACTCCATTGACTATGACTTTTCAGCATACTATGCATATATTTACCGAGTATTAATCAAAACTTCCAAGGAAGGTGTTGCTTATAATAGGTGCTCTAGAATTAAAATTTCATGAAAATTAGTACCAACTTCAAACTAATTTCTCTTTAATTTCAATTCTAATTCTAATGTGAACCTTAATTGCACTTAACCCCTGTATTATCATTTTGTGACACATAACCATCCCAACTATGTTTTTAGTAGATACTCCTGAACTATCAAGAAATTGTGCACCTTGCCCCCTTCCCATTAGTTGTCCGTCGAATAATGAGTTTAAATGAATTTATCGCCCATTTTGATAGATTTTTTATTCAATAATATATTTTTTTAGAAAATGGGTATTGGATAATAAGATCATTTTATCTCCTTATTTATCGGTCAACTAACTATAAAAGGGTAAGGTGCAATTTTTTTGATAATTTGGAGAGGTTATATGCAAAAAATATAGTTTAAGAAGGTTATGTGCCACAAAATGATAGTAGAGGGGATTAAGTGCAATTAAGCCTAACTTTTAAAATGAAGAATTTTTAAATATATATTTGCATATACATTATTATATATATAATGTTTTAATTCAATCATAAAATAAGTATTAATAAAAGTAAAAGCTTATGTAGATGGTACCAAACTACCAATTCAAGATAATACAGGTTGTTGGGCAGGTCACTCAATCGGAAAATGAGAATATAAATCATAATTTTGACTTGGTTACTTATAAAACCATGTGCTAATTAGGTTATGTGCACGATTGGATATGATGAGAAACTTCGCGAACACGGACGAACCTTCAAAAATGCTTGTTCACCAAGTCACAAGCCATTTGATTCGTTCATAGCCAATCGTCATCAATCAAAATAATTGGACGTGGACATGTTTATGTCATGTAGTGTACAAAAGGCTGGTAAGGTAATTATATATACGAACTTATTTTTGTGGATTAAAAAACATAGAAAGATTGCATGAAAAGTGGAAGATGTTAAAATTTGGTAGTTGCATACTTTTTATTTTATTTTGTACCGACAACTTTTCGTGTATTAAAAAAATAACAACATTCCGTGTAAAGTGAAAGATGATAAAATTTGTTGGCACCACCACGTTCCTTGAATGATTGATGAAACCAAGCGAAACAAGAAGTTCACTGTTTGTGGTTGATTCTTTGTCTCACGTTGTATTCAAATGAGAAGAGAATGGGTTAAATAGGCAAATAAACAATACTATCCAATAACTTAAATTTTTGAATCATTGATAAATGTTCAATACGTTACAATTGGTATCAGAGTTATACTCAATTCTTAATCCGATATCACGCCAAGCATCCGGCCCGGAGGTTCGAGTCTGCCGCTGAATAGGCAGGGTGGTGATTTAACCGTAACGAGAACGTTACGAGTTTATATAGACAATACTATCCAATAGCTTGGTATTTTAAATCATTGGTAAGCGATGATCTACATTTGATAATGTCATCTACTATCAATTTTTAACATTAATGTTGTGTTTCACATCGGATCCGAATGGGTATAAATGGGTGGGCAGACAACACTACCTAATTAATGTTAAAAGTTCATTAGTTGTCCCACGTTGAATCCGAATGGGTAAATGTCGACCCATTACATTCAGGCACCACAAATTGAAATGACTTCTTAATTTTTAACATTGCTACGGTGCAAGTTTCAAGTTATGCCTAACCAGTCAATTTTTTAAAATTGCTTTTATATTTTTTTAAATAACATTGCTATAATGTGATTTTCAACTTATGCCTCACCGATTGTCAATTTTTTTAAATTGCTTTAATATTTTTTAAAATAAAAACGCGTTTCTTGCTGTGACTTCTTATTTTTTTTAAATGGCAACAAAAAAACAAAAAAATGACAAGTTAGCAAACAGACGCTAACATTTCAACCGTCAATTTAACACATCTCAAAGGTTTGTGAGCAACATTAAAAAGAGCTTTAGGTCAATTACTTGAGATCAAAGGGCAACTCAAAATCAAGGTTTGATTTTTTCTTGATAGCCATAGCAGCCAACTAATGAGCAACAACACCATTGACTCGTCTTGGCACCGATTTCACAGAGAAACCCAAGTGCATTTGCAAACTAAATATCTTCCACCACCGTAGCAATAAGAAGATGTCTATCTAAACCACCCCTTCACAATCACATTCAAAAGAGCACCTTCTCAAACCCCCAATCCAAATCTTTTACGATAGCATTTCTCAGTACATAGGCTTCTGCCACCTGCTTTTAAGGATTCTTTACTGTATGTTGCGTCAACATTTATTTTCACATAACCTTTTGAAGGAATAGACCACCTGGAACAAACAAAATCCAACTGCTCAAAGTGATCTCTGTGCCTCACCACTGAAGAAGCTCCATTATCAAATAATTCACAATATTGATGAACAGCAGAAGAGGTTATATGCATAGCTAATCACCAATTTCTGTTGAAATACCATTCATTTCTTGCCTTCAGATCTGCCAGCAGATGCAATCTGCAAGTCCTTTGACTTCTAACAGATTTTTCTATGAAATCTCCACCACCCATCCCAATTCTCATGAGACACATTTTTCATTATTATTATTGGTAAACAGTTTACACTCAAGAGACTCATTTTGTCTTAGGATTCAAACCCTCAACTTTCTATGAGATACCAGTTATAAGTTTGTGAGAAACTTCAATCAACTATACTACATTAGCTTTTCCATTAGTTCTAAGTTTTTAGCATTATATATATATATATATATATATAATCACGATTCACAAATATCTAACCTTGCCATTAGAAATGTATCTTTAAGACATCATAAATGTGGCAACAACCATTCCATTTCAATAGCATTTATCAGTTGAAATACAGGTACCTCCAAGTTGGAGGGGGTAAATTAGTCTTTAGTGTGCAACAATTAACACACCATGGTGGCCTTAGAGCATAAAGCCATGAATGATGAAACTACTAATAGAAATATATTAAAATCATACATATCCATATCACCCATCCTAAGATTAACAATTTTGTGCTCCATGCTGGCTTAGGCTCAGGACCCAAACTGGGGCATTCAAAAACAAGCAAATGATACATTTCACTCACAGGCTACCACATATTCTCTTCATCATCCCATCCATCTCAAACACAATCTTCGGTAATTCTGCAGTTTGTCTTCACATAGCTAATGCATCCTTTCCAAGTTCACTCACGTAACATAATCAACCTAGATTTAGAACATCCATGGATTAATGGACAATCTGTCTCTCTCCTCAACGGAGAAACAATCTAAGAAATCGCTTTAACAGAGGGTTTAAACTCAAGCACCATTTAGAGATGCACCAGGAATGTTCTGGTATCATCAGAGGTATAGTGACAGTAGCACTCTCATATCCAATATAGAGTACAACCCATATCAACAAAAGTTGTCATTCTGTACTGCTTACATGCCATGTATTCTGTGTTAGTCCTAGTAATTTTTAAGCCTTTAGCTTCTAAGGCATCTCTCCATGTTTCAAATTTTATTGCTAAAGCTTCCTTAGAAGTATCCAATAGAACTATGTCACCAACAAACATGCACCATGGAATATCTTCTTGGATGTCTTTCCTTATTTCATCTAAAACTACCGTAAATAAATATAGACTTAACACTAAACCTTGGTGTAGTCCTACTTGTATATAGAATTCACTAGTCTCTTCACATATAGTACAAACTCTAATCCTTGTTTCACTATACATATCATGAATGAGATTTATAAGTTTTATTGAGACTCTCTCTCTGTAAATCTCTAAGTCTCTAAGAACTAAGAGTAGATCTTTTTGTCTACCTCTACACTCTTCTTTTAATTGTCTTATTAAGTAGATGGCCTCCATAATGGATCTATCTAACATAAACCCAAACTGATTATCTTAAGCTTCTTTCTTAATTTTTGTTCGATTATCCTTTCCCAGAAGCATTGCATGACTAATTAATTTAGTTCTTCTATAATTTTCATAATTTTGTATATCTCCGTTATTTTTATAAATTGGTACCACTGTACTACTCCCACTCATTTGGCATTATTTCTTCTCTAAAGATTTTGTTAACCATTCAATTTTTTTTACTTCCTAGAATTCTCCATACCTCTAGAAGTATGTTAATAGGTCCTACTGCTTTATTGTTACCCATCTTCTTGAGTGCTTCCCTATTTCCTTGGTAGTAATTTTGTTTATTAGGTAAGGTTCATTACTTATAAATTCTTCCAAGTTTAGTTACTACCTTTTTTAGTTTCGCTTCCAAGTTATTTTGTATTCTCTAGATCATCTTATTTCTTATTTTTTTGTCATTCTTTAAAATTCGTTCTTTTATTTTTTGTAACTTCTTCTATTTCAACCTTCCACCGCCATGTTTCTTTCTTTATAATTTTTAACCTTTGGATTCTCCCAAAGTTGGCTTTGTTACTCCTGACCAAAGACAAACTATTTATGTTACCATTCCAATTCAATTGATTTTCTTACAATACTATTTCTTTAAATTTTTCTCATTGACGCCTTTCAATTCTTTCCGTTTTATAGTTTGAGCTCCATTTCTTTCCTTTCAAAACTTAAACCTTTTAATTGCTATGTCATTTAATAGTTTGAACTCCTTTTCTTTCCTTTCGAAACTTAAACCTTTTAATTGCTAAAGTCCAATATAAGTAGTTGATGTTAGTTAGTAAGACTTCTCCTGGAATATTTTACAATCTTTACATGTGTTCCATTCCTCTTTCTATAAAACATTAGTCTATTTGTGTCTTATTCATACCACTCTTGAATGTTATTAAATGCTCCTCTCTTTTTAAAAAAAATGTATTTGCTATCGCTAAATCATAAGCTTTTGCAAATTCTAATGGTCTCCACTTCTTCATTTCTCTCCAAAACCATATCCTCCATGAATTCATACATACCTTGTTCATTGACTCTTACATGACCATTAAAATCCTCCTATAAATATGCTTTCATGGCTAGGTATATTGTAAATTATGTCATCTAGTGACTCCCAAAAATGTACGTGTTGTGGTTTCATCTAATGCTCCTTGTGAAGCATAGCCACTTATGATCTTTAGCATCATTGTGTCTAGTACTAGTTTTAAAGTTATTAATCTATCTCCTCGTCTTTTAACTTCTACAACTTTATTTTTCATGTAACTATTTACTACTGTTCCTACCACATCTCTGTAATTATCTTTGCCACTTGAGAAAAAATATTTGTTTCCTTCTCCAATCTCTCTAACCTTTTCTCCTTTCTATTTTAGTTCATTGTAGACAAACTATGTTAATTTTCCTCCTTTTTAATATGTTCATAATAAGCTTACTACACTTGCAGTTAGTGCCCCTATGTTCCATGTTGCTTAGTCTAATTTTCCATATCTTACTATTTTTAGTTATTCTATTATTATGAAAATTCACCATAAAGATTTGACAGTTTTATGGTGGGTTGTCTACATGACACCAACTCACGTTTACAGTTGGAAAATCAAATACCTACTTTAGGATCTATCTCTCCTTTGCTCTTGACCTAACAATTAATCTAACTATGCCTACAACAAACAGATACCTACCAATACACCCCAACTAATTTATAAGAAAGCAAGAAATAAACTACAAGTCAAATATTGTTTACTAATATTTACAGCAGGAAAAAAGTAATACATGCACTAGCAACAGCTAAGAAATAGTTTTTCATAAAAATACAGCAAACAAATAAAGCTGAGAAATATCAAAGTTAATTATATTTATCACTCATGAGATTAAATTCAAATACCCACTACATCATAATGCAAAAGAAAGGAAGTAGATAAAAACCAGACTGTTATGTCTCTTTGGTCTAAAACCAGATACTATGTATCCCCATAAAAAATAAGAAAAGGCTTCAATAAGAGGAACAAAAACTTTTTGGAGTCCAAAAATGATGGAAAAGAACCACAGCATGAAAAACATCATTCCGTACTTCATTTCCTACCACGGATCCTACTGGCCTGTCTGTTCCTCTTCTTGACACCAGACTTGGCAACCTTAAGGCTCCTGTTCACAGCGCTCAACCTTGCAAGGGCTGCCTTCTTCAGATCTGGCCTGTAATAATTATTTGCCACCTGCAATAAATAAAAATAATGTAGGGATGTTGACTATGGTTTCTCTCCTTAATGACATATTTCGCAAGGAAAAAGAAAATGAGTAAAGCACATAAAAAATGACAATATTAGAGCACCAATTTGAAAGACAAAAACCACATAAGCAACTAAAGCATAAGTAAATTGAAGCAAACAAACAATCAAAACAAAGTATTCCTATGGGAGAGCAAAAATATCTGAAGTAGGGACGAAACAGTGCATCTCAATATAAAAGAATGGCATCGGAAAAATATTAAAACATAAAAAGATAGCTAGTCAGCTTTCTAAGACTAGATTGCAAATAGAATGACAATCTAAACTAAGCTTATCTATATCATACTACTATAAATTAAGACCATTACCACTAAGCAATAGACAGGATGTATACTAAAGCACTGCTGGGAGAATGCTCAGAAGTAAGAGTTGACAAGTCACCTTCAGTGAAGAACCCATGAAATGGGGTTCTTCTAATACGTTAACTGCTTATTATTGCTGAAAAATCTCTGAATTAGTGTCAAAAGACACATGCTAAATCAAGCTGAAAGGATGCTTCAGTCAATTCTACTTTTAAACAAATCCTTTCCAAGTGTCAGTTTCCAGCAAAATATCCGACACCAACACATGGACAGATTGGGTAGCACTTGAATATTATCGAAGATATTCAGTCAGCTGGACTGCATCATTATACAGTTCCACCATAATGTGTCCAGAACAGGATTCAAAATCTATTGAATCTAATAAGTTCTCTAAATGTGAGGTAACAGGGCGAATAGCGATAAAATCATAGCAGCAGCTACTCCACTATCTTAGTGGAAAATCTTTCCATAAATTGAAGAATCAATTAATGGTCCATTTGTGCTTTAATATTTTGGACACCAATATTTGTATTGGCACCACCACTGAGGAAAAAAGGTTTAATGATCATGCACACCTAATCAACTTAATTCGGCTTTGGACGGAATTCTCTTGAAACAGATATTTAAATTGATTGGTAGCATCCAATTATAATTACAACTACAAATACCTATTGCATTGAAAAGACGTTTCTTTTTGGTAGAGCACACCTCATCTCAAATTTTTACAATAAGCTCTCAGGTCTAACAATTGCTGCTAACAGGATTAATATAAGCCCCTAATTTCAGTCGAATCATTATAAACCTAACAACCTGGGGCTCAGATGATGCTATACTAATTACCATCATCGCTCAATACTCCCAAGAGAGCAACAATGCGTCCACAGAGCAATCAAATCAGCAAATCCCTTAAGAAAGTAATATTCAGCAATAGAAAACTAAATCCATGCAATTTTACACAAGCTTCTTATAAATTTAGTACCTGGTTTGCAACTGCCTTAGACATGCGATGGAATTCCTTCTTCATGACAGACTTGTGAAGTAAAGTTGCAGGTTTGCTTTGTTTCTTGGTCTTTGCAGTCGCAAGCACCACAGATTGATCTTTGCCTCCTGGTTGGATGGTTACAGTTTTTTTGTTTGCTAATCCTACAGCATTAATACACTAACATAAAATTCCAATTCAATCTAACCCACCATAACTATAAACACTACAAATCTTAATGCTCTATTTGGTTGCCAAGAAAATATATAAAATTGGAAGGCAAATCAAAATCAAACCTCATATTACCACTGGCCAATTATCCTCTCCCAAAAGGGAGGTGAGCAATTCGAACCCCACATAGGGTAGTGAGGTGTGCATGTGTGCCTGTGGTACTTGCATACCAAAAAATGAAAAGAAAAAAAAAATCAAACCTCGTAGCAGATCTTCAGTTTGGCTGAGAAGGTCTATTTTTTCCATTTTAATTACAAAGTAAAGAACGATATTTTTCCCTTTTTCCTCTTTTTGGCTAAGGCTTATTTTCCATTTTCTTAAAAACTAAAGAACGATTTGCTAAGTAAGGTTTTTTCTTCCATTTTCTTACAAACTAAACAGCGTTTGGCCCCTGATTGGCAGCCAACAAAGTCGGAAAAAGAGAAGTGACAAAATTAACTCAATCAACCAAATAGTTGTAACAAATTCAGAGGGACTATTTAAGCTCAAATCCCTCTTAACAATAAATCAAAATTTAAGGAAAAAAAACAATTATTTTTCCAAATTTTCCAGGAACCAAGCATGTCAGAGATCTAAATTTATCACGAAAATAAAACAGGAAAATAATGAAATGTAATGTCACTGAATTTACCAGAGTGCTTGTAGGAGTTGAGATTGAAGAGATTGTTGCTCTCTTTGCTGAACTGCACACTCGCAGTTCCATTACCGAACTCCTTCACAAGAAACGAGCTGTTCTTCTTCACTATCTCCCATATCAACTGCCCTGGAACTGTCGCCATTTCACACCTCTACACTGCATCCACAAAGCAATATACATATATATATATATATATATATCACACATCAATATATATACAGAGAGAGAGAGAGAGAGAGAGAGAGAGGGAGAGGGAGAGGGAGACAGAGAGAGATACCAATAGATTGTAGTTTCTCAAGGGTTTACTTCTTCGGCCCCCGTAAGAGGAATTCAGATAGCTGGAAACTTAAATTGTTTATATATACTGGTCTTGAAACCCTAGAGGGCCAGAGGAATGATCTGTAATTAATCAAAGGGTAAATTACAGGATAACCCTTCAAAACTGTCAATTTTAGTTATAATGGTTAATTAACTTAATTGCAGATAAGCCCTCTACTAATCATTTTGGGTTAAATTTACTGACATTCCTTCATATTTGGTCTAATTATATTCGAAGAGATCGCTTGGCGTTAATTTCATTCACCTCTCATTAATTAATTTTTTCGATAGCCGAAATAGATTTTTTTAAGAGTGAAAAGACAATTTTGTCATTGCATTATAATATCACATTATATTTCAAATAGGGTAAAATAAAATGACATTCCTAAAGTTGCCATAATTGCATTGACTTCTGTTGAGGTTTGTCATAATTGTACTGACTTCTCCTATGATAATTTGAAATAATATTTTAGGATGATTTTATCATTATACTCCAAATAATTTAATAAATAAAAAATAAAAATTTGATTTCTAAAATGATATGTACGCTTTTTTGCACATGACACCACTAGCTCGGTCGTTTTGGTCAATTCGTACCCGTAATTCACTACAAAACTTAACAACTCGGTCTACAGACCTGATCATATGTATGTGTTTGTATATATCTATGATCATGATCGAAGATCTTTAAAAAGAATTTGTGTGATAGAATTTTTGACGATTCATCGTATATGTTAGGAGCAAGATCAAAGATCAATGGTGGTCATGGTGGTGGTGTAGCAGGTGTATGAAAGGAGACTGGACAAAGAAAAAGTATAATGTAAGAAAACATGTTATTTTAAAAATCAGATTTTTTTTTTAGGGGACGTCAATGAAATTACAACAAACCTCAGGAGAGGTCATTGTATTTTACCCTATTTAAAATATAATATAATATTATAATTCAAAAGGCAAAATTGTCTTTTCACTCTTAAAATTTATTCTAGCTATCGAAAAAATTAATTTAGGAAGAAGTGAAAAAATTAAAGATCAAACGATCTCTTCGAGTGTAATTTGACCGAACCTCAGAAGATCAGTGAATTTAACCCTTCATTGTTTTGCACTTAACCTCTACACTAATTTTTTCGCAGCTAACCCTCCCATTATATTATGTACAACGGCTGCATCTTAGCCTAATTGTCACGGAGGTTAAAAAATTGACGAATTTGTTAAATTTTTCGTAAAATGATATTTTTAGCGCCACCCCCCCCCCCCCCCCCCCCCCCCCCCCCCCCGCGCGCGCGCGCGGAAGTAAAATGATAGTGCGCGGGCTTATCTGCATATGTTGACATATTTCTTTTGTTCCTTTATTTTTAACCACTAAATTTTCAGTCCGATATTTTATAAAGTAGACACAATTAGACTGATTAATAAATTTAAAGAGTGATTTGTTAGTTCTATAAATTTGATTTTAAATAGTGATTTGTTAGTTCTATAAATTTGATTTTGATGTGGTCTGAGGTTTTTTTTTTTTTTTTTTGGCCTTTTGTAGGTACCTTTTGTAATGAATGCAAAAGTGCTTATATTTAATATTTATTTATCATTATTATTATTTTTACCTTGGCGAGAAAACTCACACACTTATTGAACTCTCAACCTTCTACTTTAAAATGTGAGAAAGTACCACTAAACTACAGTCATTGATATTTATTTACTTAGAATTTTTTTTGGATTCCGAAAGAATGGTTACTCCTATGTCATGGGCGAGCAACATATGCGTAAAAGCAATAATACTTATTATTATTTTTCTTCTTCTTTTTCTTGGCTTTTTGAGTACTAAAAGAATGGTTTGGATGAATGGAATGTTTGGAATGTCTAATTGGATGAATGGGTACTACAACAGTACTCCTTTTATTGAATGAGAATGTTGATGGGTTTTCTTTGTGTGAGAAACTTAGTTTTGTGTTGACAAATTTTTTTGATGTCAAAATTTGATAAATTGATTTGTAATTTTAATTTTACTCTAGTCTCGATTTTGGAAGTTGAACGTCAAGCGTTCAATATAAGCTCAATACCTTTTGATCAAATTTTGAACATCATATAAAAGAGGTAAGTAAGCATGTGAGTACCACTTGTTATTGAAAAAAGCTTTTTGAGTTATCTTCAAGAGTCAAAATATGTTTTTGAAAACCTTGTAATATGAGTTCAATGGGTCTTGAAACAATCCTCACATGGGGTGTTTGTGTTCAGTCAATTTCTGACCTATCTGTAGTATTTTGACAAATCTCATTCCATACTTTTACTTTTGTGATGATTTTATATCATCAAAAAATTAAACTTGATAAGCTTTCCAACAATATATTATTTGTTTAATTTTGAGTTCGTTACAGGAAAAAAAATTCCAGTAATGTCCAGAACCGTTGGAAAATTTTCCAACAGGGTGATTTACTCTCCGGAATTAAGAGTTTTCAGAAATGAGCATGTCCTAACAGAATATTACCAACCGGTTGGAAATATACTCAAAGGCCTAAAACTTTAATTTTCCTGATTCGAAGTCCTTTTTCAACCAAATTTCAAGAAATGTCCAATAGGATTTTAAAACTACTTTACCAACTTTTATTTGGACTTTTCTGCCCATATAAACTCTTCTCTCAGCTTGTACACATATATGTAGACAGAGACACCATTTTCAGAGCTTGAGTGAGAAAATCAGTCTTAATTTTTCTAATTGTGCTTTTATATTTTTTTATGATGATGCTCTTCATTTGATCGTCAGTACAAAGCTTATCTACGGATCATCTTGTCCGATTAGAGCAAAAGATTTGTTTCTTACATATTCGCGCTTGTGAATTGAAGGAAGGTGAATCAATCACTACAAAAGAGAGAAATTATTTGTGGAGCAATCATATTCTTTCAACAACCCGTTTAGAAGATTTGAAAAGTATAGACTGAAATCTGCAACAATTAGACGTGGGATTGCAAAAGTGAGATTGAGATATTCAGCAACTAGGTCTTGGCCGAGTGTACTATGTGTGAGATTGAGACTGAGTGGTGTACTTTGCTTCAATATAGTAGATTGGTTTACTCAAGACTACTAGTCTCCATGAATTTTTCTCGCTGAGATTTTCCACATTAAAATTCTTCTATTATCATATCTTACTCTGCTTTATTTCAATGTTTTATATTTATTGCTTTGTATTATTGATTAGTTTTAATTTGAGTAATATTTAAAATAATCTAAAAATCAATTAAAAGGGCAATCTAGACCTATTCAACTCCCTCTAAATCTTTCATCGGAGGTCAAACTTCCACACCACATCCTTGTGCAACTCACACTGTATGATCCGTACTTTTTGCTAGTAAGAATATCTTGTTCACTTCGTTAGGCTTAAGCTTTCCTATTTTGTTCAAGACATGGTGGGAGTTTTTTTGAACATGGTAAATGTGGCATTTTAAGGGTTTATTTGGATAAATGGTGTTAGAGCACTTCGACTGTTCTGATAAAAAAACTCTCCATTCTTTGCAATGACTTAGTGAGGGAAAGCAAGTAAGAGAGAGGAAGGTGATTCGATAAAGAGAATAAAAAATCTGAAATGTGGAGACAATCAAGGTGAACTTGAACCAATTAATGAATGTTGTAAGTCGACATGGCCAACTCGAATTATATGGAATGAAGACAAGGATGATGATGACCGTTTGAGTTCACTTGTTTACTAAAAAAAACTAATTCAATCCTTTAACAGATTCACCTATTTATGAATACTTTAATTCATTTGTATATTGCACGTTTTTTGTTAACCTTGGTATGGAATTTATCCACGAAGGTAGTGCTCTTAACTTCCCTCTAGACCTAGCAACCATTAAAGCTCCATGTACAAATGAATAAGATTTAGTGTAGACGAGTTCTTGAAAGTATAAGATCAATAATCAATTTCTTGTTAAGTCATGTAAAAATATGAACTTTCTTTTTCTCTCTTTAATAGGAAATAAGCCTTTTTTTTTTTTTTATGTGATATTCAAACTCTCTTTTCTTTTCTGATAAATCCACTCTTCTGTTTTGTTTTTTTTTCTTAATTTAAATGACAAAAATGTCTTGTGATACTTTATCCCTATTTATGTGATAGGGACAACATTATCATTCAATTTTTAATACATTTATCATAGAAGAGCATGCTAATATTGCCTCCTTTGAGCATAATCATATTCATTTCACTTTTTCATAATTCATATCTTTTTATTACATAATTTAATTAAACTAACCTTATAAGTTGCATCCGTTGTGAGACTCACCGTCACATATTTGACGAGCCAAACATTGCGATGCAGGGCTTGTCACATGATAGGCTCATACCGCAATGGCCATAAGGCTCACCAGTCACCATAGTTGACTGGGACTTGTGAGCAGCCTTTTATCTCCTCTTCCTTATAAACCCCCCCTTCCTCTTCTCTTTTTATATCTATATATACATATATTTATCTATATATTTTAATTAAAGTAGCGAGCCTAATTAGCTTCATACCCAATGGCCTAAGGAATTAGGATTGGTACCATTCAAGTAGCCAGTCTGGCATTACAGAGCATCATTCATGTTAAATCAAATCATCCAACTATCATATAACTTTTTTCGCCTCGAATTCAGATCTTTGGACCTCCTTTCACCATCATACAGCCTTTTTTAATCAAATGGTACTTACTACTATCAACTATGGTCTTCCAAGTCCTTGAAGCATGTGATCAAGCTATTTTAATAACCTCCTGCTCTTTGTCCACAATGGGTTTGATTCCTATCCAAGCTGTTATCCTTCTTGGGCTTCCTTCTCCACTACCCTGAACCGCCTACACAACAGTCAGATAAGTTTTATTCAGTTATTTGAGTATACAATTTAATGCATGTGATTTCTAAGAGTCAAAACACTAAATGCACAAGAAAATCTAATCAATATATATATATATATATATATATATATATATATATATTGTTGAGAAAAAGGTTTCTAATTACCCACCAAATATTATGATGTGATGATAAGTAAACAAGCATGAAACAATTTCAAAAAAACACCAAAAATTATACGTGATTTAGCTAAACAAGCCTACGTCCACAGAGAGCCAGATTTCACAATACAAATTGAAAAATTGTATCAAGAGTCAACTATCAACCCTTAACCCTTGTATACCCAATCTCACTCAAAATGAAATCACAAATTTTGAACAAGAATTTTCTCTGCATGTGCCTTCTCAAAAACAATGAAAGTGACATGTTAATTCCAAAGAGAATATTGCCTCTTTTCTTCTCATGAGCCTCAATCTATAACATAAATAACTATTTATAGAACCCAAAACACAATTCTTTGATGGACAAAAATTACAATTTCTTAGAACTCAAGACTAACTCAAGAAGAACTTTCCTACTTGAAACCAATACTTACCTGTTAAGAAATTAACTAATAAGATAACTTTATAGTAGAAACCTAATTATAATAGGAATTTAACCCAACCCAACATATATATACACACACACACACCCAAGGTCTGAAAGAATCAAACTATAATTTCTTTGTACTTTCTGTATTGATCAACCCACGACTAAAGAAATTTCATTTTCAAGAAATATCACTACCAATAGAACATAAAACCCAATTTATATTTTAACTAGCAAAATGCAAGAAATCAATTTCCAAAAACTGAGAAGGCCTGAAATTGTAGTTGAAAGTAAAAAACAAATAGCGACCACCCAACAGTACTTTGGAAGACTGGGATGTTAAGTCATTGAGACTCCGAACAACACAAGTTCAGGAACCAAAACCTGACATCAGATCATCCAGACCAAATATCAGATCACCATCTTTACAACTCAACTAATGTTACACTATGTACACGTCAACCTACCTCGATTGTCTCCTCTACCTACCAGTTCCTACAGAAAATGAAATGTCATGACATTGTTATACAATGGGGAATTCTACCTTCAGGCAGAATGTACAGTGCTGAAAACTAGAGCCCAATTATACCAAGAATGTTGAAACTAGGCTGCCTAATTCAATCAAAATCCCCACCAGACCAGAAGGGAGAAATTGCCAGCTACTGCAACTATGTTCGGGGAAACAAATTTCATGAATTGCTTGATGTCACAAAACGGTGTGCTGGTCGTATGGAACTGTTCAGTGCTGCATTTATCCTACTGAACACTACTTTCAAGGGAACACAAGCAAGAGCAGGGCCCTTGAGCTTCTCTACCACTGGTTTCTTCTCTTGTTTGCTTTGTTTGTCAGAACCAGTTAGTGAAGATAGTTTCCGGATCTTCTTAGACAAGAGCCCGTTTTTCCTTGTCTTGGATGATTTACTCGGTGAAACACGTGGCTGCAATGTCAGATGCTTGGTAGGAATCTTTCCACCTCTCAGATTTGGCTTCACTTCAATGCCTATATCAACACCTTCCAAAGTAGACATATTTTCATCCATATCATCATCCAACTCACTGCTGCTGCTGGTCAGGTAGTATTTAGGACCGCTCATTAGAAGATCACAAAAGCCATCATCCAAAACCTCAATTGTGATTGGATGACCTATGATTGGTTGACCATTCAATTTGCTCATGAGAGAAATATATGGAACATGCTGAGGCCGATAGCTGGCTTTCACCTCCAGATTAACTTCATACAAGGAGGAAACAGCACCATAATTTCTGACAGAAAAATCTGACATCTTATATCTTGGGTTAACAGTAAAACGGGACTGACGATAGGGCAGTGATCTCTGGGGGGTCGGCGACCAATCAGGCAAAAGATTCATCTCAGTCATTGTCCCCCTCCTCTGAGGTTCCATGTGAGGGAGATGCCTGCTCCAACCCTGGAAATCATTAGCTTGGGTCTCTATAACATGTCTGGACTTTGCTCTATAAGTACAACTATCTGAAGCAAGGGACCCACCAACTGGAGTGCAATCAACTTCCCAACCAGAACCAATACCTGCCAAATAAGCATTAGATTCATCATCCAGATCCACAGCTCCTCTTGAATCATGTTTTCTATTTTTAGTTGCATGTCTAGAGTTCCTCTTTCCTTTTAACTGCCACCTTGATGTACTTTTATCTATCCCCTGGCTAGTATTGTTAATATCAGCAGCACCTGAACTGGTTGAACCAGACTCATTAAACTCCTCATTTCCCAAATATTCAGTTTCAACTTGACTGCTTTGACTAGATTGCGCTACAGCACCAAACTGAGGCTTTTGAGATGAACAAACAAATACTGGAGAAAGGCCTGGTGAATAAATTAAATATCAGCATATGGTTAAACATCAACAAATCCAATGGAAAGCCCCATATCAGATAGACGAGCATGGAAGAAAAGGTTGATAATATAAATACTGCAACTGAAAGGTAGGGATGCAAACATGGTAGAAAACTAAGAATTAACAATATTTTTACATAACAACAGCTAGAGTAACAAGGACACTGAGCCTCTCTTATTCTTATCCTTGTTTCTCCCGAAGGTGCTTTCATTTGTGCGCCTTATACAGTTCCCACACTTTATCATTCTGTTATATATAAAAGTAGCAGTTGTATTCTATCTAGTTTATTCTTGATAGAAGTTATTTATATTTGGACTTTGCAGTGTCGTGCTTTGAGACTTGTCAATCATGGTACAGAAATTACTTATTTTACGTCACCTATTGTTCATACTCCAGATTGTCCCTTGGTTTTTGGGTTTTACTCCATTCTAGGATAATCTTCCACATTGCGTTGACTTTGTCATAATTGCTACTAGTTTGTATTATATTATGATGAGCCAACATTTCCATTCTATGATGCATGGAACAGACATGCAATTCTGTTTATGATGATTTACCATGTAACGGGGGCGTCTGTGACTGTCAATCATGCATATATATCAAAATGATAGAAGGTAATGCTTTCTGCACAAGTAAATGAATGCTGCCACCAAAAGTGATTGTGAGAACCATTGTAACAGGTTAACAGTTAAATACAAGGGTTCCTAGGGGGAAAGTGCCCAGTGGTAAGAACCCATCTTAAACAATTATTAGAAAGTTATCAACAAGGCTTGTAGCCTAGTGGTACTTCCTCACCTTCCAAAGTAGAACATTGATGGTTCAAGTACTCATAGGGGCAAAGTGGGTGTGTGAGTTTCAAATAGGAAAACAATACAATTAATAGAAAGTTAATAATTCATAAATTTGGGCCAGAGTCAACTACTGAGAAAAACAAATGGCTAAGGCACAAAGGCACTCGTTCTAGCACGTTTATAGTATGTCACAAAATCACAGAGAAGAGAAGCCTCATCGTAACAATTCCTGTAAAGTAAAACATAGAACCTCACGACGGCTTAGTCCAAGTGATATCTCCTCCTCCTTTCAAATGGAAGGTTGAGGGTTTGAGTCCCCAATAGGACAAAGGGGTGTGCGTGTGACTGACTTTTTAAAAAATAAAAGGGAACCTTATATTCCTTGTTGGCCCATGTTAAATAAAGCTATGCTATAATTCAAACCAAGGCCTGTGGTCTAAGAAGCACGGATACGACATGACACAGACACGGCAAATAATAAATATAGTGTGTATATATATATGATGTTGTACTTTAAGAAATTAAGAGTAATATTTTTTTTATCAACCTAACAATGAAAAAAAAATTGTTTTGCTGAATTTTAGAATTTGTGCTTTGCTGGGAAAAAGAAAGAAAGATAGAAAGAGGGTTAAGAAAGAGAAAAAACAAAGAAGATTGTGGTTTTGCTAGAAAAAGAATTAGGGTCAATATGCATACCAGCAAATCTCAAGCATTCCTTTTTGGACCGCTATGCATAAATCATAGGAAAAAATCAGAAAGGACCACTATGTATACCAGCAAATCTCAAATGTTCCTTTTTGGACTTCCCCTCCACAAGTGATACAGCAAAAGCAGCGCCAAAAGTATCACCAGCTCCAGTTGTATCGAAGACTCTTGTAGCTGATCCGATGGGTTACTTACATATATACGAGTATTGCCTTTTTCTATACCTTTTAATAAATAGTGCTATCAAGAAGCTATAGTTACTTACTAGCTAAGGTAGTAAGCTAAAAGCTTAAAGTCTCACTCCATTCCTTACTCTCGTAAGTCACTCCCCGTACATCTATAAGAGTATTGTCTTCCTCTATTCCTTTTATTGAATAGTGCAGTCAAGAGGCTATAGTTCTTTCTAGCTAAGGTAGAAACCTAAGAGCAAGAAGTTTCACTCCATTACTTACTCTCGCAAGTCACTCCCCTTACATCTATAAAAGTAATGTCTTTATCCATTCCTTTAAAAAACAGTGCAGTTAAGAGGCTATAGTGCCTTATTGCTAAGGTAGAAAGCCAAAAGCAAGAAATCTCACTCCATTCCTTATTCTCGCAAGTCACTCCCCTTACATCTATAAGAGTAATGATGAAGATTCCTTTTAAAAAATAGTGCAGTCAAGAGGATATAACGCCTTACTAGCTAAGGTAGAAAGCTAAGAGCAAGAAGTCTCACTCCATTCCTTACTCTCGTAAGTCACTCCCCTTACATCTATTCCTTTTAATAAACAGTGGCTATAGTGCCTTACTAGCTAAGGTAGAAAGCTAAAGAGCAACAAGTCTCACTCCATTCCCTACTCTCGTAAGTCACTCCCCTTACATTTATAAGAGGCCGCAGCCTTGCTAGCTAAGGTAGAATATATAAGCACTTTTGAAAATGACGCACATACAAAGGGTCTACTTGTTACTAATATAGTCGAGTCTCTACTCTTCTTTAGATCCCTTGTTTCACTCCGATGGTATCATAGATCGTGTCAATGCAGATGAAATGAATGCATTTCCATTCTATATGTCTCAAGTAAGTGAGCTTAAGTGAAATAGATAAATCATAATTATGATTTATCTATTTCACTTATTCTACTGGATCTTACAGAGCCCACTCATGTACGACGTGATTTGGATCTGATCATAGAAAAAGATTATCTTCAAGCGAACCAACCTATCCTCTGTATGGGGCTTACACGGTGGTTGGAACAAAGACACATTTGGTTATGAATTCCAATGTGGCAGATAGATTACATAAAGGCATATATCTGCACAAACGAATCAGTAGTTCAAGTCACACACTCCCAGAATCCATTTTCTAGTTGGAGAATTCCCTTCAGCTTATTGATGCATCAAAGAATACGTAATTGAGGCAAATCACATTCCCTTCAACTATTCATGTCAAATAACTAAGACAATATTGCAGAGTTGAAGGGAAATATATAAATATAAGTCATTCTTTTCAATAATACATACTTGTGGCAATGAAATACTATTGTTCTTCACCACATTGTATATTAAAAGGAATAGAAGAAGGTATTACTTTTATAGATGTAAGATGAGTGACTTACAAGAGTAAGGAATTGAGTGAAACTTCTTGCTCAGGGAGTGACTTATGAGAGTAAGGAATGGAGTGAAACTTCTTGCTAGATTAGCTAGTAAGGCACTATAGCCTATTGACTGCATTGTTTATTAAAAGAAATAAAGGTAGGCATTAATCTTATAGATGTAAGGATAGTGACTTACAAGAGTAAGGAATGGTGTGAGACTTCTTGCTCTTAGCTTTCTACCTTAGTTAGTAAGGAACTTCAGCCTCTTGACTGCACTATTTATTAAAAGGAATTGAGGAAAGCATTACTCTTATGATACAAGGGTAGTGACTTACGAGAGTGAGACTTCAAGATCTTAACTTACTACCCTAGCTAGTAAGGAACTATAAACTCTTGACTGCACTGTTTATTTAAAGGAATAGAGGAAGGCAATACTCTTGTAGATGTAAGCAACTCATCGTATCTGCTGCAACAATCCTTGATACAACTGGAGCTGGTGATACTTTTACTGCTGTTTTTGCTGTGGCACTTGTGGAGGGGAAGTCCAAAAAGGAATGCTTGAGATTTGCCGGTATGCATATTGGCCCTTTCTGATTTTTTCCCATCATTTATACTGTTCATATGACTAAGTTCAATGTGCCATTTCAGCTGCTGCAGCCTCTCTGTGTCCAAGTGAAGGGAGCAATTCCAACCATGCCTGACAAGAAATCATACTATAATCTATAGTGATGAAGGATTTCCTAATCAGAGGGATAAATTTGATATAAGAACTAGTTGAGTTGGTTAATCAAGATTACATTACTCCACTAAGTTGTGCAGCTTGTTCTTGGATAAATCTTTAACTAAATTTAAAATCACACGTCAGCTTTTCATAGAAAGAAGGTGCAGTTTGGGCAAACTGCATATAATTTAGTTGAGGTACATTCCACACTCCTGCAAACAAATTTGCTCTCTCTAACTACAAAAGGCAAATCCCATGTTATTTCATTGCTAGAATGTGTTAGCATAAAGGGTCATCACCTTACTAGAGGCAAGCTACGTATGTCAACCTTGGCTTGCAAAGCTATCAAGCATATAACTTGAGGCTGAAAATTGCTTCAAGCTGATAAATAGGCAAACTGACAATCTAAGCTTGTGCAGTTCGCAAGTAGTTTTGATTATTTATCAGCCTTAGAAGCTGCAGTTTGAACAAGATAATAAAGCTATGTTCCATTATGAATAATTTGCCTCCTGGTCATGACCCTAACGAACCAAGCTTTCAGGTAGTTCAAGTTTGGCTCTATACAGAAAACAGAGCAAAAATTCTAGGCTCTAGTTTGGCTAACTTTTCTTGATAAGTAAAATTTCATTAAAAGCATTCAAAAGGGGAGTGCCCCTAAAGAACAACTACACAAAAGCCCAAAGGGGGCCAACTATACTTTCAATCTATCTAGAAAATCCCCCAAAGATTTACAATTTCACCTATTAACCCAAAAGAATAAAGAACTCAAAATGGAATGTTTGCACCCAAATAGTGTCTCCTTCTGATCAAAGGATCTCCTATTTCTCTCTTGCCACAAACCCAACCACAAACAAAGGGGTGTGGCCCTCCATGCATCTCGGACTTGTCCTCCCACAGTACATCCTCTCCAAAGGTTACTACAAATTGACATGTTCACAATAGATAGCCACATGGCCCACTTATATCAAGAGCAAGTTGATATTTTGTAAATACTTAAAAGTCATCAAGAATCTCCCAAACTAAAGCATGTTCAGAAGGAAAGTAGATCCTCAACAAAAAAAAAAAAAAAAAATTCTGTTATTTATTTATTTATTTTGACAAGATATCTATAGAAAGCGTTCAAATGGGGAACGCATCCCAAAAAACCTAAACAAGGACCAAATAGGACCCTTAACCTCTCAAAGTATCCAAAAAAATCAACTATCTCCCCCATAGATTTACAATCTCTCCCTAGATCCATAAAAGCTACATGATGACCAAATAAGGCCCTAAACCTCTCAAAGCATTCAAAAAATCAACCATCTCCCCCATTGATTTACAATCTCTCCCTAGAACCTAACAAAAAAGGGAACTGAGAATAGAGAATTTAAGCACCCCAATAGGAGATTCCTCAGTATCGAAGGATCTCTTATTACTTTTGCTCCACAAGCACCACCAAACACACAAGGGCGCCACCCTCCAAAAGTCATGGGCTTGGGAACCCACTGTATAACCTCTCCAAGCCTCCATCAAACCTCTTGAGGACCGAGGCATAACCCACTAGACCCCGAACAAACCCAAAATCAAACCACAATTGTCCTTCGCCACAAGGCAATGTAACAAAAGATGATCAACCGACTCTTCATCTCTCTTACACATACAACACCAATTGATAATAACCTATCTCCTCCTCCTTATTAGGATCCTCCCCAAAAACAATCGTCCAAACGAAAAAGGCCAACTTAAGAGGTGCATTTGTGCGCCATACAACCTTCTAGGGGAAGACAAAACCCTGTGGCATCCGAGAGGCTTCTATAGAAGGAGCGAACATCAAACCTCTCCTGAGAAGATGACACCCATACTCGGGAATGGGGCCCATCTCTACCCACATCCTAGCAATACAATAGCTCCAAGAACCCAATGGAATCCTCTATCTCCCAGTCCTGGAGATTCCTCGTAAAACGAGCATCCCATGTCATCATCTCATTATCAAGTCAATAACAATCAACAACCAAGGCACAAGCAATCTGGAAGAGCCAAGGAAAGGTACATGCCAGCAATTTATCACCACACCAACTGTCCTCGAAAAAACGGATATCCTTGTCGTCCCTCACCCTAAATCTGATGTGTTTAGAGAATTCATCCCATTCATTCTGGATGAATTTCCAAACACCTACCCCTCCTGAAATCCTCACCTCAAGAGAACACCACCCACCCCTTTCCTCCCCAAATTTGTAAGAAATAACCCTCCTCCAAAGTCTCTACCTCTCCACACCAAACCTCCACAACCACTTCCCTAGAAGGGCCTGTTAAAAGGCTCCAATCTCCTAATCCCAGACCACCCATCTGAATCGGCCTGCAAACCTGCTCCCAGCAAACAAGATGGTATTTGAATTCTGTTAATTGGCTGAAGAACAGTAAATGAGGCACATGGAAATACTCCAACGCATTAAAGAAGACAATTGGTTGTCTATATGACTTGGGTTTGCCCCTTCTTGGGTCCTTCTATCGGTGTATCAAGAAGTTTCTTTCTAGAACGAGCATTCTCATCTAAACAAATTTTGTTGGCACTAAAAGCAGCCTTAACAAGATCCCTTTGTGTGTGCTTTGTTAACGAGAATGCTTTACCATTGTAACTAAAGATCTCTCTTGACCTATTTCTTTGTTTCTCATTGTCATTTCAATAAGTTCATTTTTTTCACCATTGGGTGTAGGGGAAAATTCCTAAGGTTCAAAAGCTCGGAAATTTGTGCATAGAGGCAGTTCTTACTACTTGAATTACTATAATCCCTTTTAGAAAAAGGTGGATTAACTAATGAAAGAAAGATGGAACCAAATGCTTTCTTAAAAGAAAGTGCTTTGCCTTACCTACGAATCTATGATGCAAGGAAGAATGGACAGACGATAAAAGCTTATTTCCTTTTATGATTCTTTTTGTGCTTTAGCCCTGATTACGGGAAGAAAACCCTGAAATTAATGCCCTATGTCAGCGTCCGGTATATTCTGGTAAGAACTGCCTCTGTGCACAACTTTCCAAACTTTTGAACCTTGGGAATTTTCCACCACCCCCTAATTGGACCCTACCCACTTTTTGGGTTGAGATCCTTGATACGCAAAACTTACCCATTCTCAATTTAAAGTTTATGAATCAAAGGATCCGAGTAAACAAACACATACTCTAAAATTACTCCAATATCATCTAGCATAATAACAATAAAACAAGGTAACCCAAAATGTATAGTTAACCACACCAAAATTGGCAAATTTTTATTTATTAAAAACCTCCACAAGAAAATAACCTCCTCCAAATTCTAAAACTATTTCTCAAACATTTTTTAGTATATCTCTTACGAAATTAGAATTAGAAACCGCTTCAAAAATTACTAGCAATGCCAAATATTTCCAATCTTGCCTTCATGGTCAGGGTAAATGGAAAGTGCCTGTCAATGGGGCTTCCACAGAAACAAGAATATAATCCAGCAATCAGGTTAATTGTTACTCAAAATAAAAATTGCTAACTTCAAAGTTCAAACCTTGTTTATAACTTTATACAACTTAGGGATGAACTCAACAAATTTAATGAAAGTTGTGTTTTACCTAATGTTGTTATACGAAAGAAAAGTTGAGTTTATTCCATTAGTTTGTTGACAATAGACAATATCTCACAAAAACAAGAAATATATATATATATATATATATATATGTATATATATGAGAGAGAGAGAGAGAGCAAAGAAAATGTAGAATGAGAAAAAAATGGATTTAGTTCACATTTATGTGAAGCATACCTGCAGAGTGCTTTTCCTCCCCAACAAATGGCACGTCAAATAACATGTCAGAAGCATCATTCTCAGGTAGGCCCAACATGCTGGAAATTTCGTTCTCCTTCTGTTTAATAAGGGAAGCATCGAAAGCATGTTCAGATGCACTTAATGAGGTTCCATTCTCACATGAAACTCCTGTACTATCTGAGTTATTATTAATTACCACTGAAAAACTTCTCTTTGATTCATTAGATTCTAATCCAGAAACCTTGCTGTCAGATACTCCCATGAGAGGTGATCCACTTGGACTGGCAAGTTGTTCGCACATAACTGGAACAGACACCATAGCTGTACTTTCTAAAACCTTAGTCAGTGGACGACGACGATTTTTCCTTTTCAAGAACTCATGAACTTTGGCCACTTGAGATCTCTTCCTCTTCAATGATGACACTACACCTATTCCCAGGTCCTCAAGTCCTCTCATACGCTTAGTTCCTTCCATTCCATCATCCTCTGAATCATTTGGGGTTCTGCGTTTTCTTCCCTGCACAGAATGCTCCATAGAAGCACTGACCTGATTGGTTTCTTCAAATGAGACACCAGATTGAGTCAATTCCAGCCCTGAATTTGAATTATCTTCAAAACTACTCAGTTCCTCAGCCACATGCTCATTTTGTTTGCCAGGATGTAATAATATAGGCGATTCCGTGAGACTAAGCTGTTCACCACCTGATTTATCCATTCTTGAGCAAAGGTCAGGTTCATCTTTAGATTGACGAGCACTTTCGAGCTCAAGAGCATGAATAATGGCATCTTCCCTCCGAGCATATTTCACTGCTTTCTTAGAAGAATTAGCTGCAGAAACCTTAGCTTTTTCAATGCACTCATCAAACTCCCCACAACGAAATGGCTTCACCCGTTTAGATTTTTCAAGATTATACCAGTCTCTGAATCAATAACAAAAAGAAAATTTTCAACAAATCCAGACATAAACATATCAATAGGAAGCAAAAAAACATCAAACCTAAGTGAGAAGAATTTGATATTTAAACGTTAAGGAAAAGAACAAAACCATAAAAAAAATAGCTGAAGAACCAGAACCAAAGGAAAATTAATGAGTAAAAATACCATGAATCAATAAAGCACCAATTACGATTGGTGCCTCATGGCAGCAAGAAAGATTTAAATGGTTTATTATGGATTTAAAAAAGAAAGATTGCACAAAAGTGCACTTGTTCACTTAAATTTATGACGCGCGACACAAATCAGGCCAGTGTTTTTAAATGCATAGTTGAGTGGCAATGAGTAGACCAAATTTGAATTTGGTCGGGGATAATAATCCAAAGTCAGCAGCTGTTTTCCAAAATTGAAGAAATTTAGAATACAGAGCCAAATTTATTTTTCGTTCTATTTTGCAAATATGACAAGAAAAAAATATTCAGTTTCATTCCAATAAATTGCACAGACTAAATACATATTCAGAACGAAACTGAATGCTTTTGCATCTCAGACAAATTCAATTCGAAACTAAGGATATTCACCTAAATTTTTCATAACTAAAGCATGTGCATGGGCATGTGCATAAAACAAAAATTGGAATAATGATTAAACTATTAAGTTCTTTTTCTTTTTTGGATAAATAAGAATTCATTGAATAACTGCCCAAAAGGGGGGCGCGGCCCAGAACAACTGCACATACAATATAGCCTCAAACTATACATAAAAGACAAAAGATTCTTCATAGATTTACAATTAGAGCCCTGAACTAACAATAATAAAGAGCTAAGAACAGAAAATCTATCCACCCCCCCAAGGATATTCCAAGCCATCAAAGGATCTCCTATTCTTCTCCTTCCAGAGAGACCACCACAAGCACAAGGGGGCAATCATCCACGCATCTCTGATTTAGGGGCACACACAGCAACCCCCCCAAGCATCAATAAAACTCACCGCAGACTTCAGCATGACCCACTGGATCTAAAACAGAAAAAAGCAAATCCCAATCATCCCTAGCTCTAGGGCAATGCAGAAGGAGATGATCCAATGACTCCTCGGCCCTCTTGCACATGCAACACCAACTGACAATAATATGACGTCTCCTTAGATTGTCAATGGTCAAGATCCTCCCCAAAGCCGCTGTCCAACCAAAAAAGGCCACCTTCAGGGGGGCTCGCAACACCAAATTTTTTTTCCTAGAGAGGATATCCCCTGATTATCCATCAAGTGGCAATAGAACGAGCGGACCTCAAACCTCCCATGTCTCGATCCTGCCCAAAGCCACTCATCCATCCCCTCTCTGGAAACGGCCTGGCTATAGAGCAAAGCCAAGAACTCAACCATCTCCTCCACCTCCCAATCATGCAAAAACCTCTTTAACTGTACATCTCAGGATAGTCTCCCGCCATCAAGATGATAGTAATGAGAGACCATCGCCTGCCTATCAACCACAATCCCAGATAGTCTCGGAAAGACACTCACAAGCGGTATCTCTCCACACCACGAGTGATCCCAAACATTGACGAGACGCCCATCCCTCACCTTGAAGCGAATATGCTTGGAGAATTCATCCCAACCCTTCCGAATACTCTTCCACAAGTTCACTCTCGTCGGGGCCCTTAACAGCAATGAGCACCACCCACCTCTAGACTCACCGTATCTATAACAAATAACCCTCCAAAGTTTGTGCCTCTCCAACCCAAACCTCCACAACCACTTGCCCGACAAAGCTTTGTTGATCAAGTCCAACCTCCTCACTCCCAAACCACCTACTTGAATAGGCTTACAGATATGTTCCCATCCCACAAGATGATATTTGAACTCATCACCCACACCCTCCCGTAAAAAGTTGCTCTAGAATCTCTCCAACCTCCTCACCACGGACATCGGGATCGGGTAGAGGGACATAAAATAAGTGGAAAGGCTCGAAAGGTGCTCATTGTTTCTTCCATCCAGCCAGCCGACTCTCAACTCGCTGCACTACTGGATCCCAAGAAGCTCTCCTCGCCTGAACACCCAACCCAAATAGACCATAGGAAAAGTCCCCACCCTACAGCCCAGGGCAAGATAATCAATCTCCTCCACCACACCCACAGGCACGATCTCGCTCTTCCCAAGATTAATCTTCAAAAGCGATACCACTTGGAAGCACACCAAAACTCCTCCTAGGTGCCTCAACTGACTCGCATTGACGTCACAGAACACGACAGTGTCACCCGTAAATAGAAAATGGAAAATTTCCAACTAGCTGGAAGAAACCCTCCCCACCCTGAAGCCTCTGAAATAACCCAACTCAGTCGCTCTCCTCATCAGTCTATTGAGAGCCTCCATCACTATGATGAAAAGAAAAGGAGATAAGGGATTCCCCTGCCTCAACCCTCTCGAGCTGCCAAAGAATCCCGTGGGGACACCATTGACCAACACTGAAAATCTCATCATGGAGATGCAGAAGCGAATCCATCCCCTCCACCTCTCACCATATCCCATCCTCTCCAAGACATAAATGAGAAAATCCCAACTCACGTGGTCGTAAGCTTTCTCAACATCAAGCTTACACACCACCCCCGACACACCACTAGGATTTGGCGACCTTCCACAAAAGCATTCTAACATTCAGAGATCACCCATCAAGCACATCCTTCAATCTTGCCGCTAGGATTTTGGCTATAAGCTTGTACGTGCTACCGGCTACCCACTAAGCTAATAGGCCTGAAATCCCGAATGTCAATGGCTCCACCCTTCTTGGGAATAAAAGCAATAAAAGAAGTGTTCATGGACTTCTCAAACCTCCCATGCAAGTGGAGAAAGTGAAGCGCATCCATAATCTCCCTCTTTACCACCTCCTAATTTTGGTGAAAGGTCATAGAAAAACCATCCTTCCCTGGGACTTTATCTCCACTACAACTCCGCAAAGCCAGGACCACCTCTACCTCCTCAAACGGCCTCTCCAAACGACCCCTCTCCTCTAAGGATATCGAATCAAACTCTAGACCCCCTAAGCGAGGTCTCCAGGGCAAAATCTCTGTATATAGACACTCATAGAACTAGGTCACGCCTCTCTCTACATTTTCCTCCTTACTCAACATAGAGCCATCAACCCTAATCCGCCCAATATGGTTAGCCCCACGATGACCATTGGCTAACCTATGGAAGAACCTCGTATTTTTGTCCCCTTTCTTGAGCCATAAAGCTCAAGACTTTTCTCTCCACGAAATCTCCTCCATAGAAGCTATCTCCCAATATCTGCCTTGCACTCTTTCCTTCTCCCTCTCTCCTCCTCACCAAACCCCTCCACCCCTTCCTTACAATCAAGATCCGAGATTTCCCATAAAAGCATGTTTTTCCTCCACTCGAGATTGCCAAAGACCTCCCTGTTCCACTTTCGAAGATCCTCCTTCAAAAGACGAAGCTTGTTCACAAGGACAAATCTCGGATTCCCTGTAATCTCATAACCCATCCACCATCTTTGAACCATCTCCTTAAACCCTTTTGCTGCCACATATTCTTAAACTTGAATGCAGTCTTCTTCCTCCTCAACCCCCTACAACCAAGCAACAAAGGAATAATCTGACACTAGCCTAGCCAATGCCACTTGGGCCACATTTGAATACCTCTCTACCGTGATACAAGCGAGATAAAGTCTCTCTTCCACTGGACCAAGTATAAATAGCCCCCTCCAAAGGCAAATCAATCAAACCCTCCCTATCAATGAATTCCAATAAAAGATTCATGGCCACCGTCCACCTCTGATGTAGGACAGAATTTTTGATGACCATATTTTGAATCAAAGAGACCCATTCTCGATCGAAAACGACCCAATAGACAAAACTCAGCAGCTTTAGCTTCTGGCCCAATGTCGTTTTTTGGCCAAAAACCTTGGTTTAGGTCTCCAAAATTACATTTTTTCGCCTTAGATGAAGAATGCTGAATATTTCGGAAATTTTATTCGTGGACCAAACGAAGTCGGATTTGGATGATATTTCATATTTAGTAGTTTTTAATTATTACGTTTCTTATTTAATTTTTTCAGAATATTTGGAGAAAGTTTTATTTTTGGCAGTTTTCTTGTGCTGCTAGTTTTTCTTTTGTTTTCAGGTTTCCTTATTCTGTTAGAATTAGGATTTCTCTATTATAAATATATGTACTACATAGGGCAGAAATCAATCAATCAATTTATCAATAATATATCAAATTGCTTTGCAATTTTCTCTTAACTTTGTGGATTTAAAGTTGTTCTCTTGTTCGTGCGCGAACGTTCATAGCTTCCGCTCCGTCAGTTTGTATCAGAGCCTTGATTTACCCTAGTCTGATGGCAATTGGTTGTTTTGGTAGCATCCACTTTGTCGACGAAGATCGCAAAGTGAAAGCCCCTTGGGCAGCCATGCATACTCAAGAACGGTGAATTGATAAACGTTGTAGACAGATTGCTAATTTTGGGATTGGTGGCAACCAGGTTCGTAGTTCAGTTTGGGATCATGTTGGAGTTGTTCCTCGCAGCCAACCCAATATGGGTTATGTCCTGTAAATCTGCGTAGGCCTCCAGCCTATGAGGATTATTTCAATGATGAGAAATTTGGATTCAGAGGAGTTGCAGCTGATCGACGTGATCGAGGTAGACGTGACAAAGTCTGTAAATATCCAAACAATCGTGAGTTTCAAAGAAAACTTGATCTACTCACTTTTCGTGAAAGTTTTATTATTGAGGAAGTTTTGGATTGGCTTGAATAAGTTGAAGAATTTTTTGAGTATTTTGATGTACCCGAAAACAAGCAAGCTCTGCTTGTAGTCCTCAAGTTTAAAGGATGTGCTTCAGCTTGGTAGGATGAGACACAAACTAACCGAATGAGACAAGGAAAACAATGTGTGCGATCATGGTACAAGATGAAAAGGTTAATAAAAGCTAAATTTCTACCACCAAATTATGATCAGATAATGTATGACAAATATCAGAATTGCAGGCAAGAGAATCATAAATATATGGAGAAAACTCTTATTTATGATAACATAGCCACATCTGATTGTGAAAATTTTGTTTCATCAACCATATATGCTGCCATGACTCATTGAGTGGTCTTATCGACAATGCTATTACCTCTAAGCATGATGCTACGGTCAACTTTCAAGCACCTCAATATAATATTCCTACTGGGTCTATTAACATTATTCCAGATTGTAGGAATAAGGGTGACAATATTACAAGGTTGAGCATCCAAAATTCTGTCGTGGAAAAAAATCAAAAATTCATATCAGGTCCAGTTGATTAGAATAGAAGGAAAGATGATGAGAGCGGCATAATAGACTTATCACCACATATATATAAGAATAAGGTGGGTATACATAGCACTGATGAGAAGTTGTACAATGGAGGCTCGATCCATGAATCTAAGTGGCAAGAAAAGTTTGTCCAAGACGGTCCCACTTTGATCACGGTAGGTTACGAATTTCCTAACAAGGCAAACATCAATAATCACTCAAACCCATATTTAAAGGATAAGGATGAGAACAACTTGGAAGAGCTTAAAGGTGAGAGGGATAATTTGATTTGCATTGGAAATGTGATTGAACTAGGAGAACTTGATGGTGAAGCTACTTGGCAAGGCGTTCTGTTGGCAGCTGCATGCCTTCCCAATGTTCAATTGGAGCAAGATACAAACACATCTTTGCTTGAAGAAAAAGGGCCCATTAAAGGTGTGCAATGCAAAAAGACAAAGACTGAAGATCTTCCAGCTTTTGGATCTTTGACCATTATTTGTGATGGTTGTTTTAGTCTGTACTGCTCCCTTTGCAAACCTAAGGCTGTTATACCCTCTTGCTTCATTAATATGGTGCTAGTAAACTGCCAACTTCCATGTACAAGTCACAGACTTGTTATCTTAACACAACCATCTCCTAGTTGTGGTGAAAAGATACTTTCCATACCTTTGTCAAAAAAATTGGCCATTCAAGTTTATAGTCAGATAGACCTCTTGAGCCATTCTGTGTCTATTAATTTGGATGATCTTGTTGGTGAAGCACATCGAGAATAGAACATGCTATTTGCACAGTGTGATTTTTTTGTTTTCATGACCGAAGAAGTTTACATAATATCAAGATTAAGTCCTCTATAGATTGAAATAATGTTTATACTCGTGTATGATAAGCATCTGCAGCAAAACTCGAGGATGAGTTTTTTTGAAGTGGAGGGGACTGATGTAGGACAGAATTTTGGATAACCGTATTTTGAATCGAAGAGACCCATTCTCGATCGAAAATGACCCAATAAACAAAACTCAATAGCTTTAGCTACTGGCCCATGTCGTTTTTTGGCCGAAAACCTTCGTTTAGGTCTCCAAAATAACCTTTTTTTGTCTTACAAGAAGAATGCTGAATATTTCAGAAATTTTGTTCGTGGACCAAACGAAGTCGGATTGGGATGATATTTCATATTTTGTAGTTTTTAATTATTAAGTTTCTTATTTAATTTTTTCATAATATTTGGAGAAATTTTTATTTTTAGCAGTTTCCTTGTGGTGGGGGTGCATTCACTATCGAAAACGATTTTTATTTTTGTACTCAGAAAAAAATAGAAATATATTCTTGTTTTTTCTGAGTGGAAACAGAAAGCATAAATAGTGTTCATTAAACTTGTTCCACATTTTTTAGAACAAAAAGCAAAAAACAATGTTTAGTAACACATTTGTTACACATTTTCTTTCTTTTTTTCATATTTGAACCTGTAACTATTAGACAATACAAAAGACCTTTTCAGCATAACTAGTCTTCCATAAGTATGATATCATATATATGTGAAAATTAAATCAAATTAAAATTGATATCATATATATATGAAAATTAAATCAAATTAAAATTGATATCATACATATGTAAAAATTAACAACAACAACAACTAAGTCTTTTTCCCAATTACTTGGGGTCAGCTATATGAATCTGATGTTTCCATTTCGCTCTATTTAAGGTCATCTTCTCAATTAATCCACATGCTATCATATCTTTCTTTACTACCTCTACCCATGTTAGCTTTGGTCTTCCTCTTCCCCTAGCATTGCCCTCAATTTGGACTATGTCACTTTTCCTGACCGGCGCAATTAAAGGTCTTCTTTGCACATGTCCAAACCATCTTAACCGATTTTCCCTCACTTTATCTCCAATTGGTGCTACACCAACCATCTCCCGAACGTTCATAACTTTCGCTCCATCAACCTCCCTCCCGTAGACCTCTGAGCAGGAAATCTGACAACATTCAAGTCCCCACACACATACCACGCCACCCCCACCTCCTATGAATGAAAGAAAACTCCTCCCACTGTAAATTCCTCTTGGAATCCTCCACTAAACCATACACCCCTGAGAAGCTATAAGAAGGCAAATCCTCTTCAGATATGAATAAACACGAGACAAAGAATCTCCCCTTCCAAACATCCACACTCATCACCCATCTCTTATCCCATCCCACCAAGATGCCTCTTGTCATCATCCCTATAGCATCAAGCGCCTCCCACTCCATGAGACGCCCTCTACAAAGGCTCCTCACAATCTCATTGAGACCCCGCACATTCCAAGATAGAATGTGTCTTCATGAGCAAACAATTGCTTTCTCCTCCCCCAACCCCCCCCCCCCCTCCTCTTTCCTCTATCCTTCTCCCTCTTCGCCCCACTCCTACCCTCATAATTCACGTACAAAATGAGATTTCGGAGCTCCTTCTCCCCTCTCCATGCCAAGTTCTTCTTCCTTCAGGCAATAGAGTCGTAAATCTCCATAGCCAGCAACCAACTCTCCTCCCTATCCCCCACAGCCTGATCCAAAACCCCATCCTCCTCACCCTCAGGAGTCACTACAGCCAAAGATTTGGATAGGCCCCATCCACCTCTGTCCACCTCACCCTGAACTACCATAGCTTTATTGAAATCAAACGGGTCATTCAGTAGTCCTTCTCCAACCTCTGACTGCTCCCCCTCACCTCCTTTTGAAGAAGAGTCAAACCCAGTCTCTGAGTCAACTGCATCAGTGTAAACCTCATCACCACCCCATTTCAAAAAATCAAACCTGCTGTGAAAGTTTCAAATCTGCCAACAGAAAAGCCATAGCTTCTCTTTGCAAATTCAGTTGATCTCCTCCGCCTATGCACAGAATCAGCCCCCCATTCACTTTATCCACCCTGATTCTAACCTCCTCTGCAATACCTTTCCATGGACTGACAACAGCCCTTTGGTCCGCCACCACCACGCTGTCATCACCCACAGATGGTGTTGGGTCTGCCAATCACACCCCTATTGTACCCCCATCATCCCTCCCGTTGGAAGCACCCATGGCCAGAAGAAAAGAAGAAGAAGAAGAAGAAGATGAATCTGAGGTAAAGAGATCGCCTATCTTAGCAAACCGCATCTCAATTTGGATTGATCCTTCTTTTGAAACGACTGAATCTTCTATCCATGCTTCATAACCCATTTCTTCTATTATGTTCTTTCATATTTAGAATTGTACTATTATGTGCAAATCATAATCGAACTTGCAGTTCACAAGTTTTCTTCCTCAAAAAAAAAAAAGAAAAATATGGAACGCGTAGAAAATGAGGCTCCAAATCCCTTAGATCATAGTAACAGATATTCTTCTGCTTCATCTTCTTCTTCCCAAATATCTTAAATCAATAACAAAATCAAAATATTGATTATTGCATGAGGCAAACATCTCATACACAAAGCATACTTCGAGGATGAGTAGTAAACCCCACGAATACCTCAAAATCCGAAGTTCTAATGGATCACTTAATACATAATAACCAAATTTCATACACTGACTCCTTATCAAAGAACAATCAAGATATCAACACTGTTCTATCTCAACTATTTCAAATTGACATGCAATGGCCCAACAAAGCATTCATGTAGGAAGACCTGTCACTCATTAACTCATGCACAGGTCCAGTAATTTTGTGTTGACAATTGACAAACAACCAAGTAACATATGCAGCTTAGAAAAAGATGTGGTCAAATAACATGTAATACTAAAACATATATTTTCATTTCAAACATAAAATAAATTATATAGAGCATAGAAAAGAAATTGGGAAGAGAAGATGACAAGGGATGTACAATGGATTATGAAGACATATCAAGAGAAGGTATTTTTCAGACAGCATTTTAAGAGAGCTCTTGCTAATATCATTATTTATACATATTGTGGAAGCCCATTAAGCCAACTATACAAGGGAACAATACATTTCTTCATTACTGCAACTTTTGTTACTTTTGGACTATTATCTCTGCTGCCTTGTCCTTGCAAACTTTAATTTAACACCTATGATATTAATTCGGTCCATGAGAATTATTTAATAGATTCACAAAAGTAGATCAATTATTTCCAGAATTAAAAATATGTCCTACGCTGGGAAATCTATTATTGCAAAAAGAGAACCCCACTCTAGTTATAGGATTAAGTGTATAAAACCCCCCTGCCCCTGCCATACAGAAAATGTGCAGGAAACACCCCCCCCCCTCCCCCTCCTATTTGGGATGTGCATATAAATCCCTATAATTTCAAAATTCGGAGCAAATTGTCCCCTACTGCAAATTGATGATGTCATATTTTTTTGAAAATCCAAAAGTGACATTTTTGTTATTTCATGTTTTGCCTTTTTTTTAAAGGTAAAGTGCAAAAACCCCCCTACTATATACAAATTGTGCACAAAACACCCTTCCAGTGTAGTACGTGCATATAACCCCCAAACATTTGAAAAATATGTGCAAATACCCCCTCCGTCAATTATGATAAAAAAAAAATCATTGAAAACCCCAAAATGCCCCTTTTAAATGACCAAAATGCCCCTCACAACCTTTAATACCCTTATGCCATGTTTGGATGTCATATTTCCTATTTTTTATTTTTATATCAAGGGTAAAGCCCGTTGTTTGCAAACCCCCCTCCCCCCTTACATTTTTCAATTTTAGCAAATAAGGACAAATCTTCAATTTGAACAATGAAATGACTAAAATACCCTTACTTTATAAATAAATAATTTAAAATGAAAGCTAGAACGTGAAATAATAAAAAGGGTATTTTTGGATTTTCAAAAAAGTATGACATCATCAAAGTGCAATAGGGAAAAATTTGCTCCAAATTTTGAAATTATAAAGATTTATATGCACATACCAAATAGCAGGGGGTGTTTCTTGCACATTTTCTATATAGCCCTGATTCGGATGAGCCCTTTTTAGACATCCAAACATAGCACAAGAGTGTAAGGGTATTTTAGACATTTTAATTGTTAAATTGATAAAATGTCCTTATTTGCACAATTTCAAAAATGCAAGGGTAAATTGAACGTCAGGGGGGTATTTGCACAATTTCTAAATAGCAGGGTTTTTTTGCACTTTACCCTTTTTTTTATTATTTATTTATAAAGTAAGGGTACTTTAGTCATTTCATTGTTCAAATTGAAGATTTGTCCTCATTTGCCCAAATTGAAAAATGTAGGGGGTTTTGCGAACAACATGAGGTATTTGCACATTTTCTATTTAGCAGGGGATTTTATGCACTTAATCCGTAGTTATATTAACATAAAACGACAAAATCAATCGACTATCATAAATGATAGCAGCAGTTTAATCATCTTATCAACATTTTCTCGTTAGTAATTATTATACTAGTTAAATACAAATGGTACACTTGAGGCACATTGGTATTATGTCAAATTGCAAAAAAGATGCAAGGCAGTAGAAAGAAGATGAGGCTGTACCACTTGGCCATGGTTATCAGCTATTCCTTAAGTTCACATAACACGCTTATCAGCAAACACATAGGCACATGAAAAGTAGATTTAGCACAAACAATGGTTTTTTTGGAAAGTCTTATGTGGAAGCTTCAAAACCCATACGGAGATGAGGGAGAAAAAAAGGACAGGGAAAAAAGGGACAGTTGAAGATAACGACAAAAGGCTTAAAAGAAAGCCTCCCTTAGGGTGCATTTGGTAACACTGCCATTTTTTAGTTTCTGCTGCCAAAATGGAAAAAACAAAAATGACAGCAGGAAACATATTTGGTAAGTACATTTAGTTTGTTAAAATTAGAAAGCAGCGTTGTAGAAATGAGAAAACTGGTAGTGTAATTTGGCAGCATCAAAATGAAGCTGTCAAAATGTGTTTCCATTTTATTGGCGCTGTAGCAGAGCTACAGTACCATTAAAAAAGAATGTAACGATCATCTTAAACGACCAACACCACCCATCAATATAAACCTAATATTCTGCCAACCTCAGAGCTGTCTCTCACTTCGCTCAAAAATGGCAGCTCTAAAGCTTCACGGATCTCGCTCATCTCTCAAGCTTCACTCATCTATTTAAGCTTCACTCATCTCCATTTCTCTCAACCTCAAGAACAGATCTCTACATCTTGCTGCAGACAAAATCTGCAAGGTACAATGAGTTCATCTCCATTTCTCTCAACCTGAACACACTCTCTCTTTGTATATATGTGTGCCCGTGTGTGTGTGTGTTTTCATCTATGTTGGTTTTTTTTATTTCCTAGGCATCTGTGTTAACCCAATATCCCTTTGGGGATAGATGCTGAAGTATGATCAGTTAATCAAATAACAGCCTCTCACAGAACTGTTTGGTCACTTCAATATTTCGGATTAATTAAATCCATAAGCCTTGGGTCTATATGGTGGATTAAATCCATTCATAATCACAAACATTCTGCCAAACCAAACTGCTTTAGCATATTACAGGGTGGGGTTAAGGTGCAAATAGAATCAGCTTTAATGAAACCTTGACTTCTAATTGCTGCCAGAATGATTTCTAATGCTCTTATATTATTCATAATGACATATTTACTTGTGGGCAGTTTTAATTTGTGATATTTAAATTTAAAACAGGAATTCTTTTTGCATATAATGTCTTCTTAATTCAGGGATTATTTTTCTTGGAAAATTGACGAGGGAATTGAGAAACTACTGCTCTTGTAAAATATACTACCAAACTCAAGATACAAGCTATATTTGTTATGATTTTGCCTACAAATATATCTTGACTTATACTACCAATCTCTAGAAAATGATTATGCTCTATTTTCATTAACCAGTAAATAATCATTATGCTCTATTTTTGTAGAATCATGTCGATGTCTTTTATTGGTTGGATAATCATCAACGTCAACAGAATGCTACTGAAGATTATGAGGACGGAGAGTCAGATTCTGTGGTTGCAAACTTACTAGCTACAAGACGTAGGAAAAGACTCATTTTTGGTGATTGTTGTGAGCATTTTCTTTGTTCTAATGATTGTAATGTTTTTTGTTCTTATAATTGTTAATGCAAAATGAATTAAGTAGTCTAGAATGATCAATGTAATAATCTTATTTTGGTACTTACTAGAACATCTTCATGTTTTGTATAAGATCAAACATGTAATATTAGCATTATCCTATTTTGTATATGGGTGCTTGTATTTTTTTTCCAATTATTACAACTTTTTTTATTTTAGTCAATGATCATGCTATTTTATTTTTTTTGTTACCAAACATGTTTCTGGTTTAAAAAATTCAGCATTAGATGACGTTACCAAACGTATTCTGCTTCCGACAGAAATGATAACACAACAAATTTTCAACTTCCGCTTTTCACAAAATTGAAAAAAAGAAAAAAAAAACAGCAGTGTTACCAAACGGGCCCTTATTTTATTTATTTTTTTTTTTTTCTTCTTAAGAATCTTAACCAAAAAAAGGCTATTACCTAACCGTCTCAAGCACAAGTGCAGTTTGAAGTCCTTCCAGCACCTTCAATTCACAAGGACCGTTACTAGGTAATGGCCTTTGGACTCAATGTTGGTCCTGTCAAGCAAAGTGCTGTAATGGGTGGATTTGTTACAATCCCTAGAATTAGCATTAGTAGTACAAAGCAGATGCCCTCATAGTCAGTGTTGTTAAAGGCGCACCTAGGCTCCAAGCGCAGCGATTGCGCCTGTTGTCAACCTAGGCTCAACCATGCTCACTAGGCGCGCGCCTGGGCTGGGCCTTATACAAGTCAATCGGGCGTGCCTAGGCACGCCTGATTGATATTTCCTTTTTTTCTTTTTCCTAATTCAAAAAGGAGACTTTTGTCTCGTTCGAAAGAAAAGAAGAGAGAAGTCCATTATGATCACAAGACATGAACAATGCCAAAACCCCAAGTCACGATGCCAAAAGCCCTATGTCACGATGCCTACAGCCTTTATTTTAGATAGTTGCAGAGACGATCAGATACACATGCTCTTCTTCTTCCTCTCTATTCGTCTACTTCCTCTCTCTCTAAATGCTATCCTGTTGTACTAAATTATTTCCTACTTTTTTTTAACAGTTTTTCTTTTTCTTTCTTCTTCTTCTCTCTCTCTCTCTCGTTGTATTCTTCTTCTCTTTCTCTCGTTTTGTTTTTCTTTTCCTTTGGATCTTGTCCTAAATTACTTCATGCTGTTTTTTTTTATATAAAAAAAAAAACAGTTTTTCTTTTTCTTTTTTTAGTTGTCCCTCTCTCTCTCTGTGTCTTCCTTCTATTTCCTGCTTTTTTTTTGTGCTTTGTTTCATTTTATAGTTCTTGAATGACATGGTTGATGAATTTATTTTTTCATATTTGATATGAATTTTTAAAAATATTGATTATGAGATATGAATTCTTTTATAGTAATTTAACTTTTCAATTGTGCGCCTCACATCACTCAGGCTCGCGCCTCGCCTTGTGCCTAGGCTCCAAAGGACCTTTAGCGCCTTTGATAACACTGCTCATAGCCAAACTCCCATCCTCGTGCTCATTAGCACATGTTTACAAGCACACAAAATAAATAACAAATAAAAATAAATAAATAAAAATCAACCAAGTCAAACTACTCACTAAGGCACTGTATCCAAATTGTTAACTACACAGGATTAGCTGCAATGATTCCTCCTTCTCTGCCATTAAGATTTATCAAGGATAATTCTTACATCAATTAAAATGACCACAACAAATGCAAGAGCTTAGGAAAGGTGAGATGTCACAAATTTTTAAATGATCTCATATATGAAAGTGAAAAGCCAAAGTTTACATTAGCTACAACGATCATTAGCCTTGTCTGGTAAATAAATTTAGTGGTAAGAATTAAGAGAAATTTGACTTCTTTCTCCAAACCATTTCACAAAGTAGAAGTGACTAAAATGTTCACCAAAGATCCCAGTCCCTCACACAATCTACCTCTGAAATATGATATACAAACTTAATTAGAGCAAAGAAAAGGCAATTAACCACTAAATGAGATCCCTTCAAGACTGTGAGGAGCAAAAAAAGATGATAACGGATTTAACAAGGGCAACAATGCATTCACTACATGCAACTCAAAAGCAAAATAGAGAACAAGAAAACTGGAAAGGATTGAGTATCCCGAATGAGCACTCTACAATCGCAGTCTCCGCAGTTCTTTCCTTAATTCTCTCTTATAACTAACTTAAAGAAAGAAAAAGAAGAAAAACAACCATAGATACTGGATGCATAAAACAAAACTATACTCTCATAAAAGGCAATTATCTAGTGGAATAAAAGAACATTAAACAATATGAACATTTACTTGTGCCCTTGTTTATGAGGATCTAATAAATTGGACACACACATATTTGCACTTGACATGCATAACACCCATGAACCCATGTGACATAGATTATCAGTGCACTAACATAACCTTTGGCAAATTCATTATCACAAAATCAAGTTCATGCTTTATAAACCTAAATGTGTGATTCAAATCACCAGCCCATTTAGAATGATAGTGTTTAGGTAAAACTTAAATGATAACTTTGATCACCCATAACTAGGTCACTTACTATCTTTTGACATTTATTTTTTGTTTCTCCATATTTTGATTTAGTTTTAATAATACTTAGTAATTTCATTTTTTTTATTCACTGAGCAGGTTGACATGGGGGTTTAGGTTGACCATTACTGTTACGCGAGCAAGGTTCTAGTAAAGGTCTTTCAATCAAACAATTAAACGGTCAAGTATGGATTGCATTTTTTATCATTATCATAAACACATGACCAACTTCACTTAATATGGACGTGCAACTAAACTCCCATAGCTATTAACTCATCCATATACTTCTCCAGGATCACAATCACTAGACTTGTTATCCCCAACTTTAGCTAAAAAAAGCTTTATAGGCATGGAGACCCTCTAAAATAAATCTGATAAAAGCATTGGCATCCCTAACAAAATCCTCTAATGAAAAAAACTATCATATAACCATATAATATAAGCACATGCACACAAACATAAAGAATCTTTTTTCTCACATTCGTCAGCTTGTTAGGAGTTGAGAGTTTAAAAAAGACTGAGTTTTTTGACAACTTCTACTTGACCATTTTAAAACACAAGCTGTCAGTGTGTTTCATGGTGAAAACTACCAATGCTGCACAACTAATTGTCATCTATTGTCAGCCATGCACCAATATACAATATGGGACGACTTTAAGACTAAGATGACATATAACAGTTGTGATTGAAGTAATAAACCACAATGTATTTCATCAAGATGCATTCTCAATCATAATGAATTTATATATCCATGTCCTCATGCTAAACAAAAACAATTTTAGTTTTCCCTCTTCTAAAATGATATTCTAAGGTCAACATCCACCAGAGACAATTAACCACTGAGAAATTAAACAAAATATAAAGATGCTCAAACACTACTCGTTTCAAAATCACATATGCATTTACTTATAAAAAAAATCATGTATGCATTTAATCTCAGAGCATTGCATACAATTAAAATCCACAACCCAACTAAATAAAACCATCTGAAACAACAAAGAAACCGTTTAAGAGTAGTGAAAACTGCAGCATAAGAATAAGTTTAAAATCTTAAACTGCTTTCTAATACAATTTTTTTACTTAACAAAAAAAAAATCTTAAACTACTTTAATGGATCCACACGGTAAACACAAAAAGCCAGCCAGTAACTCAAGGAAATGAGAGTAATCAAACTGATAAAAAATAAAATACTAATAATAACATTTAAGTAAATAAAGTTTAGTATTAACACAGAGACAAAAAATAAAGGAGCTTACACGCTTGCATCCTCTCTCCCCAGAAGCTTCACCGGAGTACCTGACCTTGGTGACACCAAGCAACTTTCCGGCAATTCCTCAACACCCAATATACGCCCCGGCCACCACGACCCATTTCGACGACGGACCCAAACCAACCCACCAACAGACGGATCGATAGCATTCGTTTTCAGCTCACCAGAACTCTCCATCTCTCACCACAAAACAACAAAACCAATGATCGATCTCAAAAACCCATCTCCAAACTCTCCAATCCTAAGCACATTGGAGTTCCAAATATCAGAACCATTTTTGCATAACTCAAATACCTTTGACCCTAAAACCATGGGGAAAAAACACAGAGAAATCAGAAAATTTCCAAAACTGCATGCAACAAAAAACCTACAAATGTCATTATAGATACATTAAGAAATTCCACGTACAGGTCCTAAAAATCTGACCAAACACAGAGAGGAGAGAGAAAACCCAGATTGGAGGGTTTATAGCACAGAGAGATCTGGTAGAGACAGAAACAAGAGAACAAAGATGGGATTTTTTCTAGAGAGAGAAGACCTTGTGCTTCAATTTTCTCTTTTTTTCTCTTAAAAAAACTTTATGAAATAAATTCTGCTTATTTTTTCGATTTTTTGGTCTGATTATATGTATTTTTAAAAGTTTCTTACTGAATCCATAGTGGGTGGTTTCACACACACGCAGAGAGAGAGAGAGAGAGAGTTGGGGATGAACGATGAAGTTGTGTGCTTCTGTTAGAGATACATCGGACGTACCTTTTGGTATCTTTTTGCCAAGACAAAAACCTTCGCACAGAGAGAGAGAGAGAGAGAGAGAGAGAGACTGTGAGAGGGAGATTTTTGGTGGATTTTTATTTTAATTCTAAAATGAATAGGAGAGAGAATAAGAAAATGTGTTTTTATTAACCACAACAGGTAATATACTAACATATCTACACCTGGCCCACATTCATGCTTAAGGCCCACATTTTGTGATCAATATATTTTTTTAAATCAAGGGCTCTGATTTTCCTCATTGTACATTGATGATGCGTCTTACTCATTCTTTAAGTTCGCTGTGAGTAAAATCAGAGCCCTTACTCACTCTTATTCACCAAAGGCGATACAGTGCTCTCTCGATTTAGCTCGTAGGTTTTCTATACAGCTTGCAGGGAGTGTCTGAACTTCGTCTCAAGAAATACCACTCTTGAGAAGAAGAGAGAAGAGGTTAATCAAAGCAAAAGCAGAGCACAACCATGACAGGTAATGGTTCAGAAAATTGTCTGTCAATCCATTTTGTAATATAAAATTGCATGATGATTGTGTCTTTTGGTAAAGATTTTATTTTGTTGTATGTGTGTTTCTAAACTTTTTTTTTGGGTAAAGATGTGTGTTTCTAACTTTGATTTGTGATAGTAATGCAATTTTTGAATGTTTGTCTTCTCTTGATGATCTGATGATTGAAGGGTTGGTGATATTTTGAGTTTTTTCTTGGTATAACTTGTGAAAAGGTGATTATTTCTGGGAAATTAGATATACCCAGGAACTGAAATGGCTTATTTGTTTTGTGAATTCAAATTGAGTTTGTTTATTTCATCATTTGAGGATTTTTAAGGGCAGTGGTGGATCCTGGAATTATGCTTGGGGGTCCAGAGTTCATTCATCAGTAAAACTGGCAAGATAGTTCTAACTGCTATTTTTACTAGTAAGGGCATCAAAAAATACTATATCAGTTTCTACAAGCGTGAAAATCAAGAAGTTATCATTAGAACTAGGGCAAAAACCATAAAACCCCCGTCAACTTTCAAATCTTCTCAATTTACCCCTGCACTAAAAATCTTCTCAAATCACCCCCTTTCCATTAATTCTCAGTTAAAATAAATGGTATTGTGACGTGTGCATTGCGTCATAGTTTTGAATGACTAAAATACCCTTCTACGTATTTAATGTTAAATTCACAAAACCCCAATATGCTTTCAATTCTTAACACTTTACCCCATGTTCTATAGATTACCCCCGTACTTTAAAATTTGATAAATAAAATATAATATTACACTATATAATCTATTAAACTAAAAGTTAAAAATAACTAAAACTATCTAAATACATTACATTATATAATAAATTAGTAATTATATAAGAAATTCATTTTATAATAAATATTTTTTTATAAAATAATATACATATATAAAAAACATAATTAATTAAATATTATAATAATATTCATTATATATTATACAATAAATATATAACATAATCTATATAGTATGAAAAAATAGTCAAATATTGACAATTACAATATAATGTATATATAATTAAATTTGTTACTATTAGCTAATATGTATAATATAATTTTATAAATAATAAATAATATTGCAAACTATATAATCTATTATATTAAAAATAAACAATAGTTTATGATATTTTGATAATTAATAAACTATATAAATACAAAATCATATTTGTGTATAGTACAGGTGGTGGTTTGATACTACAGGGGGTAAAGTGTCAAAAAATGAAAGTATAGGGGGGTTTTGTGAATTTAACCCTTAAATTTATTAAATATAAGGACATTTTGGTAATTTTAATTGTCAACTGACGGACAACGATTTTTCCTTACATGAGAAAAATTGCTAATACATGGGGAGGTTTGTTAGTGCAGGTGGTAAATCGAGAAAAATCAATAGTAGAGGGGGGTTTTATGATTTTTGCCCTTAGAATTATAAAAAAATAAATCTAGTCAATGTTAACATTGGTACTTAGCTAACCACTGCAGCTAAAAGAAAATGAAAATATAGAAAAAAATAGAAACATGTTGATTTACAACATCAAAGCTTTTGAATAGTTGTCTCATAGTTAGAAAGGATCCAAATGGAACATCTAATGGTTCTTTAATTTGTCAGAACATTATTATAATAGAAATTACCCCTTTTCTAGGTTTATTAATATGTCTGTAGTTAGTTTCCAAGCCTAAAAGTGGTTCAAAGGCATAATTATCCATTTTAAAAAAAAATAGCATCATCTGCTGCTTGGATCGGAAAATAGAAGCCTAAAGCAGAGGTATATCTCAAATTAATTTTAAAAGAAAAAAGCAGTTCCTTGTCCCATTAATTGTCATAGGCATCTGCCATATAATTTTTAGGCAAACACTGGTTTGACCACGAAGTTGGCTTAGCCTATGTGGTATCTCCTTCTCCTTTCAAGTGAAAGTCTTCGAGTCCCCAATGGAACATTTATGTGCATGCGTGATTTATCTACCAAAGAAAAAAAATAACTGGTTTTACAAAGTAATCTTAAAAAAAAAATGGAAAAATGGAGTGTGATCAAATATTGTACTCTCTGGAAACTGTCCAAGTGCATACAAACTTCGCATGGTTGCACCTCAATTCAATCTTAAGGGGAAACCCTTGAATTTTTTAATAATGAGAAGAAACCCTTGAATTCTTAATTACTTGCAAATTGAGACCTACATATACATGTGTATATTATATATCATCAATTCTCTTGCTTTCTCTTCACTAACTGTCTTGCCCTAACCCTCACATTCTATTCTATATTTTTGAACATGTTCTCTTTTGTTAATGACGGTAAAATTACAAATTATATTTTAGAAATCTTTAACCTTTAATGAATATATATTGAAGGGAGGGGGGTTGTCGTCCCCTTATATCCACTGGTGTTTAGGGGTATGACTCTGGTAGTTAAGGCTAACACTTTAGAAAACATAGAAGTTGTCTTGTGGTGATGGATCATAGATTAAAAGGATTGAGATTTGCTTTATTTTAAGCATAGTGATTGCTTATTGCTACCAGTTATACTTTTGACGAGAATTTCAAGAAAAACCGTAAAGAAAGAGGAATGGAGCATAGAAAAAAATGATACTATTGGTATTTATTTCTTTTCATGTGACTACCACGGGGATTACTGTCTGGTGCAATTGTAAAATCTTGGGTTGACAAGTATGAGGATGCGAGTTCAGGTAAGCAAACAACCACTTTGTATAAAATAATACTAAAGCTCATGGTTTTTCTCCGGTCTTCCCTCCCAACACTCTGCATAGGTGAGACAGTGATTGGTGCAATCGTAAAATCTTGGGTTGACAAGTATGAGGATGCGAGTTCAAGTAAGCAAACAACCGCTTTGTATAAAATAATACTAAAGCTCATGGTTTCTCTCCGGTCTTCCCTCCCAACACTCTGCATAGGCGAGACAGTGATTGGGTAATAGCATTACATATTCTGTATCACTCCATCAATCTCATTAGTTCCGTTGAACTCGGTACTAAAGTCGAAATTCATTTTGTCATTGATGTTTAAATACAACAATTTGCCCAAAGTCGCATGAAGCTTTGTGTTTTCCTTCTACTCAGAAGAACCCGAGGAACATTTGATCCAAGGATGATACCGTAGCAACAATAGTTAACTTCTCTTTTGTAATAAAGAACCATCCGATACACCTTCTCAGTTACACATCCAACTACCAAACCACTCCTTCAACTGTCAATACCGATAACACCATGGAAAGCAATTATCATATGTACTCTTCTTGTTTATTCTTTTTAACTTCTTTACATGTACTGCATCTTCGACTGAGACTAGCCAACAGTAGTTCTAAGTTCTAACAGTCTCATAATCCTTCAACATAGACAAAGCTTCATCTTTGGATTATTATATTCAACTTAAAGAGTTGCATGAGTCCTGGATGTAATTATTAAAACAATGCCACTACTAGGATTAAGTTAGCTCGCAAAAGAGGAATTTCGTACCTATAACTTGGTTTTGTCCATTTCTTCTTTCAACAAAGCTCATGAACTTTCTGTTTCGCTCCTTCAAACTCATTATTTCTATTGAACTCGGTACAAAAGTCGTAACTCATTTTGTCATCGATTTTTCAGTATGACAATTTTCCCAAAGCAACCTTGCCGCATGAAGCTTTGCATTTTCCTTCTGCTCAGAAGAACCCGAAGCAATAAATTTTCCATCCACATAAACACTAGCAATATTCTTCTCTCCTTTCCTCCAATGCTTGATATCAACTTGTTTTCCATCTTTCTATCACAGCTCAAATAGCATTGTTACCTATTGTGGTTTTTGTTGCAAGATTCAAGCGAACAATAGGCTCATATTGACCTCTAAAGATCTATAGAACATGGAAAAAAATATAAGAGGAAATAGAAGGGGAGCTTTGAGAGTTTTCAGAAGCTAGCGGAATCGGAGAAACGAAAAGATGATTACATCGGAAACTTCTTTTCGATTCAACTCATTCCATTGGGTTTTAATCACTCCTCTCTCTCCTCTCTTCTTCCACAACTAAATACATTTTTTACATGTTCTATAACTCTTTAGAGGCCTATTGGAGTCTATTTTTACGCCTGACATCCTGTAACAAGAATCACAGCCAGTAACAATGCTATTTAAACTGTGCCAGAAAGATGGAAAGCAAGTTAATATCAAGCATTGTAGGAAAGGAGAGAAGAACATTGCTAGTGTTTATGTGGATAGAAAATTCATTCCCTCGGGTTCTTTTAAACAGAAGGAAAACGCAAAGATTCACGCGGCAAGGCTGCTTTGGGCAAATTGTCACATTTAAAAATCGACGACACAATGAGTTTCGACTTTTGTACCAAGTTCAACAGAAATAATGAGATTGAAGGAGCGAAACAAAAAGTACATGAGCTTTATGGAAAGAAGAAATGGACAAAACCAAGTTATAGGTACGAAATTCCTCTTTTACAAGCCAACTTAATCCTAGTACTGGCATTGTTTTAATAATTACATTCAAGACTCATGCAACTCTTTAAGTTGAATACAATAATCCAAAGATGAAGCTTAGTCTATGTTGAAGAAGTATGGGACTGTTAGAACTATTGTTGGCTAGTCTCAGTCGAAGGTGCAGTATATGTAAGGAACTTAAGAAGAACAAACAATAAGAGTACATATGATAATTGCTTTCCATGGTGTTAATGACATGCTGCATAGAGCGCACACAACCCACCAGAGGTGTACTAATCAATGAACCTGGTATTGGCAGCTGGAGGAGTGGTTTGGAAGTTGGATGTGTAACTAAGAAGGTACTGCGAATGGTTAATTATTACAAAAGAGAAGCTAACTATTGTTGCTATTGTATCAAATTTTCCAAGGGAGGAAGCTGCAGGATATATATACTAATGCACAATTTCTTTGAATTATATTCACATCTAAAGGAGGATAGATGCTATTACAGATTGTTTAAGTGGGACATTTGTAGTTGAGGTTGTTCTCTTTTTGGTGACTTACCTAATGGAGCTCAATTATAGAACCTTACACTATTTGACCATGTGATCCATGGTGCTCTGCAATACATGATAACAGCGGGCAGATAGTAACATCTGTTTGACCAATTAGACTACATGATTTGGTTGGTGGGGCCCCCATTTTAGTTTTGACGAGTAGTTCCTCTCATTCTTCTATGTTATGGACATATGATCTGACTATAACATTTCTTGTTAATAAACCATATAAGAATCTTATTATTTCAACTATGCAAGAACGTTCACACAACAATTCAATGTATGTGTATAAGCATGCATACTTTATGTATAATACAACCTGATTTATATTAGTAGATGAAAGATCATCTAAAATGGTCAAGACAACTGGCTTCCACAAAAATCATGGCTATTATTATATATAATACTTTGCTTGCATCAGCGAACTTCAAGTTTATATGCACAAAGAATTGTAAACTATATTTAAGAAACAATTAATATTATATTATTGAGGTTTCTTTTGGTGCTTGAAGAATCTTCCATCATGGTTTTAATTTGATGTGGTTTGTTTGTTGCTTACTTAAGTTTCTTGATTTGTTTATTTCATCTGTATTAAATGTTTTTGACAGACTATGCGCAGGAGCAGGAGATGGAAATTGAAGCACTAGAAGCTATACTTATGGATGATTATAAAGGTTTGTAGTAACTATGTCTTTAAAAATATGTTTAGAACTACCTAAAACCTACCATTTTCCTTTTCGCAAATCTTGACTTGTAACGAGACACTGTTTTCTCTTTGGTGTATCTTGCCAGAAATTCACTCTAGTGAAAGTGGCTTAAACACTTCTAATCGGTGCTTCCAAATTACACTCTCTCCACAGGTACATAAATTAGTGTCATTCTTTATATATAGCAATTATCACATTGTATGATAGCCTAAAATCTCTGCACAATAAGTTCTTATATTTTTCTATGACACACATGAAACCTTGTAGAGATTCAAAAATAGCACATTGTATGATAGCCTAAAATCTCTACACAATAAGTTATAATTTTCTATGACACACTTGAAACCTTTTAGAGATTCAAAAATTTCAATGATTGAGGAACAAATCGCGTGGTTGAATAATTGGAAAGAAAAGTAACAGACTGATGACTAAATCATACTCTAATTTAGATGTAGAGTGATTTTGTTGGAGGGCAGCCGAGTTGGGAAAATTTAGATGGAAGGGGGATTTTACATTTATTAAAAGGAAAGATTATCTTTTAGGACTTCTTGCGAAATCTTTTTGATGAAGAAAATTAGATCTCTTTGCCGCATAGTTCTTAAACGCCCGCGTGCCTAGCCCCACAAAAGCCCCAGTTTGTTAAGACGCGGTCGAAGCACCTCAACCTACTCAAGGGAAGTGCCTTCAGCCGGCGCACATAAAATCGTCATGCATGCACACTTTTAGTAGGCTCAGCATGCCCTATATATTTAAAATCATTTATCATATCCTTTTGTTTTCTTTTCGATAGTCTGTGCTGTCTAATCTTACTGGATATTTAGTTTTCAAAATTCATGAGCTTATGGTTGACTATTGCATTAATTTGTCTACGGTTTAATTTTGAAATTAATAATAATATAATATATGTTTAAAATCTTTATGATTGTAGCCTATTGTTATTGCATATTTGCAGCCTTGCACATGCAACAGTTAATATGGAGCACTCTCCTCCTACTCCCCAAACTATCAGTAGTGATCGCATCCCAAACTGCTGTACTGGTAAAATAGAACACCTAGGCACGTCAACATGCCAAATGCTATTTCAAGGAAAATCTACCTCTCCATTGCTATTTAACAACGTATGTTATGAATTTACCCTGAGTTATCCAGTCTTGTCCTCTTGCCAACACAAGGCTAATCTCATGTCGTGGCAATGATAAGAAAAGCCCCACAATCTCCTATTCCCAATCCTGAAAACTTTCAATAAATCTAGGCTGCAACACCAGCCCGGGCCAATGGAACATATTCTGGGACATAAAAGGTCATTCATGCTTGGGGTTTAGAATAATGGGTGATGCCTAAAGCTGAAATGGGGATCTTGAGATGAATAGATGTCAAGAGAAGAAAGATGAGATGAAAATAAATTTCATAGAAAATTAGGTAGCAAAAATTAAGAATACTATGAGGAAAAGGTGAGATGAGATGTTTGGTTATTTACATTGAAAATTTTATTTTGAATGTACCATACAGGGAGGGCCAAAAAATAATGCAGGTAACACCGTGAGGAAGTCATGATAACCTATTATTTAACAGATAATATGGCCAATTGCCAAAAAGGTAAAATGGATTAGCCACAAATGACGCATTTAACTAACCTTGTATAGTCAATATACGACTTATGTTTTTCCGTTTTCTTCCCTTTCTTTTGGGCAATGGGAGAAGACTTTACTGAGTAAAGGGCTATTACATTTATATTGTATTGTTTGATAACCCATAGATTAAGCTCTCTTTTTTTCGCAAGTATATTATTGTTTTTGGCAAGTAAAAATAACACGCAAAAACATCCACAATTGCCCCTTATGGGGTACTTGGAAAGTACAAGTTAATATGCTTTTGGAATTCTTTACCAATGAATGCCCCATAATGTGAGATAAAGGGTATGGATCGTACTTACCGGCAAAGATATTTATCATGGAAATCACATGTAATGAATACTGGAAGACAGTGATCATCTGGTACCCACTTCTATCAAAATGTTTTCTCTTCATTCTTCCTTTTTTCTTGTATGTTCGAAGACATGTTCCATTTGGAAAAGACTTTTAGAGAATGAATTCTACAATGGAAGATGCAAGAAACTCACAGGACTGGAGAGGCAGAATTACATGACAATATTAAGCATCTTCCAAGGAAATTTTCCTCATAATTAGCATTTTGTCCATTACAATTGACCTAATACCTGCTTCAAAATATCTCTCAATTTAGAGATGATGTTCAAGAACCAATCTATGGAGGCCTGCTGGTAACTAATAATCAGTTATGTCAAGTTCAATCTTTTGGCAAATCTAGATTTCTAATGTCTTCAAGGATGGGTAAGACAATATATGCTAGGACTATGTTTATACATAGTTGGCAGACAAGAACTAGGTTGCTGAATGAAAAATCAAATGTTCTGTTCTTAGCTGATTTATAGCTCATTGAATTACTGATTCATTTATAGGAAAATAAAAAAAATAAAAAAGAAAAGAATATAATACAGTTACCAAGTTCTCGGAGCCAACTTGTTAAGCAGTCTGGATAGAGGTTGGAAAGAAAGATAAACTATAGAAACAATGTCGCGGTTTACCTCATCCTTTAGGCATTTATAAAACTGGTTACATTTACAAGCTTGTATGGTTTAGTGTTACAACTTAAGTCAGCTGGTTGTTTGCATTTTCCCTATCCTGTAATCTATATCACTAGAAGATGGCTTGTCTAAATGAATTCACAAGTTTGAGCCCACAGATCAGTTAAGTGACAAGTTATGTGATTTACTTACCCATGCAAAGAATAGGTCTCTCTCTCTCTCTCTCTCTCTCTCTCTCTCTTGCTTGCTTGGTAGTGTTTAATTAATTTTCTTTAACCCCCTTCGTTTTGCTAAAAATTGGTTATGTTTGGATAATTGTTATGGAGCCGTTGGTTGTGGTTAGTGGGATTATCTGCATTGGAAAGAATATCATGTTTATTGTTTTAAAAAACCAGAAACAGAGATTATATATTGATCCTTACAATGTTGGTTTTTTTATCCTTTTAGTTCCTAAAAAGCATTGACCTTGCTCTACATTCTACAGGATGATGAGGCAGATGAATCAACAACCACTCCAGGTTCTTCATGTTATGTAATTACAATATTTTGTAGCATATCTGTCTCTGTTCTACTTCTCTGCCCCACAGTATCAGATAAACTTAAATTGTTTACTTTAAGGTGGTCCAGTTAATGGGTCCGATTTTGATCCAAATTTGATCCGATAATCCGGATCTGATGATAATAGTCCAAATCCAATAGATCTTTTAACTAATGTTTTCAACGTGAATTAGATCCAATCCTGACAACAATCTGAGCTATTACTACTACTATTATCTTTTGCAATCCAACTGTTAGTATATCATATACAAGAGGTAGGTTATAGGTTTCCTTGTTCTACTACTACTACTACTATTATCTTTTGCCACCCAACTGTTAGTATATCATATACAAGAGGTAGGTCATAGGTTTCCTTGTTCTAGTATTCAATCTTGTGCAGTCATTTCTCTCCTCTTCAATTCTCAGCAAGCCTGTTACTGCCAACCATGTAAACTCGAGCATGAACACTAGGCCTCCCTGTATTTGATCTCTCACTGCACTTTTACTCTCTTCCTTTCTCAGGATTGCTTCCCTCCTTAGTATTCTTTCATCTTTTTCTTTTCTTCCAGCTATTACAAAAAACATCTGTATGTTGTTAACACTAATTTCCTCTACTGGAAGTCGATAAAATGGTTCCCCTCTTTCAAATTTGTTGAAAAGCTGTCTAGTATGATTTGAATTATTTGGTTGAAGCTTTGTTGATGATATTATATGGATGTGTGTATATATTGTTTTCTCATCTACTGGTTTCTTAGATTTGACCAGATTAGTGGATCAAACATTCATTAGTTAACAAATTGGATTTCAGATCAGATCAGGTTGGATTGAATGTTTTCCTTAATGGATCAGATTAGGATCAAACATGTCCCTCCAGATTCGATCAGTTTATAGGCCTATTTTTGGAATTTTTCTTTGCTAATTTTCCAAATTCAGGACAATGAATACCCTGTCAGCATAAGCTTTTGCCCAATTTATTGCAGTTCAATTGGCTTTAATTTTCTCACATACGGAAAAATATCCGGATGAACCACCGCTTCTGAATGTGAAAAGGTTAGTGACTGCATCTTTCTCGTGCACACCCTTGCTCAAATGTGGCATTTTTCCTATTATTCTCCAAAATTTCTCTCTTAATTTTGGTAGAGAATATACAAATAGGTTTGCTCAACTTCTACTACAATTTTTTGAACACTTAATAAATACCATACAACCGAATAACAAAAACAGAATAACAATTTAGTTAATTGTCAAAATGTTACAAGTGCCCAATTTCAATAGCATCCCGGCTTGCACCTTAATGTATCCTCAATTCTGTATCAACGAAGTGTAGCACCCATCACACATATTTTGAATAATTTTTTTATTAAAATAGAACTCTATTTCCCCGCATAAATAATGATATTTTATTAAATTAAATGTTTTCTGTAATTTTTTAATATATAACTAGTAGGTATGGCATGTCAAACAGGATGAAGAATCGATGGATCTCATCTCTTTTATTGTTCTGCTGCTTAGGATTAGTGGGCCTTCCCGTTTTCCTTTGTGGGTGTTGCCTAGATCAGATTCTGATGTGTTTTGGGGGTTGTGAATTAAGTTGAATTAGAGGGAGGAAAGACTATTGGAAGGAAATTTGTTGCATCGAAACATTTCCCTTTGAGATTAAGTTTGTGTTTTTAAGGAAATTTGTTACATTTATAGAAGAAAAATAAGAAGATAATTACAATGAAGATAATTATGGGGAGTAGCTAAGGATAGTTATCAAAAGCAAAGTCAAAGGCCTCTGACGTGCAGATTTTTGAGGCCCGAGTGTACTTCTTTCTCTTCTTTTCTCTTCACCTAACTGCCCACGTCTCTCTCTCTCTCTCTCTCTCTCTCTCTATATATATATATATATATATATAAATATATAGTGTGGGTGCCAGCAAATTAGGGCCACTGATCGAAGTCACAGATTTGAATAACCCACTACCCATCTTAATTCAATGTTACCCTTAAAATTTATTGATGGTACTTAGTTATAAACAGCCAACACCCTTTCTATATGTTTTGCAAATTTCTATTTGGTTTTTGGGTGCTAAATAAGAATTTTACATATTCATTTAAATACTAGGATGTCTTTTAAGATATTGTCTTTTTTACTAGACCACTGATAAGTGATAGTTATGTCTACTATATATGATTTGAAATGGATTTTTGCTGTGTAACCCTCATTGTGGTACTTTCCAGTTTAAGAGGAATTCAAGCTGCAGATCTTAAATTTTTGAAAGAAAAGCTTGAGCAAGAGGTAATCTTTAAGTGCTTTTTGCTTTAACTTGCAATTTTGTTTTTTCATCGTATTTGAAATTTTAAAAAAATATTGTCCAGTTATTCCACATTGTTTGCAACAAAACAATTATATAGGTTATTAGCATGCAATTTATAGATAATAAAATATCATTGGACAACACGGAGGTCCAAATAATAAAAGTGGACTCAAATAATACTGTGAAGTTGAGTCATGCAGACTTTGATATATACTTTTATCTTCAGGCATCAGAGAATCTTGGTATGGCTATGGTCTACACTCTAGTTTCGTCTGCTAAGGAGTGGCTATGTGAAAGATTTGCAGAAGATGCTGGTGATGAGAACACTGAAGAAGAAGTGGCAGCAAAAGATGATGTATGGCTGCTCGTCCCATTTATGACATTCACTGCTTATTAATAATATACTTTTTTTTTTTTTTCTGTTAAAGTCACTTGGCAATATGCTTTCTGAATTCAAAATGTGTATATGTTGTCGTTGACCATACCTCACACTACCCTGTGCTTGCAAGATCCCTGGAACTTGTTACACTGTTATGTGCGTGTTCTGTTTTTATGATCGTTCATGGATATAATTTTTCCATACTAGTAAGAGTTGTTTCCGGGATGTTAGATGTTGCCAATCTTCTCATGAACCTTTTTCTAGCCAGTGGCTTTCAGCTGTCTTAGTTAATTATATAAAATAAATGCAGGGGTCCGTTTGGTAGGGAGAATGAATGGGATGAAAAGGAGTGGTGTGGATAGAATTTTGATCATTTGGTAAGAGGAAGGACTAAGGAGAAGGAAAAGGAAGAGGGGGGAACGTTCCCTCTGGACCCACCAAATCCTTTTTGCACACACATCTACAATCTACACACAGGCCACAACAACAACAAAAAAATCCTTCCTCTTCTAGTTGAGGGTATAGTTGTAAAATTTAGCAACTCTTCCTTCCTATTTTCTGCCCTGCTCAATCAAGAGAGAGAGAAGGAAAAGACAGCTTCCTTCCCTTTTTTTTTATAAACTTTTTCATCCCTCATATTATCCCTTCATGCTATTCTTTCATCCCTCATGCCATGGGGAGCATAAAACATGATTTGTTATTATCATAGTAACAACACAGCTGTTCTGCAGCTTCTGCTAAAAAAATTGAACATTATTCCATTTAGTTACAAGCAATACTTGTGCAGGCAAACATATGTGCCCTCACACATGCGTAAATGTAAGCATTTATTATGCCAGAATGTTTTATGGTACAGAATAGTCAAAGAAATGACATTTATAAATGAACAAGATGAATTTAAATGTTGAAGTGTAAAAAAATATATAAATGTTGAGATGATGAGTAATGAGACAGGGAATTCGAAATGTACGCATTTATGAAAAGTTAAGCATTGGAAAAATAGAAAACAAGATGAGAGAATTGGCAAGATGCTTTTGATTATCCTCAACAATAAATGAAACATTTCAGGAGCTTAATCAGGATGCTTTTACAATATGAATTTTGATTCAGGAAATTAATGAAAATTGTGGAATGTTAGAGTTAGTGGAAATTGAAGACGAGATAAGAATTTAGATGGGCTAGTCACACACATAAATACCAATGTCTACATCAATAAGTAGGATTGATATGGTCAAGTTACTGATGTTAAAATGTCAATAGGAATGCCAATAACAAGGCATTTTGATGACATCATGGCTTATAGCTTAAGATATATATGGTCCGAGATATAGGATGAAAAATATTCATATAGCTGATGACAAAGGTTGTAATAATATCATTTTTTTCATGTTGTTCCTTTTTGCTGTTTGTATATGATCAATGGAGGTGCAGTTAGTAGGATAGAATGGAAGAGTCCTGTTGTCGCAAACTCATAGGATTTCACCACCCAAAGCAGAGGGAAGAAGGGAGTGAGATCATTTCTTCTGTTAAATGATTTTATAGATCTTTTATTTCATGTCTAGGGAGATTCTTTTCTGCTTGCATAAATATTTACGGATTTACCAATATTCTGTTAATTTTAGACAAAAACATTGTGGAAAACAACAGGTTGTCATAACTTTTATTGTCATTACATATTAGGGTACCTTTTTCATGAACACAATGGAGATGGGTGTTTCCACTTTTTCCATAGCTCCTAGGTTTTTATATCCATTGAGCATATTTAGCCAAATTTCTTGTTTTGAAAAAGTCTAAAATGATGCTGAATGAAAATTGATCATCATTTTGTATGCGTACTTGGGTTACTCAATTTCGCTGGGTCAGTGAGGTATTAAGGACGACATGAATCTTATCAAAGTTCTACATGTTTTAGATGCATTACTTCTTTTCTGGAATTACTTGAAGGTTCTTTGGATTACCCTTTATTCAGAAATCTTGTCGAACATCATCAAAGCCATCATGGAAAGTGGATCAGGTTTTGTAGGCTAGCAATAGTTATCAATTCATTAGTAGTTTATCTTGGTCTAAAGGACTTCTATGTTCCCATACTCTATCTAATGCACGGAGATATATATTTTTCTTTCACAAACTTGCATCTCTTTGAGCTTGCCATTTAAATCGGGCCACCTATTTTTTGTATTTATAATTATATATATGATGTAAGGTTTGTATATTACTCCTACATATCCCAAGCATGCATTTTCATAATTTCTTGACTAATTTCGTCTAATGATTTCCGATGGTTGCTTCAAATTGACTCAAACTACCTTCCTTAGTGAGTAAAGATTCCATTGGGTGAGAAATGTATGTTTGAGAAATCATTAACATGTTTCTAATCCTTTTTTTTTTTTAATAAACAAGTATTCATTGAAGAGCGCCCAAAAGGGGGATGCGGCCCAACACAACTGAACAAAAACTATAGCCTCAAGCTATCCACAAAAGACATGTTTCTAATCCTTTTTAGAACTAAATAGAATAGAAAACTACCCATCTGCGGTTAAATTGTTCTTCCAAGCCATGATTTTCTGCCATAACTTTTGATTCTATGTTTGTAAGATGATAAAAGTATATAAAGTGGAGAGCGGCTAAATGCTATTGTTTCAAACTAACTGATTGACTTCCCTTATTAATTGGAATTTTCTTCTACCTTCTAGATATATTCATTTATTTTCCAATTTTTAGTTGTATTGAGTAATCTTGCTTCAGGGACTATTCTTTTTCTTGAATAGTTTTTAAGCATTCTTTTTAGTGGTTTCGTTTTTGCATGAATAGTTTACTCTGTTCCTTGAAGTGAGTTTTACTTCACCAATTTTTAACTTTATGGTATCAAAGTTTTTAAAGTTTCATCATCATCATCCCTGCCTTTTTCCCAAAATGAATGGGGTTGGCCACATGGATTCTCTTTCTCCATTCTGCTCTATTGTAAACCATGTCTCCTCTAATATTAAATGTTTTTAAATCATTTTTAATTACTTCATTCCATGTTAGTTTTGGCCGTCCTCGCCTTCTCTTACCGTCTATGCAAACTACTCTTACCTTTCCAACGGGCACCTCAACAGGTCTACGTTCTATGTGTCCACACCACCTAAGTCTATTTTCTCTTATTTTGTCACTAATAGGCGTTATTCCTCAAGTCTTCCTCACATTCTAATTAGTAACTCGATCTCTTTTAGTCACTCCTATCATCCACCTCAATATCTTCATTTTAGTTACGTGAATGGTTGTTCTTGTTTCTTTTTTAACTCCCAACACTCTGCCCATATAATATAGCTTGCATAATGACTGTCCTATAAAAAATTTCTTTTAACTTGTTTGGTATTTTTTTATCACATAGAATACCGCTAGCTTGTCTCCATTTAGTCCAACCTACTCCAATCCTACTAGTAATATCATTATCTATTTCCCCATTTTCTTGTATTACTGATCATAAGTATTGAAAATGATGATTTTTAGTGACCATATGATCTTGAATTGCCAATGTTATATTATTACTTTCTGATTCTTTATTAAATTTACATTCCACATATTCCGTTTTAGAGTTTTTAAAGTTTATTATTATTATTTGGTAAGAGTGTTTATATTTCTATGTTTGTTATTTTTTTTTAATCCTTATGACTTAATTTCCGAGTGATATGTTTGCAATCAAACCGCAGTCAATTGAAACTGTCACTGCAGAATTAATAAATTTCACATTAACAATCCTTTAATCAATTTGGGTTGTTTTGTTTGAAAATTCTCGTCTTGTGAATAATTAAGAAATATTATGGATTAGAAGATCCAAGTATGTCTAACATGTTGAAATGAACAAATTTATAACTTGTGGGCGTATCTCTTTCCTGAAATTTTTAGTGGTGTGATGATGGTCTTGCTCCTTGTCTCAGCTGATTTTTGGCAACAGTAAGTTGTAGCTTGTTGCATCATTACATTTCTAGTGAAGGGTGTTGAAGTGTTACATTTTGCCTTCATCCACTTCCATTATTTCCTGGGATTCAAATTGAACTTAATAATGAGTATCACATCGACATCCCCTGACCAGAATTTTCTCTCTTTCATTCACTTTTATGGCTAACTATCATTGCACCTCAATGATTTCACATATTCACCTTTTTTTATTGTTGTTCTTATTGTGTGATGGTTCATATTTTGATTTTAGATAATCATACCCCATGGAGAACCAGTTACTCTTGATACATTTCTAGCATGGAGAGAGAGGTTTGAAGCAGAGTTGGCACTAGAAAGAGCCAAGTAAGTTTCACAAGTAGCATGTTTTCTTTTTGTTTCTTTTCTTTTCTCTTCTTTTTCAAGTCGAGGTTCATTTTCCAAATCAGCAGGCAATTTTGTCTCAGCAAAGCATATGAAATTTAACTGATGATTAGTGTTATCAAATCGAAGCACATGACAGCTAATTGGAATGACAATCAAATTCCTTTTGAAGTGAAAAGCTGTTTATTCATGAAAACATTTCCTCCCTTCTATAAGCAGAAGTTTAGGATAATTTTGCTCCTCAAAGCAAGAAAGTACCTCCATGATGCTAACCAATAAATGACCATATATTTATGAGCCTCACATTTGTGGAACTGCACAGACTGCCAGAAGGTTAGCAGGCTGACACGTGCGCGCGCACACGCAGAGAACTCACACACAGAGAGATCATAGAGGATTGCTCTGCAGCTGTCCATGATGGATTTTCAGGAACCTCTTGTGGCACCCCTGAGATCAGAGAGTTCTGGAAGTGCATTCCAAGATCCACTTCACCCACTCCTCTGAAATGCAATCCTTTTATTATCTTCTTAATGAAAATGTTTCTTACAGTGTGTGTTCTTGTCGTTTCTTCCATCTCATTGTTTTAAGTACTTTCCGTGCCTGAATTGTTTCTACTGACCTTTTCATTTATGGAAGTGTATTCATGGCCGTAAAAAGGAGAAGATCAATATTCAACCTCAACATTGATTCTTGGACATTATATTCTTTCAATTGATGTCTTGAGCCATATAGGATAGGTAACAAAGCAGGCTACCTTTTGTTTATTTGCTTTCATGACGTGTGACCATGATTAACTCTCAGGCTAATGCCCGAGTCAGCACTTACAGCTCCCAAGGAAAAGAAGCTTACAGGCAGACAGTGGTTTGAAAGCGGAAGAGCTGCTGGGGTACTTTATTCTTCCAACTGTTGCTAACTCATGAAATTCATATATATCCTGTCACCTATTCCAGTTTATGCAAAAATTTGACCATGGCACAATGCATGCAATGAATTGCTCAAATATGAATATGGAAAGAGTAATGTATACTTAATTCGTTGATGAGGAGATTTAAACCTTGAAAAGAGGAGAGAGAGAGGTAGTAAAGAACGCAAAATTAACACGTCGTCTCTCTTCTGCAGAAAGGTGCAGTATCAATCACCAAAGGATCCGATGAGGAAGATGACGAAGACATCGACTTTGATGATGACGACTTCGAAGGTAATTCACACGATGAGCCCACAGAATTGTTGTGTGGTGTGGCTTATTTGAATCTGATAAAACTGAAAATTTTATTTATTTTCTGTGCAATGACAGATGATGAAGAAGAAGATATGCTTGAGCACTATTTGGCTGAGAAATCGGACTCATCCTCTCATTCTTCAAAGAGAGCAAATTAAAAGAAATTTCATGTTGTAATTTGAAAATATTGAGATTTGCTTAGGGGCAAACACATGGGATGAGAAATATGTCATCATTTTTGTGTCCTTGTCACATGTATTTTTTTGGCTGCGTTATGTTTTGAGAGGGAAAACAGATGTATGAGAGCAATTGGTTTTAAGGGTTGATAATTTTAGAGTATGCTTTTTCTGTTCTCACTATATCTAGAGGTTATTTTCAGAGAATAGAACCAGAGTGTAAGTTTTTGTTATGAATCTGGTTACCCAATCTTATGACAGACTATGAGTATCATGACTAAGTGTTTCAAAGCTCAGTCAACAATACTTGTACAGCTTGAGTTTGGATCATTTATTACTGAAGTAGTCTTGATTGGGCTTTTTACTTGCTTAAGTTTCGTCCATTCAGTGGATTTAAACTACCCCCAATATTTATTTCTCAAGCAGCCAAAAGTCAGGTGGATCGGAGTTCTAGAGCTATTCAATGTAGAGATTTAATTTAATATTTGACTAAGAACTAAATTAAAAATAGGCTTGCAAATGGGTTAAATATAATAGGAGAGATGGCTTCTAAAGAGATGTCAATTTATAAGTATTTTTTTAAATACGTCAATTTGAATACGATCTATTTAATAATCATGTCACATGTAACCCGTTTAATAAATGGGTTATGTAATGACAGAACTTATTTAATCCTTATTTAACTTGATTAATTTAAATGCGTCATGTAATTCGTTTATTAAATTAAGTATAAAATGCAAATATAATGGAAAAAAAATCGATATAATGGATGACTAAATTCATGAAAATGAGAATAATTGGAACAATATAATTACAAAAAATAAACTAAATTTAATATCTATATTGGTTTTATATTGAAATGATAGAAATATCCATAGCAATTACATTAAAACTGTTTATGGATTAATCTATTAATTAAACAGTTTTAACAAATTGACACAATTTATGACATGAACACGATTAAAGTAAATCTAAATTCACTAATTTCGTGTCGTGTCAGAGTTTTGTGGCCCCTGAATGAATGGGAAAAGAAATTTTGATGTGTTTGATTCCATTTATATAGAATTAAGATAAGAATGACGTCAATTATGACGATGATGTGGTGTCTTCGCTCTACTGCTGGTAACATGTAATCATAATTAATAAGCATTAGTAATGTCCAAAGAATGGATGCAATCACTACAAGCAGTGATGAGGTCAATGGCCCAAGAAGAATGGTATTGTCCATGTGCTTCCCATCCTAGTCCCTATATGTGGGCCACAACAAGCCCACCTCGATGATTACCTCTATTTTGTAATTGGATAACATAATACTGAGCTATGGCCCACTCGCTTTTCCATCCAGCCGTTGGATTGATAGTCCAATTGCGCTCCATCACCCATCCCATGCCTCACTAATTCCAGATTTGTTCACAAACAACTCTAAGATACTAAGTTGTCTCGTTCCAATTTTCGACACTTAAAAGTAAAGGTAATTGAGTCTAACACTTACATCTCTCACATATAATTTCACTTTAATATTTCAATCGGATAGCAAGTTGTCACGTCTTGAAATTCAAATCACCGAAAATTCTATCTCCGAACTTAAATTTCAAAAGTGAATTCGTCCATTAGTCTTTAATGAACTATCTTTGCTTTCAATTACCGCAAAAGCATAATTCTACATACATTATATCATACATATAGTTCTACGTTAACTCGTCTCAACGGTTCCAAAAGTGACCACACAAACATTTATAACAACATTTGAAATTGTCAACCTGCCCATGGTTAATAGAGTGACTTTATGAATAACTAATTAATAGTCAATTTGGATTAGTTGAATATAGTAACATTTTCAAGGCCATTTATTATATTAGTCAAAAATTTGACAGGTTTCTGAACAACATTTGATCCTTTAGAACTTGTAAACACTGATTATAATTGATTTCATTCAAATTTCAAACTTAAAACTTCTACACTAACGAGTCAAATGATCAGTGGGTTCAAACATTTATTTTCTATACTCATTAACACCACCACCAACTAATCTGTGGATGGTCAAACCTTCACCACTGCAGGTCACATCAATTGCCAGTTTCAGCTGACAAACATTAATCATTGCTCAAGTGTCCCCCTGTTTGGATGCCAAGAAATTTAGGAGCAACCCCAATTTAGCCATGTAGTTGTTGTTTAGAGCCACCGGCTTATGTTTCAACTGCAACATAGGGCAATTTCTGTGCACCAAACTCTCATTGTTTTAAGTTATGAGAAGAGTGAGATGTACAGTATCTTATTTTTATATTTTATGTGAAAAGACTGTTTTTGTTTCGAGATCGTAATAATTTAACTCATAGCAATAGTTGTATAGAGAACTATTGATTTATGTTTCAACACAAATCCAATGTACGAACCTTCCGTCATTATAAAATTTGAGAAGAGTTAAATATACAAAATTTTATATCTGTATGCAGAGAAATTATTTCTTTATTTTTAAACCCATAACTTTTGAATCACAATAAAACAATTTTACCGTTAGCCCGGATTCATCGCTCAATTCCAATATAAACGCTACAAATTCTCTTCATTTACGCGGATCACATTAAATGGGATGGAAAAGGGAGGCACAAGTCACTTCCCAGTTTCAAACAGAGGAAATACCAAAGTCAAGACACACAAAGTCTCACTTTTGCAGGAAGATGGCCATTGCAATGCAACAAAGTGCACCAGAATCATCAATCACCACCCAAATTACCCCATTGACTCTCCCAATGTGGGTCCACACCACCTTCAAAACACACATTATGTGGGCCCAATGTCTTGCATTTAGATTCAGTGGACTTAGCAGCCCCACACATGTGGTTGGGTGAGATGAAATTGTAGACTCTTTAGTGTTGTCTCTTTAAATGCACATCATGTTCTATGGGCCCATGAAAGTAGAGTAGAGAGTAGAGAGAGCAATTGATGATTCAACTCATCCTTCACATCAATTGAATAACAATTTACAAGAGATTGATTTAGCAAACCAACCACTCCAAAAGAAATTTAACAACCCTAGCTGTTGAACATTTGAATGGTGAGCATAAATTGGATAACACACTTTTCTCCAACCATTCCCTCCTAAGCATAGTGTCACTAAATCATACTATTTTATCTTCAAAACCCTAATTTCACTATAATTTAACTCTAAATTTGTGCTTTTACTTGTATTTATTTCCACAACACAATTGTAATAAAAAAAAAAGAGTAATTACATCCTATCAACACCGATCAATATTTTGGCAACTTTAATAAATTGTATAACAAAAACTTTTGTTAGTATTTGATAATAACAGTGTCTTTCTCTTTTTAAGATGTTAAATTATCATATCGATAACAAAAATTGATGGACAAATTTATTTTTTTTCCTTCCTTTATATAAAGGTTTTTTTTTTTTCCGTAAATTTTCCATTATATAAAGGTTGTGGGGGAAGAAAATATCACAAACTTTTGACATTATTTCTGTACAAAATAACAACTAAATCGCTCACTTTTTGAAATTCAAGATTCTATCAATGCGTGAAACCTAAGTCACACAGTAGATATGCAGGAAGCGCAAAAACGACAAATTTTATCGTAGAATGTGAATGTGTTTACCATTTAACAGAATTATAAGAATTATGTAACTTACAATCAAACCAGACAGATCAACCATCTACGTACATAGATTGCCAAGAGAACCAGACATAAATTCTATATTAATATAAACTAATAAACATTATAGAAAATATCCATTATAATAAGAAAATCACACATCTCTACAGTCCCAAAAAAAAAAAAAAACATTTTGGTAATAATCAAATTTTTTTTTCAGAACACATACAAAGAAACACCAAACAAAATCAAAATCAACAGAAGCTAATGTTTAGTGGCCTTTGTGAGGGGATGTCACCTTCTAGCATCAGAACATACTAAAATACGCCTGAAGTGTTCATGCACATCTCTGCATCATCATAGACCATAGTATTAAGTAGTATATGATAATTAGATTTCTCACAATCAGCAGCATTATATGATAATTATATATATATATATATATATATATATATATATATATATATATATAAAGTTTTGTTCTTAGTTACTGAAAGCTGGAACCTGGTGTGTAAATGGCAAGATCAGGCCACCCATTGTCACCACCCCAACAGCTTGAATCTCCACCACTCTGAAGACCCAAAAAACCCTCTGCATTGTGAGTACTCTGCAATTCCATTGATGGGTCTGGAATCAAACTCGACCCTGAACTCGAATTCAGGTTCTCTGCAAATTCACCCAAATTCACCGTCGACCCATTTGGATTCAACCCCTCCATCAAATCCCCCAGTTGCCCATTTGACGCCAGAAGCGAGCTGAAACTCCCCGTGACGTCGAACATTGGACGGTCCTGATTTGGTACCAAAGGTGGTTGTGATTTTGGAACAGCCTGAGTTGTTGAAGATGATGAAGAGCGTTTCACGTTTGAAGAGCGCTTTGTGTTCTTGCGACTACCACCGCCGACCGGGATGTTCCGGAGAGAACCCCCTTTGGTCCAATACCTTTTGCAGTTCTTGCAGAAATGGCGTGGCTGAGAGAGGTTGTAGTTGTTGTAGTAACAGAACTTGGTGTTTGTTGAGCCACAGCGTGGACATTTCAGGTGCTCTTCTTCTTCAGGGAATTGTGGTTTGCTCTGTTGATACGTTGATGGGTCTTGCATTGTTTGCAAAATCAGATGGCCCAAACTTTAAGATTTTGTAGCAAAAAGAGACTAGTTTTGGCTTTTTTAAAAAGATTTGTTGAATTGGGTTTATTGAAGATTTGGAGATCTGAAATGGGTCTTGCACTTGCACCAAATTGATCTGAACTTTCGGAGTTTTGCAGCAAAAAGATCAGAGTTGTGGTTTCTTTAGATGATTTGATGAACTGGGATTGTTTTAATGGAGAGATTGGTTGAGTTTATGAACAGAAATGAATTGAAGTTTGGATACATAAAACGGGTCTTGCACTTTTTGCACCAAAATAATCAGAACTCTTTGAGTTTTTGCGGGAAAAAAAGACTAGCTTAGGAATCAAAGTTGTGGCTAAGTTGATGAATTGGGTTTGAACTCTTTGAGATCTGAAATGAGTTTTGAGGGATTTGATTAGCTGTTGGCCATTGAAGCTGTCAAGAGAAGGAGAAGCAAAAGAGAAAAAGAAAAGAGGAGACAGAGATCAGATAACTATAGACCCCAAAAATGGGTTTGAACACACAGACCAAAAATCCAAAACAGTATGGTTCAAGCCAAGCCACAGACGAGTGTTCGTTTCATGGAGACATGGACAGAACCAGAAGAAAGAAAGTGAAGAAAAATGTCGAAATTTCAAAGCTTTGAACCTGATATTTCGCTCAAAATCTGTTACTAACTCTGGTCAGTTTGTCCAAGATGGAAAATCAAGAAAAGAGAGATATAGATGAAGATAGCTTTGAATTCTGGACGTGGATGATCTATCAATCCTTGCCCACCGCGTAAGAGTAATAGTGAGCACAGACTTCATACGAGAGAGAGAGTTCTGTCTGAATACTCAGTTTCTCGAGCTGGAACTTGGGTTGGCTGAAGCCTTGTCCAAAATATCTATATTACAAATAAGCTTGGTATAATAATATATCTCTATATGACAAGTCCTACTGCGGGAGTGGCAAATTTTGACAAACTGTACTGCTACGTTGATTTTTCAAAACAGCATACCAAAATCGAACTAAACTTGGTTGGCTAAAGCCTTGTACAAAATACTTACTCGTATATTACAAATAAGCTTGGTATAATAATATATCTATGTATCAAAAGTTCAATCACGGGAATGACAAATTTTGAAACGCCGAGGGCTTGTTTGTCAAGCTATACTATTGGGAAATGCTAAACGTCATGAAATTTTATCATGAATGATGTGACAGGTGATAATATCATTGGAATTCTGTGAATGGGAGAATCCCACCAATACTAACTCACAATTTAATTGCCACATCATTCAAAATAAAAATTTATAAAATATTTTTGTGACGTGTAGCATTGCTCATACTATTACGTTGATTTTTCAAAATAGCAGACCGAAATCGAATTTGAACTTGACTGGTTAAGGCTTAATACAAAATATTTATATTACAAATAAGTTTGGTATAATAATATATATCTATATATATCAAAAGTCCTATCATGGGAGTGACAAATTTTGACAGGCAAAATGCCCGTTTGTCAAGTTGTATTGTTACGTTAATTTTTCAAAAGAATTTTTCAAAAGAACATATCCAAATCGAATTGAAACTTGAGTTGGCTAAGCCTTATACAAAATATTTATATTACAAATAAGCTTGGAATAATAATATATCTATATATCAAAAATTCTATCATGGGAGTGACAAATTTTGACAGGCGGAGGGCTTGTTTGTCAAGCTATACTGTTAACGTTGATTTTTCAAAAGAGCATACCGAAATCGAACTAGAACTTGGGTTGGCTAAGCCTTGTACAAAATATTTATATTACAAATAAGCTTGGTATAATAATATATCTATATACAAAAGTCCTACTACGTGAGTGACATATTTTGACTAGCGGAAGACTTGTTTGTCAAGTTCTACTGTTACATTGATTTGTTAAAGAGCAATCATACACCAACCGAAATCAAACTTATCCGATTAATTTTTTGAGTGGGGTGTGACATCAGATGTCACACCCTACTTATAAAATTCAATTAGACTCTCGTGATAAGATTTTTGATAATCATTATTCTTTGTCAAAAGAGTCAATTTTTTAATATTGTTACATGTGTCAATATTTTTAAATTACTTTCATTTTTTTTAAATGAAAAATGTGTTTCTTAGACTTCTCATTTTTTGAAAATAACAATACAAAACAAAAAATGATCAAGTTACTAAACAGACTCAAAGTTGGCAAGTTTGTATTAATTTAATGTTCCCGTGTCAACCCATTTAACTAGTTATGTCATATTTTTATTTAAGAGTTCAACCTATTTGATCCATTTAATTAATCATGTCAATTCAATTCAATTAATCCGCAACATGTTATAATCCAATTACTATGAATATTTTTGTTATTTCAACATAAGTTTAATATGAATATTATATTTGTTCTTTTTATGTAATTGTTTTTTTAATTATATTTGTATTTTATATTTAAATTAATAAACAAGTTATATAAGCGTTAAATAAGTTATTGAATTGGTCATGTGGTGTTGTGAAATACAAGATTTATTTATTAAATATGTTACATAAATTGTGTTATATTACGTGTTTAATAAACAAATCATGTTCATGTCAAAGATTTTTAATACTAAACGAATCAAATCGTATCCAAATTGATTTATATAACCTAATCTTAAGACACGAGACGAATACAAGTCAGTAACACAAACGCAAACCACATCATCTGGTTTGATTTGTCAATGGCTCAATGCCATTAACATTATTTAATTAATAAAAATGGAAAACAATACAAATGTCAACTCATAAATTAGAGACCATTAATTTAGGTCAATCACTTAACTAATCCTAGCTAACACGTTTATTATACTGCGCATATCCAATGTATTAAGGAATGTCTTGTCAAATATTTTGGAATATAGTTGTATGTAACCACCGAGTGTTTGTGTGTGTAATATATATATATATATATATATATATATATGTCGAGCCGAGCTATAATGAGCCTAGCCATCTAGCCGACAATATGCTTCCGCGTTCGACTGAAGCAGAGAAGCGTCGGCAGACCGTCACAGCTGAGCCAATATCAGCTGCAACAGGTGGCAGAACCCCATGATAGTACAGTCCACTAATCACTGTATTGAGGTGTTAAGAGTGACAACAAATTGGCCAACTAGTCTAGCATGAAATAAATTCCTTTGAACCATTGTTTCTTGACTTGCTTATGGGGTTGGGTTTGACCAACCCCAACAAAAATATAAAAAAATTAAATACTATGAAGATGGGCAAGTTTTCAATTTAACAATTGAGAACATCAATCTATGTTGAGTATCTTCATTATGGTTTTAATATTGTTAAAAATCAAAAATAATACTATGAAAAGAGTTATCAAAGTGAATTATTTATATTGGTTTTTGAATCGAGAGATTTATTAAAAGAATTATTTGATTTTTCGAAGATCTCAAAAGATGTCTGTGTCTCTGTTGAGAACCACTCTCACATGAGATAATTTTATAGTCTCTATTGAGTGATTACAACAACTTTCATATTAGATACTTTATAGTGTATGAAGACATGATTTTATTTTAAAGATAAAAGTAGTGTTAAAAAATTTGAATATTTAATCACATCTTTACGAGAAAAATGATTAACATAGTAAAAGTTTTAACCGTTCAACTCTCCATCTCCATCTCCATCTACTCAATGGTGAAAGTGGGACTTGTGTTTGAGTCTCACATGTACTACCTAATAAACGGATCTCAGCTCTCTTAATAAAAGGGTAATTTAACAAAAGGACCTAATATTGGCGTTCTACCAATATACTCTAGTGCTCCACTTCTATCTTTTTTTAAAACAAAATTACAGAAAAATCCTTATGATAAACCATGTTTGATTCTTATATTATTAATACCATAATTGACCTTATCCGGTAAGGTAAGGATTCTTGACACCAAAATGCAACTTCTCTCACATTTCTTCTCATCTCTCTGATTGAGAAAAAATGAAAGATTACTCAAACTTAGAAATAGAAATTATGTGTGACTCAACTTTAGAGGAAGTTATTGAAATTGTTAAGACAATATTAAAGAAATTTTAGAAATCTATGAATTACTCAACCATTCTAATGCCCATGGTAATGTGGTTTTTTTTCTTATTTCTTTTTTTGCTCTACTTTTCTTCATAATATATCTTTTGAGTTTTCTTTGAAAATATTATTTCTTCTTACTTAATCAATCTAAAATTTTTATTTTAGAATTGAATTTTATCCATTCGGATGCTATGTTGAGAATACTAAATGCAACTTATGTTTAGATCAAAAAGGAGGAAGGGGTTATTATTAAATAGAAGTGAAAAAGTATAAGATTTAATATAATGACTTAGAAAATATTGATCAAATGTTTGTGATTAGGATAATAAAACTTATTTGATTAGATTAAAAAATATTTGAGTTGGAAGTAAAATTTATATCAATGAATAAAAACATTTAATTAAATTTTTCCAAAAGAAAATTTAATTTTACTTAAATAGAAATTATGATGTATAGTTCTTTAAGGAAGCTATGGAAAGCTTTTTGATTTTAGAAGGAAACTTTTAGAAATTAAGAAATAGAAAGAGAAATATGTGACTCACTAGAATCATTTTTTTAATTGTAAATTCTCATCATTTAGCTAAGAAATCTTTGTAGCAAAATTCCAACAACAAAAAAAATTTTGATAGGATGTTATTTCTCCTTTGCTTTTTTTTTTTCATTCCTTCGTGTTTTGTTTGATTAATTGCATGTATCTAATCTTTAATTTGTCTTATTTTATAGATATGACACGTGTAAAATAAATTACAATTTTGGTTAGTAAAAGACAATATGCCAAATCTAAGAATGTGAGATAAAGCGTGAATGAATTAGAATTTTAAGGTAAAAAAACTAATTGGATTAGAGTCCTAACTTAAAAGGGCAATTATGGTATTAATAATATAAGAATCAAACATGGTCTATTATAATGACTTTTTTGTAATTTTGTTTTAAAAAAATACAGGAATGAAGCGCTAGAGGATATTGGTAAAGCTCTAATATCAGCTCCCTTAACAAAATCAAAAAGGAAATATATTGACAAGTGCACTCCCAGCGTGAGAGTTTGCGTCTTATTGGATTGGTACACTAATAAAGTTGGTTTCTCATTAACATAAATGAGGGCGTCATCATCCTTGCCTTTATCTGGTACAATGTGGGTGTGAGTCCACCAAACATGTAAAAGTTTATTTTTGTTATTTAAATTGAGTATGTGTTAAAAATTGTTAACCAATCTTGATTCAAATTGGATTTGAATGAAGGTGTCGAAAAATGAACCTAACCACCTAATATTATTATTAATAAAAATTTAATTATCCTAGCCTAACTAGACAAATTCAAACTTTATTGAATCCAATTTTTTAAAAAATAAACTTAAGTTGAATTTAGAACTATAAAAGAACTGAGTTGTTCGTGATTCATCGTACTTGACTCAATACGATCCTAGTTTCTTTTCATTTATCAAGTAAACAACTTATAGCGACTAAATAAAGTTCCAATTTGTGTTCATTTGTTAAGTAAAGCAACTCGTGAACTATAAAGTACAAACAATCCTCTAGGGGTGTCATGATTGTGTCAAGCACATGTCCAACACAGACATGTGAAACATGGCCAAACAAATGTCCGACAAGGTTAGAAGTATCCTGGAACATCACAGTGACACTGTAGAGATCCAAATTCAACTTATATGCACGTCCGGGATGTGGACTTAGTGCATGTAGAATTATGTAAGGAGATTTATCTATTGGATCATTGTATATGGATATACATTTCATGTATAGAATCTTCTTTTATGATTCCAGTGACGTTTATGTATGTTGGGATTGTGTATAAACTTGTATAGATGTATGTTAGGTTGTGGAAAGGTTGATGGAATTGAATTGGTGTGTAAGGATTGAAGGATAAGGGAATGAAGACACCTACGGATGGACATATGATCAATCGAAACAAGGTCTTCGACTTTTGATTAATTAAAGGTCAAGCCTCATTTTGGGTTCCAAAATCAGTGTGTTTCGATTGAAGTTTCACACGAAGTGCAATTAATCACAGAGCTTTGATTAATTGAAGTTCCACCTTCGATTAATCTCAACACTTACGATGCTGCTTGAGCTGAGTTGGACTACTAGTTTGGGTGGGTGTTCTGTGAGGGGCCTAGTAGTAGACATATGAACATGACATCATGGTTTTGGATTGTAAGTAAGATCAAGGTGTGATAATGTTGGATGTTCTGCGATGGTGACGTATGATGAGATTTAGTTTAATCACTCTCATTTCCTATATTGATTTGGGTATTGGAAATTGAGGCGTGACAGACACGTATGAAACACATTTAGGACATGAAGGAATAGTATTGCAATTATTTTTTTTAAATGGGGTTTTAATGTAATTTTAAAACATTTATGAGTTAATTTGAAAAATTATACGAAGTTCTAAAAAAACAAAAACAACATCCATCTAACTCCAAAATGTAAATTAATGATTACATTCATGATAATATATATAAAATAACCAAAAATAGTTTTTTTTTTTATATTACAATACATTATATTATTATTATTATTACAACATATCATTGTTGTGTTCCTAACCTATTATATTATATTTTTAAATTTGTAATTAGGCCTGGTAAAATGGGCAGGTTTAGACCAGGTAGAATATGGGTCGGGTCAACCCACCAAACCATTGACCTGTTTTTAAATTTAAAAATATATAAATGGCATTTTTAATTTGAGCTAATTTTGTCATCATATTCATATAGAAAAAAAATGAACGAATAAAAACTCAAACCTATATTAACTATACAGGTTGAAATGACAAAATTTGCTTGATCACTTAAATTCAATAACATTTTTTAGAAATTCTTTTAAATTTTTTTATAAAATTCGAAGGAAACAGAACAAGTTAGCATGAATTGATCCATTTATATAAACTCCAATCTGTTTAAAAGAATCCAACCCATTTATGCAATCCAGCCTATTTACAACGACCTAACCCGTTTACCCAAGAAAACTATTTTTTTCATAAATAAAAAATAAACAGATATTATTAACGCTAATATGTAACAAAAGAGATAAATAATGATTTATAATGTGTTTTGACCCGACATATTTTTTTCAGAAATAAAAAATAAATAGATATTATTAAGGCTAATATGTAACAAAGAGAGAAATAATAATTTATAGTGTGTTTTGATCTTACCCATTTATAGGATCCGACACGATCCTATCCATTAACATGGCCCAACATGTCCATCCCTTAGAATAATTCTAATTTTTATAAACTTCAAACGTTTGGACACAACCTGGCCCATTTTGTAAGACCCGACCCGACCTGACCCATTTTGTAAGTCCCGAAAAATTATAAAATTCAATTAGTAACACCTATGTATGCACATATATATGTCTATGTATCTATCAACTGCTACATTTAACTTGATTCAATAAAATCAAGGGCCTTTTGCTTATATATATATATAGAGAGAGAGAGAAAATCTTAGAGAGGGGGATTGGGAGAGAGCCAAAGAGAGAGAAATAAATTATATATATATAGAGGGGATCATGATATAGAGAGAAATTTAGAGAAAGAGGATTGTAATATACAAAGAGAGAATCATATTTGCTTAATATAATGTATAATTTTTTTTCTTTTCTAGAATGCTTTTGGATTTCTTATAACATGAGTGAAATATGGATTGAATATGAGCACTCATATTCAACCTATGTAAACCTTTATAAAAATGGATTTGATTTATTCAACTCATTTTTTACTCGTATTTTAAAATGGTTCACCCATATCCATTAAAAAGTGAGCGGATATAGACGGGTTTACACTAGGGGTGGCAATTCGTGTTCCCGTATTGTGTCGATTTATAAATATTTTACTAAACAGCTCAACCCTAACCCGACCCATTTAATAATCGTGTCAGAGGCCCTCAACACTAACCCAACCCGTTTATTAAACGTGTTATTCGTGTCGACCCGTGTAACCCGTTTAATAAACATGTCCTATAATGGCACGACTTGTTTAATAACTTTTTTAATCCGTTTAACTTATATCATTTGAGTTTTTCCAACCTTGAAAATCTTTTTGAAGATCATATAAAAATAAAGTACATATCAATACATAAATCCTAAAATCAAACTATATTATAAATTTTGTATCTATATATAAACTCAAAAATATACTAAGGTGATTCAACAATTGGGAAGATATTATAACAATCTCATTTTTGCGTTATATGGCTATACATCATTCCTGTAAATAAACAAATAGATTACAAACAATTGCAATATATATAACTATGCATATATAAGTTTGTATAAAATCATAATATATGAATAACTCATGTCGTAATCGTGTCACGAGTTAGACAGCTTAAATCTAAACTCAACCCAATTTTTGCGTTTCGTGTTCGTATCGACCGATTTATTAAACGTGTCGGCTTACCTCAAACTCAAACTCAAACTCGCTTAATTCGTGTCGTGTTCGAATCGTATTATCGTGTTGTGTCTAATTTTATCACCCCTAATTTACACCCATTTTGCCACCCCTATGAAAAATAAAGTACAATGGAGAAGATTGTAGTTTTCCTAGAATAAAATGAACCCGAATCTCTCCTATGTCATTCTCCTTCCATGTTTATTATGTGTCAATGCTACTTTTTTATACCGCTTACTCAACAACTTCATGTTACTTATACAACAACTCTAGTTGATTGATTCGTAGACAATATATTCTATTAGTACACGCAAACACAAGATCTTCAACACAACACATGAGAAAATCCAGATTGCGAATGGATCAAGGATTTTGTACGTGGAGTTAGGCTTGGATTGACGTCCAATCCATTCAACTGGTCACTAAAAACATGATGATGGGTTGGTTGTCTTCATGTGGGGGAAGTTGGACCCCATTCAAATTGATCACCTTACCCTGTCCTGTCGTGTCGCGTCACACAGTGTGCTACGCGGCCCAGTTTGCGTGCCCCCTCGTACCTTTCCAACTCCCGGAATGACTGCAACCTTTCTTCTTTTTCCCAAGTATTGTCACCATGCAAACTCAAAGTAGAGAAGGAAGCTCAGAAACAATTTTTCCATTTCCTCTCTCTCTCATTGTTAAAAGATCATTCCATTATCTATTTCCTTCCAAACACAGCGTAAGACAAGCAACCAATCAGAACATTCACATTCCATGAACATCCCGACTCCTTATTAGTGCTGTCACATTATACACGGGAAGAAAAAAAAAAGGTTTTTCCTTTACATAAATCGTGACCAAAGACTGTACCTAAATAGTACTTCCGCGGACTCTCAGCCCCTATTGATGTAAAAGTGGGTGCGTGAATTTGTAGCCGTAGAAATAATAATAATAAGTAGAAAAACAAAAAAAAATGACCCCATGTGGTTCAAATGTTCAAACAAATGATCCATCAACAGCTCTAAAAGTTCCAACCGGGTTGACGAATTAGTTTCTACATCACTACATGACTTGCATTCTTAGATCTATTTCTATATACATAATATATATATATATATATATACACACACATCAAATTAGCCTGATAAGATTTCAAAAGAGGGCTGCTCTGGATATTTTGCCCACATGCCATGTGGGGGGGACTGGATGGTTTGGGTTCCACAATAAGAGTGGCCAACTCATTCTATGGTAGACAGCGAATACAGCGCATGGGAAACTCATCATCTCAGCTCTGAAAAATCATGTTAGCTTCTATTGGAGCTCTTGCCAAACATGCAAGGCATTAACTGGATTAGTTCACCCTCATTTCAGCAATGGGCATGCAGAAAACAGATATCAGTCAAAGCCAATGCCGATGAACTGCTTTTACAAAAAAATACTTGCGAAACTATAACAATACAAAAAATATTTAAAAATTAAACTACAATAAAACCGGTCTAAAATCATCCTAAAAAAGAAGAATAAAAATAACTTTTTAACAGTACCACAGAAAATAAGCTTGATGTACAGCAAGTTAGCAGCAGCTTCTTCTCAGCAAGATTTGTATAGAACTACATTTACCTTCAAACTTTTGGGCAATAATTGACATTGGTTTTGGTTGTAGGAGAGCTACAATCACATTCTTCCCCGACTTCAACCCATCATGGTAAGGACAACAGAATTGCATATTTTCTTTGAGAGAAGAAATGATAAAAAAAAATATAGTAATAAAAGCAAATGAGGGTGAATGTGGAGAAGAAAGGGGCTGGAAGAAAAGCAAGCATCCCATTCAGGAACGAAGACGATTTGCTTCCACGTGGATTCTGTGACAACCAATCCTGAACCTTGAGATGATAAAATCGCATGCTATGGATCTACGAGGCACTTGAAATTTAAGAAATGATTAATTAAGCCTGAACTTGCTGGCTATTGAGAAAAGGAAAGAAGCCTTCTTCAACAGCAACCCAAAAACGTTGCTTCCCCAACCATCTTTATGCATAATACATGTACAGGCTGTTTGCAGCAGCACAGGCAATTGAGTTTTCAGTAGGGTGCCAAGCTAGATGGAGCAACTTTGTAGTGAAATCAAAAGAATTGCCATTTGCATCTACTGTTGGACTTTCTGATCCTATTATGGACATCCCAACATAAAAACAGAAAAACAGATGGAGGTAAAAAAGAAATCTACAAAGGCATATCGAAGTTTCACAATCACTGAGTATTATAACATGAAGTGAAGTAATAAGCATAAAGGAAGAGAACAATAAAATACTTGCCTCGTCTGACAACACGTGTTATACTGCTAAGGGATCTGGCAGGCCTTGAAGGGGTCGGAACTTGTCTCCTAAAAGAGCATATCAAAGTGTACAAAATATTATATCCCAAAATCAACTGTCTCATAATCAATATCCTTTAGGTAATTATACCTCATTGGATTTTTGCTGGCTTCCAAAGTAGTTGCTTCAGTACTGCCCGCAGCACAACCAAACACACGGAATAGATTGCTAGGATCACAATAATTGCACATTTAGATGCCATTTATGATGCGTAACATCAATAACAATAAATTGATAAATTAATATATATGTGTGTGTGCAAACCTGTAAGAACCTGATGCTATTCGCTGACCATCACCACTCAAGCAGCATTCAAATTTATCAAAGATGGAATCATTTTCATATAAATCACATAGCTGTAAACAATAGAGTACAGTATAATCAACTTTCTTATTCATCAGAGCAGAAATTACAGGCTAGGGTTTGTCTGAAGATACAAAAATTCACCTTAGGTCTTAAGTACTCATGAACCTGGAAGGTTGCAACTGGACCTGAATCCATATTAATGTCCCACAACTGAAATGAAGTAGAAGAGATTTAAGTGAACAATCAAAAGCTAATATAAGTATTCCAGGAACAGAGTTTTTAAATTCTAGATTAATGTTCTTGGTGCAAAATACAAGTTAGCTGTCAGCATACAACCTCGTGATATTGGGTACTCCACACAACACCCTAAAATAATTGTCTATATCATTCCAAAAGGAGTTATGCAAGGATATATGCAACAATATGTACTCATACAAACATATATACATATATACTATGGCAAAATTGTAACAACTAGTCAGCTTCTTTTGGACAACTGAGACTATTAGAATAACAGGATTCTAATATAGTCTCAGTTGACTGAAAACAAGACTTTCAAAACTGAGCCACTGTCTCTAGGTGTTATTTTCTGATAATAAATGCATCTGATTGCATGCACCCGTACTAGACATGTTAATCTAAGTTCATATAACAGTATTCCATATACAACTTCAGAGAACATTACAGAATTGATCAATGACAGAGAAGTATAATAAAACACAGTTTCATTTATTTTATGGCTGAATATAATATCCTAGGAAGGAAAAAAAATGCTCAGTTGAAGTGTGTACATTCTATAGCAAAACTACAAAGACATGTTCTGCCAGGAGGCTGAACACAAAACAATAATTCCATCACCCGGGATATGCCCACATCCTATCCGGAGTTAACATCCCTTTTCCTCTATGCCCTCAATTCTGCCAGCATCATAGATAATTTCAAAACATTAAATATCCCTTCCTCCATATTATACTGTATTAGTCGTGACAGAAGCATCGCCATGCTAATTTGGGGCTTGAAATTCCCTATATGGGCAATTTAGTCCTAGACTATTGATCAATTTGATCCCACCCACCAAGATAGAACTTAGCCCCCCATTACACCTCAACAGGGCAGGGCATCTAAGTGATTGAACTATAAAAAAAGAAAAGAAAAGGAAAACCAAAGTTAAAAGAACCAAGGACCATATGTGATCTAGTTGGTTGAGATGTATAACAATGCACAATTCTTGTTGCCAAAAAATAAATAAAGTTAACTGAAAATGAAATGAAAATTTTTCCGCCTTTTTGTAGTCCCTCGGGTTCGCTCCCCTTTGAGTGTCTTCTAATGAAATTTTATTTATCAAAAAAAAAATGAAATGAAAATGGCTTCACTGTGATATCTGCTTTTGAATTGTAAAATATAGACAAGTGGTTAAAGGGCTCAAGCCATTTCATACTGGTCTCGATTTTCCCACTACAATTATGTTCTAGGTGGAAAAGAAAAAAACTAGGCCAGAATGAATAACGTGTTATCTCCAGAAGTTTCAAAATACACTTCCAAGTCTCCAATAATTCCATCTTTTAAAATTATATAGCATTTCCAAGTTAACAAACTTGTCTGGGAGAAATGCCAAGCACAAGCAAAAATACATGCTCTGACAAGTCCAAATAACACTGCACCACACACTAATTATTACAGCACTGACATGGAGTGCATCACAAAATCCAAACTCCTTTCAAAATCAAAAAAGGCTAAACTTATTCAAATCCTTTTAGAAGGTGGACAGATTATGTGCTACAACCATAATGGTTATGATCCCACTAAGGGATTTATTTTTTTATGGAGGAGATCTTGGGAGTCCCATCCAAAGATTTCTATAAAACATGAATTTTGAAAGGATTTTTAGACACTTCTATTCTAGTTAACTCAGGAATGTATGCTGTTATAGTGTTATAAAAGTGCCTAGGTGCAGGATATGTCTAATCATAATTCTAAGGTTATGGGAAAAGCCAAACTATCTTCATGGCCAATTTTTCCCAAATCAAAACTGCTGCTTAAACATGGATACATGCAATCATCTAAAATAAGTGCAAAAGAGTCCGTTCAAATCATTATCTGGTCCAAACCAATCCAAACAGTGCAGTTTGGCTTGGTTCTGTGGCTCAACAATTTGGTTCCGGTTCCAAAATAGTGGAGCCTGTTAGGAATAAGAGTCGTGTGTTATTGGTAATTTCCTACTCAAAACTTGAGTTGCAATGTTTGTCTAAGGGTCTTGAATCATATGCGTACAACCATTAAAGACAATGCAGACAAAAAGTTGCACAGAACAAGGCAAGAAATCCGCATCCTCAGTCACATATCAGGACACGTGTAAATTGACTTTAGACCTTAAATGACCTAAATTGATCTTGTAGAGGCACAAAGTTTTGTTTCAAATATATTTTGAAAAATGACTTTTTGAAATTAAAGGATTTCAGCATTTTCACAACTAGATTTCTAATGAAAAGCAGAATACATTGATCAATTGGTTGTCGATCAAAGGGATGTCTGAATTGCAAGTCCGAGAACATTGATCGAATCGCCAATCAATCAAAGCATCAATTGATCGAGTTTTTTGTCGAAAACTATTTTGAAATCTAGGATGCCTCGATTGATAACTCGATCAATCGAAGCTTGTCCAGTTGGTTTGAATCGAAGTCTCGATCATTTTTGAAAAAACTCTCAAAACAGAATTCTACAAGGATTTAACTTACCAAAACGTATGTGCTACCTATATTGGCTATATATATGGGGTGATACTGTTATAGTCAATCTAGGTTATAATTTGAAGCCTCTAATCATTTAAAGTGAGAAAATACTTGAGAAAGTGTAATTCCCAATTATTCAATCAAATAATTCCTTAAACACCATTATTGACAACCATGGAGAAGCGGATTTGTGAGGAGCAATGTTTGTTGATGAGTAGGTGGATGGTGATGTTAGTCTGTCAAGAAATAACAATGGCTTCTAGAGTGTCAGAGCTATTAACCTAATTGTAACTTCTTTCTCGTATAGTGGATTGTTCCTAACTGGATTATGTCCGGTGATTTTTCCCTGTTTAGGGTTTTCCACTAAAAAATTTGGTATCTCTACTCTACTTTACTTTTTATGGATGGATGATTGTGGATGTGATGAATGAATTTGCAAAATTAACAGATACATAAAATTCAAATCACAATCAGCATAACTAAAAATAACTGAAATTCAAAATAATATTCATATGACCTAGAGAGGGATTCACCCCCCTCTAGGACTAAGTCACCACTCACACTCTGACATATGTCAAAGCCTTGGATAACAATTTGATAATTTAACAAAACCATTTAGGATTGGTTCAGTTCACAATATATCAAAAAGACCAAATTAATCTTAACCGAACCATGAAATTGATACTTATATGTATGTATATATGTGTGTGTTTTCATTTGATTGGTTAGTAACTTAGTAAACAAAATTGCCATAGGCCTGCATCAAAGTGAATCAAAGTTATGCATAAACATTCTTCTAACCTTAGCTCTCGTTCACATAAACATAGTAATAAAATTTTATTCTTGTTTATATTAGCATATGACATTATAGATATGTTACTAGAAGATTTTAGAAACTAGAAAAACATTCGAGTAGGTGGCAGAGGAAATTTTCATTTAGGTATCAAAGTTGGATTGAATAATACTTAATTTAGGTTAAACGTATTTATTGTAAGACGTCATTATTAGATTAAGTATTTAGTTAAGCCTAATCCGTAAAACCAAACCGATCCAAACCATTCTTATATAGTTCAGATTGGTTTGGTTTAGACCGTTTCATCAGTTCAGTTTGGTTCCAATCTTTATGGAACCATCAAGTTGGTCTACTTCTATTTTATCATTCAAACCGAACCAAACTGAACCATGTGACTCTAAAACAAACAGATGCAGTGAAATAATAACGCATGTGTTCCTTTATTCCTTTGTCAGTCACTCTTGTTGGGCAAGTCTCCAAACTAAATGTCACCAACACATCCTGTGCCCATGCCGTGTCCAGTACAGGCACTTCACATTCCACGCACATTGTAAGTGTCCAACTGACATAGCTTTTACTGTACCTTTCTTATATTCATCACTTGTTACCAGAGAAAAACTTAGGAGAGAATAAGACAAATTGCAACAAAATGTCAACTTATAGTATTTTCCTTTCTGTATGCTACATGTCATGTGCATAGTCATTATGCTATTTCAGGCTTTTCACCATCTTACAGTACAGGCAAGTCTAGAAATGGAGCCTGCATATCGTTGTTATCATGGCATGAGAGCCAAGAATCCCACATCAAATGCAGCAGTCTGGACTCCAGAGCTCACATATCTAGCAGTAATCAAACACCAAATACAAAGCTCAAGTTGACAGCAAATATTAAATTCAAACCTTAAGATTCATGTAATCACGACTAAGTATATATCTTCCCTCCTTTCCAAATTTAATATCTGAAATTGAGGCTATTATCTCAGTAAAAAAAGATCTTGAAGCAGGTGCCTCCGGTTCCTCAAACCTGTATGCAAAGGACATCATCAACTGATTAAGCAATTGAAAGTAATACAGTGTACATGTCGAGAACTCAAGAAAACAAACACTTCTTTCTTTTTGGGTGGGGCAGGTGGGTGTTAAACAGTCCCAAAGCCAACCTACCTCTAAATTTTCTTTCAGCTCTGTTATCTCATTTCCTATGAGGCATATGCAATATAGGAATAACTAAAGCAGGACAAAATCAAAAAGAACACTTACAATTTAGAATGTGTATCACACAAAGCTGATTGCCGCAAATCAATAAGACGGATTGACCCTTTCGAACTACTATATGCTAACATGTTACAATGAGTAGGATGAAACTCTGCTGATGTTATAACCTCTGCAATGATAAATAAATTAATGTTTCAAGGCTCAAACATGTAGTACAGTCAAACAAATAGGTCTAGATCTAAAAACCCATGAATAACAAGTAAGAACACAAGATTGTAAATCATATATTGAGGGGAAGTTCTGGAAACCCATGAAGCGGGCCAGCCTATTTATATCAAAATCAGGCTGGACAGTACAGCAGAAATCAACTTCAGCAGCTTCACAAGGAACTGTATTTAAGGTTCAGTTTTTCCAAAATATCCCATTATTTCCTAGTTAAGGGAACAGAGGCCAGTCAATTTAATCCAAGTAGAAAAACTGGTTGACACAATTTTTAAGTTCCTTAATCAACACCCTAATGCTACGTTTGGTACACAACAATGGAATGGAACGAACGTTCCATTAAAGTGAGAATGGAATGAGAATGGGAATGGAATGGAATGGTCATTCCCATTCTATTGTTTGGTTTCAAACATGAAATGATGCAGGAATGGAATGATGATTACATTATTTTTGGTAACTAGATTTATTTTTTAAGGTTTATTGGGAATGGAATGACCATTCCATAGGTTGAGTAGTGGAATGAATTTTCATTCTTTTTCATTCCAAAGGAATGACGCGGAATGGTCATTCCCACTTTAGTTTTTCTTACCAAACAAAGGAATGGATCCAAAAAGGTAATATTGGCATTCCATTCCATTCCATTCCATTCTTGCGTACCAAATGCAGCATAACTGTCCTTACATGAAAAGCAGAAAAACGTTTGATAAATATATTTATATATACACACACACATGGAAGTATATGCTCCCGTGAACAATCACAAGTAGATGCCAATCTGCTAAATGCTTCCATTATTAATAAAAGCAACCCAACATAAACGGAGAGTAAATAAATAAAAAAGATCATCAATCATTGGAAGTCCCAACCAAAATGCTAACTGTACCAGTTAGGTCTTCCATGTTTGCAGGCTTCACATCAACAATATTGAAACTTTGATTGCTAATCTCCAAGTTCCAAAGATTTATTCGCAGATCATCAGCCGATATAAAGGTTTCACCATCACTAAAAAATGAGAGAGAGAGAGAGAGTCAGCAAAATTCTGCAAAAACCATATCACATATGAGAGGCAGACTAAATATCATAACTGCAGGCACGAGAAAGACCACAATGTTGGGGATAAAAGGGCTAGAATCACAAATCAATATTGGGAAAGAATTGGAGAGAGAGGAACACTGAAAATTGTTTATTCAACCTGAGAAATAAAATTGCTTGAGAAAAATGGCTTGAATACATAGATTTATATAAGCTTCAGGAGCATGTATATAATCATATACATTATTCAAACATTTAATCGAATTACTCCCCTCAAGATGACTTCTGAACTTCTACATAAACGCATTCATTCTCCTAATAAATCATTCATATAAACATCGTCATTCATACTGTTTCAAGTTATGGCACTAAGCACAAGAAATCCAGAAAAAAGCACTCGCTTGTTCATATACATTTGCCCTTATATTAGGCATGCATGTGTGTGTGTGTAACTAAAATGAATTTGTACAAGTAATAAACATACTTGGCCTATCTGATATTCGTGTCAAAATGGTGGTGACATATATATATATTTATTTATATATGGGGGAGAGAGGTCTGAAATATCTAGGGGTGCACAAAAATCCGTCCAAACCGGGAAACCAAACCAGACCGGACCGGACAGTTCAGTTTGTAAGTGTAAGTGTGTAATTAGTAGTGTAATGTACTAATAATCTTACTATGAGAACTGTTTATACTTTATATAATATATATTATACAATTTATAATAATATAATAACCCACTAAGGCACTAATAATGGAACCGTGGAACCGAACCGAACCAAACTGGTTCTTCACGGTTTGGTTCGGTTCCATTGGTCCAAACGGTTTGGTTCGGTTCCATTTTTAGTGGAACCGGACCGTACGGTTTGGTTCCAAAAAAACCAAAACCGGACCGTGTGCACCCCTAGAAATATCCCAGACCAACAAGATGCTATCTAATACAAATCATGACTAATCAATTCATTTGAGATATTTCGGGGTCAGCAAAACACATCCAATGATATCACAATTGGATGCTCCACTTGGTCACCCAATCACTGCCATCTAAACCCCCACCATATGAGGAAATTTTGGGGCCTGTCAAAATAGCCAAAGAGCAAGTTGGGAAACAGATGTAAAATGATATCTTACTGGTGTTGCATGAGCAAGAAGGCCAAAAAGGCTACTAATCACCTCCTTCACTGTCAGTGGAATGTGTGCATTGGTGCAGTTCGCTGTCCTTTGGGTTTATTCTCAGTCTTCAGAGGATTTCCTATTTTGCTTGGATAGTACAATGCATTAGGACAAGATACCATAAGGCTTGGCAGTCTGCATTTTATTCCCACGTGGAGTGAGTGGCAGAAGAAGAATCATCCCACCTTTAAGGAAGTAAAGTTGCCTATCCATTGGATTGAGAATCAATATAGAAACATTTTCACTTTTGGGTGTCAAGAAGATTAATTGATTCTTTACATCCCTTCGAATATTTCCTGGGTTATCTGTCTTGTAAAGGATGACCAAGGCTTGTAGCCCCTGTATACTGCATGAATACAAGGTTGCCGCCTCCTCTAGCTCTTGTTTATAATATAATACTATTCACTTATTAAAAAGGAGGCAAAGAGCATGCCTTCAGTCAACATGACATATCTAATGTAATGATTTAATCTATGTTGTTTGAAGCCATATTATCCCACTTAACCTTCAGTTAGAGGACTCCATGATTGATAATGCATTTAGTGTCCCTCCCCGGGGTCATCCCTCTACTAAAAAGCCGTAGTAAAACAGGTGAGTAATAAATTCTCTTGTGCAGGGGCCAAGCCACACTCCTTAAAGATTAAATCCTTGTTTGTGGTGCTCCCTCTGTCCCAGTGAGAACTATTAGTAGATTAAAGCATTGAAAGAGGTGGGGTAGAGCATTGAAAGTCACTACCAGGTTCATAAGATGCAGTGAAATACTGAAATCTGGTGCTGCTGCTGATCAGGCATATTAATCAGCAGGATCTATTAAGACGCACTGGACTCAAAAAATGGTAACTATGATTAACCAGCAGCCAGCAGGATCTAGAAACGCTAGAATACATGCAACTTTAGCTGTTGATCACATTTACACTTTCGATGTGCAAGTAATTTGTGAAATTTGCCTCATCAAGGAAGAAAAAAGAATGAGAGAATAACAACATGCAAATGATATATGAAAGCACCGCTTCAAGGTTAGGAGACAACCCAACTATCAAACAAACATAACACAACATGAACAACATATGAAAGAACAGCTAATTCAATGGAGAGCAAAAGTATACTTCAACCAAAAATATGAATTCCAACCTGTTATTTGAAATTGAATTGATATGGTAGTCATGTGCATGAGCATATACCCTTCTACACCTGGCCACAAGGCTGGTCTCTTGACTGAGTACCTGCAGGTAGTAGTACATTGTAAGTGCTACATGGAATCATATGGAGTGATTACAAGTTGAAACAATGAATGAAACAAAAGTTTAATGGATATGCTTTCCATAGATAATTAGATATGCAGATAAAAATGTAAACATGATAATTATTTACAAAAAAAAATTAAGTTATAATATAAGTACATATACAAGAACCAAACATGACAATGTACATGTGGTCATTTAACTCAATAAAGATGATATATAATGCTGAAACAAAGGCTGCAGGTTTTCTTTAATGCACCCTGCGTCAAAATTTTTGCCCTTCTTTCGTCAAATAGAGGCATCACAGGTACACTTGCCATAACATGGTGCTTTATATATATATATATATATATATATATATATATATTTGTTTTCCTTCAATTTGTTTCATATTATTTTTTTGTTTCTTTTCCCTCCTTTCACAACTTGGCCAGATTGATTTGGGCAAAATGAAATGGTATCATTCATAAATGGTAATAGCTAAACATTATTTACTAGAAAACTATGGTTACTGTTTGAAAATAAATAGCTTAGGTTGAGTACAACTACCATAGGTAAACGTAGAGATGGAATGCCTCCTGCTGGGAATGAAAAATCATTGCTCAAATAATTGTAAGATCTGTCTGGGTATCCTCCATTTGCAACATAACGTTTAGGGCTGGAAGAAACACTTGAACTGGCTACACTACCATTCCCAACAGCTTTGGAAGGATCGACGTTCATGTCAGAAATTTTCTTGACCTTCTTTTCTTGGACCTGTTTAACTTGCAAAGAAAAATAGCATATAATTCAGCAAGTGTAGGACATACTCAACCAAGATACACAAAACGGTGAAATAAATAAATCAACTCGAGATACTAATAAATGTGTGATGCACTTCTATTAGATTTTGCAAATATCTTCAAATAGAAATATTTTCAAATCAACTCAGTAAAAGTTAAGCAAAGAGTCAAAACCAACTGCTTGGGTCAATACACTTGAGAATCCCACAGCATATTACTAGCAGGGACACCACAACTTAAAAACTTTCAGGATTCATGCTCAAAGTGTGCCTGTGTTTCACATAGGCCAATTCCATAACCTTCCTCATTTACCTTCCCCGTTTCATTAGATATGGGACCAGCCGTAAGGAAGATAAGATGTGCAGAAAACCAACAGGCTCTTCTAAAAACTAATTCTTCATCACATAACACTTGAAAGTTGAATTCCTCATATCCAAGGCAGCTTACAAGCACCCCACCCCATTCAACTAGTTGCACTAACCATATGTCATTAAATATTCACTTATACTTGTGATCTAAATGAACTCTATTCTAATATTTATTGCAAACTGCAATCTTAAAGAACTTTAGTCCAAAAAATACTCCCAACTCTTGGTTAGATGTGGATCTGGAAACTCAGAACAAATCAATCTCTCAAGTTATGAGAACCACTCACATGATCACATGCATAAAAGAGAGGCATTGAACGAACAAACAGATGAAACTTTCTCAAACATTTTTGTGCCGGTCAAAAGAAATTGATTCAAATTGGATGGTTTAAATTAATTTATATGGATCTTGGAAGTGTGATGCAATGAAAGAGACCTGACACAAAGAGGGTCACAGTCCTTTCCTATGCTGACTTGGCAATAGGTTGTTGATACTGAAACATGCAATATACAAATAGAGTAGCCCAAATTTTAGTTATAGGGAATCAATGGCAAGTTTGTATGCCATTCATGACCAAGTCTTTTTACATAAGATCACACATACATGAACACAGTAAGCACCACAATATGCAATTAAAGACACCATTTCTCTAATAATTACATCTGACAAACAAGATAGTAACAAATATGAATGAACAACAGAGAAACAATCATAATTGGTAAACATGTCTGCAAGATAACAAATTTGAATAACCAAAGGTTGAGGTTGTAGCCTACTGGTCCTTCCTCACCTTCCAAAGTGGAAGGTCGAGGGTTCAAGTCCTCATAGGGGCAAGTGGGTTCATGTATTATTTGCCAGGATTAAAAAAAATAATAATAAAAATATAAATTGAATAGACAACAGAAAAACAATCATAAATGGCAAACCTATCTGCAAGGCCAAAAAGATCTTGCAGGGAAAAAAACCTTTTAGACCTCTAATGATTGGAAAATGAGTTTAATTTAATGTTTCAGACAATATCATTCAAGTACTCAACTCTACAAAACAAACCCCTATCCCAATTTTTTGGGATTGGCTACACTCCTATTTTGCCACTCTCCATCTTAAACCATAACTTCAGTTAAATCACCAGCAGTTGTGGAACCCATCACTCTTCATCACTGATGCAGTTGTTGGCCTTTGTTGCACATAAGCACTTTAGTCGATTTTCTCTCATTGTATCTCCTGTGCGTGCAACTTTAACCATCTCAAGGAACGTATTTTTTTTAATTTTATGATTTCTTATCTTACCATACAATCATCTCAACATCCGCTAAAAATGCTTCTTAGCCGCCAAACATCTAATCCACCATAAAATATTTCATACATCTATTATATAGAACTTACTTTTCTTTCTTCTTACCACATAACATGCCAACAACACTTCTACTTTTCTTAAACCATATTAATTCTAAAAAAATTCACCCACCCCTAGTTAAAACAGTTACCTCTGCTTTAATTTTATAAATAAAAATAATATCATAACCAACCTTTGCTTTTCTTATCAAAAAAATAATAATCAACCTTTGCTTTAATTTCATCAATTAAAAATATAACATAAGCATAAAGTATATACCATAAAACTTCAATTTGAATGTCTTTTGTCAATTCATTTATAATTAGAGCAAAAAAATATGGACTCAGTGTTAAACTTGGATATAAACCTACAATATTTGAAAATTCACTTGTTTCTCTTGCAGTTCTTTTTTACTACAATCACAACTCAATCATACATTTCATTTTTCCTGCAGTTGTTTTTCTAAAACCTACCATTTTATATTTCTACGGACCTTCTGATAGAGTTTCCCTAAATCTGTAAAAGCCATAAAAAAATCTTTCTTCTCTCTAAATCTTTTCCATTGGTCTCCTCAAATAAGTAAATAACCTCTATTATTGAAGTCTTTAGCATAAATCTAACTTGATTTTTCAATACAATTGTTTCATCTTAATCACTAATCAATTATTCTCTATCAAAGTCCATAGTATGCTCAATAACAAAATCGCTCTCCCACTTTTAACCATGTAGTACCTTGCCCATTTTCTGAAGCAGAATAGCCAGTAGAACACACCCCCAAAGGAACGTCCTAATATTTGCTTGGATAGTTTCACAATTCATGTTTATAGGTCTAATAAGGATTTATGAGGACTAGTAACTACCTAAAGCAAACTCTTCTTTTCTTCAGACTTTAAGCAGAGTATCTCAGGAAAAAATATTAGGCTAAGACACACAACGAATCATTCAATAATGAGTAACTACAACAGTTTAATAGTTGAGAATCTCACAGGACATCACCCAGTCTTGCTCTTACCTACATAGGTTGTTAGCAGGGGTAGACTGGAGACAAACCACAGAATCTAAAAATCAAATATGAAAAATCTTCAAAAGGCTATAAAATAAACTAAATTTCCCACCTTCCAAAACTTTATGGTTTTATCATTGGTAGATAGAAGAAATAGGGCACCATTAGCTGTTTGGCACCATCTGATCTTGTTGATTTTCTCCTCGATCTCCAAGCTCTTGAGATAATCAAACTGAACACAAAAAGATGCAACTGTGCAATGAATTCAAACAATCCAGATCCAGTAAGCAAAAAGGAATGGCAAAAATGAAAACCTCAGGTTCGTGACTCTGAAACTCTGTCTTATAACGGAACTCTGGATGTCTACTTATTGGATAATCCATCCTCTCCAGATCTCGTTGACTTCCACCATGCTACACATTAAAATGTTGAAAAATATTACAGTTTTGCAGCAAACAAGAAACAGTAACACAAAATATGATGACCAGATTTATTAAATATCCCAAGAGTACTCACATTTTTTGTATCAGTCCTTTCAAATAATACCACCCTGCCCCCGCGGTCACCAGTTGCGAGATGGTCACCTGTTCTATCAAATTCAATTGCAGATATGATATCAACTGCAAAATTAAACAACATTCAAGATGAAAAGATTAGGAATCCTGCTTAATCCCTGACCAGATACACCAAGAACTATTAACTTCACAACAAAGTGACATTAGAGGCTATCAAGATTACAACAAAACAATTATTTTTCATTTGCTATCATCAGGGCAAAGTTCTCCAAGCTTTAAGGTAGAGAGACACACACAGACAGACGCATATTGAGTGAGAAAGAGAGATGAGGGGGAGGGAGAGAAAGAGTTCATTTTGCCTCGTCTGCATTTGCAAATCATCCAATACTGTTTTCAGCATGACAAACAATTTTTCAATTATTTGTGAAATTTATCATTGCATTCCAAAATTCAAAATGAAGGTTGAGTTTCTTTTGCACTACATAAGCATGAATCTAAAGAAGCCGTTCAATCAGTTCTTAATTATTCACTGTGTTCCTACAGCTTACTAATTTTCCAGATACCAAATACTGTGACTCCCAAACTCATCAATATGATTTGTAGTTTATGGGCACCAAATTGGTTTATGTAGCCAAGTACACAGTGCATTACAGCTGGTAAAAAATAGTAGTGCAATATGATAAAATGCTTGCATTGTTTTATAGATGGCACATCTTATCAAGTTCATCTTTCAATAGATATGATGATTCCATGCAATCAGCTCCTCAATAATAACACTAACAGCCACTTCTCTTTCTTTTATATTATTATTCATTCTATTTCAACTGTGAGTATAAATGAATAAGCATGTGACTGCAGCCCTTTTCCCAGCTTTTAACCCACCATAAAAATAAACTAAAGGGCAATTTTAACTACCATTGGATCTCTAACAAAGATCCAAACTGATGGATCAACACTAAAAACTTCTCCATGCGAATCATGGCCAGTACTGCACCAATTTTACTACGGAATGTCACCTTGAACCCTTGGATTATATAGATTCTGAAGCAACAACAGAGAAGATTTCAACTCTCTGTTTAATCTCAGTCCTGACAGTTCATATCAACCATCCAAATTATATATTTTCTGCATCCAGAAGTCTGAAGAAAAAATGTGCCTCATGGCAACCAACGCTCACTCAACCTGTTTCCACAGAATTTTTGGAGTAAGAATATCATGTTTTCACCCATGAAAACCTGATCTAAGGACAGGGTGATCAATTTGGGGTTATACCACAAAAAAAGTTTTGTCTAACGGGTTATAAAATGAGTTATACCAATGACATTTTGGGTACCTCTGGATGGGAAGGAATGTTCACTTCCAACAACAAAGATTCCACTCTGGCCAAAGACCAATTGGTCCAGCGGCATAAAGGCCTTGGCTTTCCAAAGAGAGGTCCAAGGTTCAAGCCTCAGTGGAGGTAGTGTGCGTGTGTGGTTCTACTTACCTGATCAAAAAAAATAAAAAAGATTCCATTCTTTGTCAACCACTAAAAAAGGCCACTACTCAGAATATGTCTTGCCAGCATAGGGTGCTAGGAGGGAATTCTGGTGACACCTAACTTTTGGCATTATCCAAAAAGTAAAAATCTTAAAGCTCATAAGAATCGATGTAACCCTCGTAAAGTCACATAACACAAAGCTAAATTTCCCAATTTCAAGTCCACAAACCTAGATGCCCTTCTAACAACCAGCTAAAACCACCAAGTGCTTCCCCATGTTCTTCAACAACTTAAGTTCTAAGATATGACATTCTGTTTGATATACTAATCACACTCAGGCACAAGTGCACAACAACAATAAGACTATTGAAATCATTAAATGTGATCATACCACCAACGTTAACTTGGCGCATGTCAACCACAAATAATCATAATTCAGAATATTATATTGTACTACCAAGTAACAACCAAAAATTATAATATGAAAATGAGTGGTAGAAACTTCTAAAAACAAAAAAAGTAGGAAACACACTCCATTGGTATTGGCTATGAACGAAATCAGTACATTATAATAAGGGCTGTCTCAAAAGTCCAAACGTCTGCCTGCCAAATGTAAAACATGGCTTAAGTCCCTTTTTTCTTGGAAGTGTACAGAATCTAACTAATGAACTTAAAATCACGAAGCACAAGTTAGTACACATGTGTTCAAGGGTGCAGGCAAGAAAAACTTATCTTAGGAAGGTCCAATAGTGCAAACCAATTGGCAGAATCTAAACATTGAAATAGACCTTCAAAGAAAAGTGGCCTGGCCTCTAATGTAATGCCAAAAAGAAAAATCAAGAAAACATACACTAGTACACATAACCAGTCATATTTGTTAAAGGTGCGACTAGTACACATAACCAGTCATATTTGTTAAAGGTGCGCCTAAGCCCAAAAAATCCGGTCAAGGCTCAATTGAAGCACCCCAACTTACTATACAAGAGGCTCCTTAGGTAAAAAACACAACATTCTCAGACATGCGATTTTTCAGTAGGCTCCAAAAAAAAATTTTTTTTTTTTTGGGGGGGTTGGGGGGTAAGGAAAAGAGCCTTTACTTTTCATCATTCAATGATATATATTTTTTTTTCATTCAATTAATATACATATGCCCTGTATTATATCATGATCATATTCGATGGATCATACTTTTTTTAATCTTTGACAAAAAAAATTTTGACAAGTCTTTGAGAGAAGTTATGGTTATGGTTAAGAACTTCCACTAAATGTGTCTAGTGCTGAATTCTAAATACATAAGAAAATATAATAAAAAGACTATTATTAAGTGTTGGTCATGCCTACACACGGTGCTATGAGGAAAGCCTGAACAACTTAAGATTTTGCATTATTTTGATAATATAATATTATGTTTAAGATCTATAGAAATGTATCCTCTTATTGCTGCACATTTATAATGGTAGTTGATGCACATGTCAGATTTGGGGAGGATCACTGGCTCAAGGACTCTTCTTTGGCTCGTAGATTTCCACAGCTTTTTCGGATTGCTATGGATCGGCATGCCTTGGTAGCCGATTGTTATCGGCTTAATAGCGGGAGGATGACTTGGGATATTCAGTTCCGGCAACAATTCCATGACTGGAAACTTGAGGAGGTGAGAGAATTTCTGGCATTGCTTTATAGTCAGGTTGTGGATGGGGATGGGATGGATGAGTTGGTTTGGAAGGACTCTCCAAGAGATGCTTTTGGGGTTGTTTATTCTATCAGAGCCTTCTAGGGACCCCGGGTCCTCCCTTTCCTTGAAAGGCAATGTGGAGATCGAAAGCCTCTCTCAAGGTGGCTTTCATTGCTTGGACAGAGTTCTTGGGAGGATCATCACTCTTGACAACCTTAGAAGAAGGTGTTAGGTTGTAGTGAACTGATGTTGCATGTGCAAGAAGGCGGAAGAGTCGGTGAATTATCTTCTTCTTCATTGCCTAGTGGCGAGAGATGTGTGGTCTATGTTTTTGCCAACTTTTGGTATGGTTTGGGTGTTTTCCAAATCTATGTTTGGAGTGATTGAGGTTTGGAGAGGGTGGCGACAATTCCATGACTGGAAACTTGAGGAGGTGAGAGAATTTCTGGCGTTGCTTTATAGTCAGGTTGTGGAGGGGTATGGGATGGATGAGTTGGTTTGGAAGGACTCTCCAAGAGATGCTTTTGGGGTTGTTTCTTCTATCAGAGCCTTCTACGGACCCCGGGTCCTCCCTTTCCTCGAAAGGCAATGTGGAGATCGAAAGCCTCTCTCAAGGTGGCTTTCATTGCTTGGACAGAGTTCTTGGGAGGATCATCACTCTTGACAACCTTAGAAGAAGGCGTTAGGTTGTAGTGAACTGGTGTTGCATGTGCAAGAAGGCGGAAGAGTCGGTGAATCATCTTCTTCTTCATTACCCAGTGGCGAGAGATGTGTGGTCTATGTTTTTGGCAACTTTTGGTATGGTTTGGGTGTTTTCCAAATCTATGTTTGGAGTGATTGAGATTTGGAGAGGGTGTATAGTGGATAGCCGAGCTAGAGTTGCTTGGAGAGCCACGCCCCTTTGTTTGTGGTGGGGTTTGTGGAGAGAGAGAAATAGGATATCCTCTGATGGTGAGGAGTCTTCTATTTGATCCCTCAAATATATCATTATATGTTCTTTGTTCTTTTGGGTGAATGGATGTAATTGTAAATGTGTGAGAAAATTTGTGAATTTTTTTGATAGTCTAAAGTTATAGGAGGCTTGTTTAGGCTTTGTGTTTTCTCTTGGGTTGCGCTCTCCTTTTGAGCTCTTTTTATAAAACTTTACTTTATCAAAAAAATTTAGTTGATGCACAACATATTGACTAGGAAGCACAGGATACAGCTACGATACGACCCGAACACGACAATATGCCAAATCTCAAAAAAAACAGGACACGGACACGGCAATGATACGGTAAGAAAATAATAATATAATTTATTATTATACATTGGAAAATTATTTTTTTCTCAATTTCTCCTCTATTCATAACCCATTTAAATTAGGCCCATCAGATATTTCATATTTCCTTTTAAAAACATAAGGTCCAAGGCCCATTGGTTATATATTTCTTTTTAAAAACATAAGGTCCAAGCCCAAATTCCATTAATATACAAACAAAGAAATACATATATTTACATTCAAAATGGACAAGTTTTATCCTGTGACCAAACAAGGGATAAAAGAAGATAAGGTTGTAACTTTTAATCTTACCCTCTCTCTCTCTCTTTCCCCCTCAATACTCTTTCATTTATGGACATCCCTCTGACTCTCTCTCTATAGCCTTTCTTCTTTCTCATCTCCACTGCTATAACCTTATACGTATCTCCATCAACTGAACTCGAACATGTGTCCGAGGCTCGCGTGTCCATGTCAAACACGTGTCCGACACAAATACGTCACACCATTCCGTGCTTCATAGCATATTGAAAAGACATATGTGCATTGAGTTAGTTATCCCTCTTAGTTGATATACCAAAAGATTTTATTTTTTTGAGAAAATCTTGACTACCTTTCGGCCACATATTTTCAATAATTTCAATTGCAGATAATTTTATTGAATGTCCCTGCAAGCTGAAAGGACATATGTATAATGGGTATCTAATCCATTGACTCAAACTCAATATGCTAAAATTTATTTGTTTTGATATAGGCTAGTTTTTATTGTAAATTTAATTTTTCTATTATACTATAATTAATATGTATTTCTATGATACACAAGCCTTACACTATTTTTTGCATTTAAGGGGGTGGCAAATCGTGTTAACAGCTCATGTTCGTGTCATGCCGAGACAAGAGTATTTTGTTATACTTGTCAACCTAAACATGACCCGTTTATTATTTGTGTCAAAATCATTGACATTCGAACACGACCCGTATATTAATCAGATATCACGACACAACCAGTATAACCTTGTTTAATATTGAATTGGTTGTATGACCCATGACACAACTGACAACACAACCAATTTAATAACTTGTTTAATAATTTTCTTTATTATCTAGTTAAAAAAAATCCTTATTATAAATTGCAAATATAACAAAAAAATTAAATATTGAATGAAAACTTAAGAAATGATTAAATTTTCCATTTCATCTTAATAAATTACTCAATTAATTAACTTAATTTATAATAAACCATAATTGATAAAAAAAATAACCATATTGATTTAAATATGTTGCTACTTATTAAACTGGTTAAATGGGTTGACCTAACATGTCAAGTTAAACAGGTCAAATGGGGTTGAACAAGTTGACGTGATAGTTAAATAAACAGGTCAAATCATGTTAAACGGGATGAGTCTCCAAACCTGAACACGATTAATTAACGAGTTAATCGTGTTGACATGATTATAACACAAACACGATTAAGGTCAACCAAAACTCGCTAATTTTGTCTTGGGTTTGACTTGTGTTGATGGGTCGTTTCAAATTTTGCCCCTAATTTAAGCACCATTTGATATGAATGGTGAAAAAGTAGATGGAAGGAAAGGTGGGAGAGATGGAAGACGTATACCTAGGAAAAGGAAAGAACCTTTCCACCGTGTTGTTTGGTCAAGATGGAAGGATATGAGGAAGAAATGGAAGTGGTATTGAGTGATCTAACCATATACCCTTCGAAAATTAAAATTCATGTATATGTAGATAGATAAATATATATATGCATGTACATGTGTATACATAAATAATTATATTTTTTATATATATACATATTTATATACTAAAATGTAATTATAAACATTACATGTGACATAAACTTCTTTTGTCATCATTAATAGTAAATCTTGCATAGAATGACCTTGAAATCAAATGTCTAGGTCCTAGGACCCAAAAGTACATTCCCCTAACTAAGAAATATAAATTGTAAGAATATAGGGTTTGACCATTATACCATGAATTATGATATTCCCCATCTATAAAACAACAATGCTTAAATAAGCTACTTCATTTATCTATTACACTTGATAGCTGAATTGTCTATTTTAACAATTGCTTTTTCTCACATCACGAAACCAATCATCCTGTCTCTCCCCTCTAGTCTCCCTCTTAAATATATACTCTTCCATATTGCGTATTGCAAAAGGGTGTGAATAAGAAAAATAGGCAGGCAGCCTGGTAATAATGTCTATTATATAGCAGAACCGTTAATTTGTCACATGAACCTAAGTTTCAATTCTTAACAGAATTAACTAGGTAAAATATAGGTTAACATATCATCTGTTAAAGGTGCTACCCAGTTAAGCCAGTAAGTTTTCAGGTAGTCTAAAGATATACCTGGAATTGAATTTTGAATTGCCTTAATTGAGGTTGTGGGAGTTTACAGGTATGAGGGAGGGTTACACTCAATTTTGTGGCCCAACTATTGGTTATAAAAAAGAACATGTGATATGAGTGCCACAAACACAAATGTAAAAATTTATCAGAACCCTCCCACACACATACACAGTCACGTATATGTATGAATGCACCATATTGCATCCAACAAATCTGTTTTGTACTTTCAGGAATGCAACACTCAATTAACGATTTTTGTTGTGATTAAACTCAAAATAATAACTTTATAATTCTCATGAAATTCAAAAACCAATGCATTTCAGCAACAAGTCCTACCCACACCGTCCAACAAAAAGACAAACAATTATAGAGATTTAAACGAGAGTCTATTATATCAGACATTTAAACTTGGAAGTACTACTTTAAGTACATGCAATTTAAGTACAAAATCGAACTAACAGAAACTCCATAAAGTTCAGTCACACTCTGCTCATTTCTCAATTCATTTATCATCACACACAATAAAATCCCTAATGGAGGATCACCATAACATGCATAACAATATCAAATCCGAAACCTAAATCTAACTGTTTTCCCTTAATCACCAACAAATCAACTAATCGTTTGACAATGAACGATCCGAGAATAGATCAAAGTCACATAATCAAACGATTCAAACCCTAATCGCGATAAATACACCAATAAAACGATGGATCCAAAGAGGTCAAATCCAGTATTAGTAGAGTACCTTCTTGAACTTCTTCACCGGCCGTCCGTTCACCGAATACCTGAGAGAATTTCCACTCGAGCGGCGTGGGTGGGCCCGCCGGAGCTTCCTCGACCTCTCCATCGCCACCGTTCATTTTCCAGCGGACGAATCAACGGCCAAAACACACCGCCAAATCAGGCAAAATCAAATCACTGCATCAAGCGATCGATTGAGGTTTGGAGCCTTCGTCGGAAGATCGTGGCTTCGAAATCGCCGAGAAATGCATGAAAAATGTTGGTTTCAGATTCAAACATACGAAGTCGAAATAATGGATTGAAACTCTCTCTCTCTCTCTCTGTCTGACTCTCTGTTCGTAGTGTGAGGATAAAAATGGGATTTGGAGCAGCAAACCGTTCTTTGCCTTCGACGAAGCAATGCACTGTTCTCTCTCTGTCTAAGCTCTATCTATCAATAATCACTCTCTCTCTCTCTCTCTTCTTTTTTTTTGCTATAATTTTTGGAGATATGATATAATTACTGGCCTAGGAGATCCTTATGTGACCTGCATGATCAGAATGGGTTAGGCAGCTAGAAAGCATGTGGTCGTGGTGTGATCTTGTTGGTTGATAATGTGATTAGTATAACAAAGGGTGAGGTTAGGAAATATTATCAGAAGGAAATATGTAGTAAGAGATGACATTTATGTTCAAGAAAAAATTGTGCTGGGTGTAAAGTGACATTTATGTTGTGTCTTTTCATTTTTACTGACTAGCTAAGAGACAAGATTTCTAACAGTATGGGAGACTTGTTAACAAATGGAGCTAAGGTAATTTTTTTATATTATTATTTGTTCTCAATTTGTGAAGAGTTCAACTGAATTGAACCAAATTTAGAAACAAATAATTCGAATGTTGCAATTATTTGATGAGGTAGAATCTTTCCAATGATTTTTCGTTTTTACTTTTTTACCTTCGCAAAATTTTCACTCTCGTTATGCTTCTTTGAAAATTTAAACCTTTAATTTTCTACTTTCGAAGTGTTGAAAAAAATTAAATAAACAAAAGGTAGCAATATATTTTTTCTTGTCAGCGTGCCAATTAAAATAGGATGTGTTTAAATCAACAAATTAAATCAAATAGCAACAATAAAATTATTCATGAGTGACCCCAAAATTTACATAAAAAAATCCACAAAGAAAAAAATCACGAGGACCGAAGTTCGATTTCAACTTCCACTATAAAACGATAATGGGTTTACAATAAGATTCCAACTTCCACCATAAAAGAATAATGGGTTTACAATTAGTCTTCTCTACATCAAATTTAGAGGTATACAATTCACTTAATGTAACCCTAACCTCACCAACAAGGTGAATTTTAACAATAATCAACAACAATAGAGGTTTAGATCTCACCAAAGTGGGTTGAAGAAGATGAGACCAAAACAAAACAAAAAAACCAACTTGGAGAGGCTGAGTTGAAGATCAAAACTGATAGATATGAATATCACATCACCAAGAGTCGCCGCCCAAAATTTGAGCTAAATCAAAGCAACGATTACCATCCGATCTTTCGACGAAGCTTTTAGAACTACTTTCTCTCTCCTCTCTCTCTTACTACCGGCACAAGCACCCACTCACTGTTTTATGTTATTTCTCTCCTTCACATGTTACTGTTTTGATGCTGAAGGTAAGACAACCCAAAACCTTGTATTTTTTGCTTTCTTTTGTTTCTTTGGGGTTATTTTGAATGTGGGTCAAGCCCACTGACCAAATTGGGAAACCAAATCGAACCGGACAGTGCGGTCCAATTTTTATAGTTCAGTTTGGTCACGGTTTCAAAATATTAGAACCGTGAATTAACAGTCCGATTCTAATTTCATGACCCTCATGATCAGACCGAACCGGACCGTTTATATATATTTATATATATAATATATTATATAAATTAATATAAATAAGTAAGTTGTAAACTTGTAAGTGTAAGTGTGTAACTAATAATATAATATACTAACTAATAATCTTAATGTGAGAACCGTTTATACTTTATATAATATATATTAGACAATTTATAATAATATAATAACCCACTAAGGCACTAATAATGGAACTGTACGTGGAACTGAATCAAACGGGTACTTCACGGTTCAATTCCATTGGTCCAAACAGTTCAGTTCGGTTCCATTTTTAATGAAACTAGATTGTACGATTTGGTTCCAAAAATACCAAAATCGGACCATGTGCACCCCTAACTAATCCCCCCAACATGGGGAGAATCACCCAACAAATCTCCCCCTCTGCCTCATGTGGGGGCTCTACTAAACCCTCTATTCTCCACAAGCATCTAGTTTCTCCTTAGGCAAAGACTTTGTCAGCATATCTAACCCACTCTCATCAATGTGAATTTTTTCAAGTTGTAGCAACTTCATCTTTAACACATCATGAATTGTCACAATAAATAACATACATTTCTTGCTTCTAGCCCAATTCTTGTAAGAACTTTTTCAAACATAATGTTTCTTTACAAGCTTCAATGACTGCAATATGGGCCTTGGTGGTAGACAAAATAACATATTTTTGTAGCTTAGATTGCTATGAGATTGCTCCTCTTACAAATGTCATCAAGTAACCCAAAGTAGATTTTCTGGAATCAACATCACATGTCATGTCTGCATCTATGTATCCACCCAACATAGGTTCATCACTACCAAATCACAAGCAAACATTGTAAGTGCCTCTGAGATACCTGAGAATCTATTTCACTACTTCCTAATGTTCTTTGCGAGGATTAGAGAGGAACCGACCGACAACACCAGCAGCATGAGCGATGTCTTGCCTAGCGAATACCATGACATATATCAAACTACTAATAACGGATGCATAAGACACTTTCTGCATTTATTCATTTTCTATCTCACATGTAAGAAATTGTTTAGAACTGAGCTTAAAATGACCAGCAAGTGAAGAGCTAATTGTTTTTGCCTTACTCATGTTGAATCTTTCAAGAACCTTTTCAATGTATTTTTTTTGAGACAACCAAAGCTTCCCATTCCGCCTTTCACGAGAGATTTTCATACCAAGAATTTGTTTTGTCGATCCTAAATTCTTCATAGCAAAGTACTTACTTAACTCCTTTTTCAACTTGTCAATCTTGCTAACATTATGACCAATAATTAGCATGTCATTGATATAAAGTAAGAGAATAATGAAGTCATCATTAGATAATTTCTTCACAAATACGCAATGATCAGAGGTAGTCTTGTTGTACCCATGATTCACCATGAATGAATCAAACTTTTTATACCACCGTCTCCGTGCCTATTTGAGCCCATATAAACTCTTTCTCAACTACACACAAAATGTTCTTTGCCTTTGTCTTTGAACCCTTCTGGATGTTCTATATATATCTCTTCCTCCAAGTCACCATGAAGGAAGACAATCTTCACATCAAATTGCTCAATTTCTAAATTCAAGCAGGTTACTAAACTAAGAACAACTCGGATAGAGGACATCTTCACCACAAGAGAAAATATTTTTTCAAAATCAACACCCTTCTTCTGACCAAAACCTTTCACAACCAGTCTCACCTTGTACCTTGGTTGTGAGGTGATATCATCGATCTTCAATGTAACGACCTGGATTAATTTTGACCGGTCCCGGATGATTTTGGAAGGATTAATTTTTTTTTTGAATTAATTAAATTTTGAAAGGGTGTGGGTATATATGTTTCCATATAAGTGGAAGGTGTATGTATTTATATATATATGTATATAAATATATATATAGTACATATATTTATATTTAATTATAAATATATGGAAATACATGTATGTAATTATGCATGTGTAGAGAGAAATGTATTTATGCACATGTGGGTATTATGTGTATGTATATAAGTATATATGTATATGTTTTAACTTGTGGAGAAGGTTGGAGGATGAAATGAGTGGACCAAAATAAAAGGGGAAAAGAATTCAAAAAGAAAAGAAAAGAGAAGACCAAGGAGTGGTCGGCTGGGGAGGAGAAAAAGGAGAAGAAAAAGAAAAGAAAAATAAAGGAAGAAGAAGAAGAGAAATCGGGAAAGAGAGAGAGAGCCGAGATGGCTAGAGAGAGAGAGTTCAGTCGAGAGAATGGAGAGAGAAAAACTGATAGAGAGAGAAAGAAAGGACCGAGAGAGAGAAAGGTGGAGACTCGATTGAGTGGTCGTGTGGGTGACGCGACAGCTAGTGGTCTCAGCAGGTGGGTTCTGCGGTGGTGGCCGGTGATTTCGGCGGCCCGAGGTGGTGCTCCGGCAAAGGGGCGATGGGTTCAGTGGTGGTTGAACGGTGAGCAGCCATGGCTGCCATGGTTGAGCTTGGTGAAGGTGCAACCGAAGGTGGGTCTTCCATGGGCTCAGTTAGGAGCTGTTTGGTTCACCGTTAATCACAGTATAGTCGGACGTGGTGACAGCCGTGGCTGTGGATTTCGTTTGGCTCGACTATTGGTGGTTTTGGGTGGCCGGTGGGTGTCGCAGGTTTCGGACGACTAAGAGATTGCTCCGGTCGGCCGAAACTACCATTTCGGTTGACCGAAGAGATTCTTCAGCCTACCGACAGTGCCGAGTTGTGCTTTAACAGTATTGATACCTGGTAGGTTGTGTTTAGAAGGGACTCTAGCTGGGTTTTCTTGATAGCTTGCTTCGCTTGGACAGCTGTGGTGGCTGGTTTGTGGGTGCTTGCTGTGGGCTCAATTATAGCGGGTCTATCGTGTCTCGTGGCTATAACGAGGTGGTGTAACATAGTGGTTCATGTGGCGTGGACTGCTCGGGTTCAATGTTGGTTGGTTGAGCTTGGTTGATTGAGCTACATGGTGAGTGTAGCATGATTCGGCTAGTTTGGGTTGGTGGCCATTGGAGGTTAGTTTATGTTTACCTAGTGGCTGCCATGGTGAGTTGGGTTCTTGTTGGTTGTTTACTTGTGGATTCACATGAGAATGGGCTTGGAATGGGCTGCCACTAAACTATAATTGGGATGGATAGCATTGGCTGCTATATTGAGTTTGGTTGATGTGAAACGGGCCTCAATTTGATTAGATTAGGCTTTGGAAAGTAGGCCTTGCGGGGTGGATTGCGAAGAAGTGTATTTGGGCTTGCCTAATTAAATTGGGTCAATCATGGAAATAAAAAGGGAAGAAAGTGGGTTCATATGTGGCTTTGACACGGGACTTGATCGGACATGGAAATAGGTCGCTTTACAAGTGCGGGCTCATTAAAGCGGGACCTAAGGCAAGTTGATTCTTACCTCTATCTCCTACGTATCTATTCTAATTATGTCGTTAATTTTACATATGTTCTTTAATTGCTCATATGTGGTATTTATATATATATATATAGGTGCTTATATATATATATATATATATATATGTAAATGTGGTTATGGTATATATGTGAGTATATACGTAGGATATGAGTATATATATATATATATAGGAGTGTATATATATATATGTATATCTGAGATACGAAAGCATGTTAGATTTAAATGTTTGTGTACATTGTGAGATGTATATGTGTAGATTGAGCCCATATGAAACATGTTAAATTATATATATTTAGCTAAATGTTATCTTGTATGCATAGGTAGATTTTATGCATGGTGTTAAGTATATATATGTGATTATATATATTGGGTAGTGATTAGAATACATGCTAGACACTTGTGGTGAATGTATGCATTGAATGAGAGCATGACTATATTTATGCTAGTGTATGTGCATATGTGATTTATATGCATGAATTGACATGTACGTGATTATATATGAGTTTATGTGAGTTAAATGCATGCTATCTATACATAGAAAATGTGTGCATTTGTGAAGCATGATTAAAATGTGCTTAAGTGAAGTCTGTGAGCATATGTGAGTTTTATGCTAGGTTTTTCATGTATAGGTAGTCATACACATGGCTTTGTGGAGGTGAAATGCATGCTAAGTGTTTTCATAACTTAATTATGCATTGTTTAGCATGACTCTTAGATGCTTGATCATTATATGTTTAAAATGCATATATGGGCCCGTTGTGGGGAGACGGGGAAGAGTGGTTGAATTGCCTAAAGTAGGTCAATACTCGGTGAGGGCGTTGGAGTGGTTAAGTTACCTTGGAGTAGAGAATACTCGGTGACAAATTCTGAAATTATCTAATCACCTCGGAGTAGAGAATACTCGGTGATTATTCGATCACCTTGGAGTAGAGAATACTCGTTGATGAATTCAAAAATGATCTAATCACCTCGGAGTAGAGAATACTCGGTGACAGATTTTGAAGCGGTTCGATCACCTCGGAGTAGAGAATACTCGATGACGGATTCTGCAGTGGTTCATTCACCTCGGAGTAGAAAATACTCGGTGATGGATTCTGCAATAGTGTGGGAAGTGCCTCAGTCACATGATTGGCTGAGAGTCATGTTAGGGTATCGGGTTGAGTCCGAGAGAGAAACAAGTGTGTGAACTTGCTTACATTATCTATTGTGAAGCATGCTATGTGTTTAACGCATTCTTATATATATGCGTTGCTTGTGAATGGACATGACATATGTTGGATGTTTATTGCTTTTAAGCATGTTGTAAATGATTTTCATAAGTCATGTACAGTAGATTTTGTATATTCATATGTGCTAGAGTAGTCATATACATTGTTGGTTCATGCATGCTAGGAGGAGCATGGTCTTAAATATTGTAATATATTTAAGTGCATGTATATTTTTGAGAATATGTGAGGATCGACCTACTGCAGCGGTGATAGTATATTTTGACATACCTTGTTGGGCCTTTGAGCTCACCCCCTCCCAGGTTTTGCAGGTATTGCTGATTGTGGAGTCAGTTAGAGGAATCAATAGTACAGGATGTAGAGGTGGTAATTGAATTCCTTAGAATTTAATGTTTGTCCAGGATAATGGATAGATAGACGCATTATATTTGGATTTAAATGTATGGAGCGATTATGTTGATTCAATTCCTCCAGTTGTATTTTATTCATTTGATGTTTGTATATGAGACGAACATTCAAGGACTGAGACATATTTTTGATTGTATCATGTATGTTGTAGAAATGCTGGGGGACATGTGCCCAGAAGTGTCTATTTTAATTTTTAAATGTGAATGCTGGGGGACACGTGCCTATAAGTGTCCATTTGAATTTAAAGCAGGAATAACATATCAGGATCTGATTTATTAGAATGGGTTATGCCCAATTTTCGTGAATATAATAGGAAATTGAGATTGTATGATCAGGTGGTGGTTATAGCGTGAGGGTGATCTCACGGAGTCACACCTCAGTTTTTGAGCCTCAGGAGTCGGGGCGTGACGTAAAAAGGGTCCATTGGGACTAATGGACGGGTTAACCTCCGGTTTCCCGGGAGTCGGGGAATCGGGGCGTTACATTCAACCTATAAACTCATTTATTTTTAAGTGACCTCTTGCCTAAAGGCAGTTTCACCAAGTAATAAGTGTGGTTTTCATGCAAATATTTTATCTCTTCTTGCATGACCTTAAACCACTCATTCTTCTACTCATGTGATATAGCCTATTTAGTTCTCCCCCATCTATAAGAATTATATACTCATGCGTAGAACACTTTGTAGAGATTCGCCGATCTCTCATTGATCGTCTTAGTTAAGGCTCAATTAGTGGTACTAGAGAAACTTGTTCAGCTTCTTCTTGTGGTTTCATATCATCAGCTACAGGGACATCAACATCAATGACATCACTATGATCTTCCTATATATCTCTCTCATAATCATCATACACTCTAGGTGGAGGAATTGGATTTAAGTTTGTTGAACCAAGGTTTCCAACCAAGGTTATCTCAGTTATTTTGATGATAACAAAACATTGTGAGTGTTAGGATTTAATGTCTACTTGAGTTTGTGCTTAAACAGGTTACGTTGTAACAAGACTCAAAGTAAGACGAGTATCAATGGCACATTGCAAAGGTATCCAAAGCTCACATTGATCATGCCCATCTATGTTCAAAAGCTCATATCAAGGACATGAGAAAAGGATGAAGGCAATAATATCAAAGAAAGAAGACTTCACCCAATGCACATCAAGATCAATGAAGATATTGAAGATTGGGTAATTTAGTCTTGGTGAGTGTATAGGTAATCTTTGTAAAGTTACTTTGATGTTCTCACTTGAAAGCTCTATGACCAATGCATATCATTCATATAATTCATAAGTCCTTATAGCATAAGCAATAGGCCATGAACTTCATTTATAACATCATGAGGTCTTTACTAAGGTTGAGTTAGTTCAAGCTTTCATAAGTTTTAGAAGAACTCAATTATTAAGTCATAACTAGGACCATGTATTTCACTCATATCATTTGGAATGGTCTATAGAAATTAGAGCAATAAGACTTGGATCAAATTGATTCATAAGGAATTTTTTGACTTAAGTTGGTATAAACGTTTTATATCTTTTGAAGAACTCAATTCTATGATAGGACCATGCATTCACATTCATATCATTACTTGGTCAATAAAATTCATGAAAAATGTCTTGATCTTTACATATTGACATCCTAAGACCATACATGCTCATAAGTCCTAACATTTGCTTTGAAATCTGACTCTTTAAATGTTAGAAGACTTTGAGGTGCCTCAAACTTGACTTTGAGCCACCTCAAACTCACTTTGAGCCACCTCAAAGTTACAGAAAGAATCAGAGCATTTGAGAAGGCTTTTTGAGGCGCCTCAAACTCACTTTGAGCCACCTCAAACTCATTTCGAGCCACCTCAAAATTTTGAGGTGCCTCAAAGTGCACTTTGAGCCACCTCAAAGTTTATGAGACGTCCCAAACTCATTTTAAGGCGCCTCAAAGATGCTGGATCTGAATCTAACGACTAGTTTAGATCATTTAATGCTCCCAACAACCCCCAACAACTTTAAAACGGCCATATCTCTTAAAGGGGCTATAAATACACCTTGTATGTGTATTTTTTAGATGTGAGAGACCACTACACCGATAGTTGATCATCCATTGTTGGTTGAATCTATCCTTAAGCTTACAATTCATATTCTATAGAGATAGTCACCATACTTGATGATAAGTGCACAAAACATGTTATTTTATATATCAAAATAAGTCTTTAATTACTCTTTTACTTTATTTAAATATTCTTATCTTTGCATTTTGTGTTTTATAGGGGTTGATTTCCAAATAAGAAGAAAAGCAGCAGAAAAGGCCTAAAAAGGATTTATATAGCCAAAGATAAACATCAGAAGAATTGTAGAAGAGATGGTATTCTATGCAATCTACTTCACAAGAGGTCTCAAGTTCAAAACTTTGCAAAATACTTTTTACGTCTGCAGTCCAGAATTCAAATTAAAGATATGGAGATCAAATATTAGATATTTAAATTCAAAATTTTGTATTTTGAATTTTTGTTTTTGAATTTTGAATTTTGTATTTCAAATTTGTATTTTGAATTTTGTATTTTAAATTTTTCCCACCTAAACCATTCCCCTCTAACTCTATAAATAGGGGGTCTTAGGGGATGGTGAAGGGAGGGAGAAATTGTAGAGAAATTATAGAAAAAAATAGTGTATTTATTTTATTGATTCAATGATGAGTAGTAGTTTCATTTATATTTGTTTATTTTTTATTAATATGCAAGCGTAAACATCCTTCTCAAGGGAGTGATGAAGCCACCATGGCTGAAGTATAGGTAAGTTGTTTTATTTTCTTGTCTACTTTTTCCTCCCAAGAGCATTCTTCTACTCTTCTATTCTGGATTTTATTTTCTAAAAGTAGAGGAAGGATTCTTCGTGTTTGCCAAATAATGGTAATTCGAAGAATGCCTACCTCTGTTTACCTAGCCAATGTGCATCAGATTAAGTAAAAGAATGTCTCTCTCATATATAATCAAGTCATTCTTTTTTATTCCATATTTTCCTTCATCTTTCCAAGTTCTAATTGGATTGGTGAAGTGTATTGGTTATTGGAGGAAAAACTAGATAAGAATATAAAAAAAAAACTTTATTTATATGGATCCATGGTGGTGAATTCTCTTTCCTTGAGATTTTTTCCATCATTTGATCTAAGACATTTAATATTAGTTTTTATTATTAAATAAAAAATCAGAATTTTATTTTTTTAAATATTCATTTTTCATCTCAAGAGAATTAGGTTTTGAAGTTTAGACTTGTTATTGATTCTCACTTGAGAGTGGTTCGACCCTGGTTACTACTATACAGTTTTTAGTAAAGTTTTTGCAGGTTTTATTAATTTTTGTATGAAGTGTAGAAAAGCAACGACAAACATCCATTATTCTACACTCGTCATTGAATCAATAAAATAAATACACTTTATTTTTTTCTACAATTTCTAACTCCCTTCACCATCCCCTAAGACCCCCTATTTATAGAGTTAGAGGGGAATGGTTTAGGTGGGAAAAATTTTAAATACAAAATTCAAAATACAAATTTGAAATACAAAATTCAAAATTCAAAAACAAAAATTCAAAATACAAAATTTTGAATTTAAATATCTAATATTTGATCTCCATATCTTTAATTTGAATTCTGGACTGCAGACGTAAAAAGTATTTTGCAAAGTTTTGAACTTGAGACCTCTTGTGAAGTAGATTGCATAGAATACCATCTCTTCTACAATTCTTCTGATGTTTATCTTTGGTTATATATATCCTTTTTAGGCCTTTTCTGCTACTTTTCTTCTTATTTGGAAATCAACCCCTATAAAACACAAAATGCAAAGATAAGAATATTTAAATAAAGTAAAAGAGTAATTAAAGACTTATTTTGAGATATAAAATAACATGTTTTGTGCACTTATCAATAATATACTTCTCAATTTTAAAGCAAATGCATTTTAGATTTTCTTAGAAAATTAGCTTTGATTTCAAATCTCACTTATGATATTTCACTCAAAATTGAACACTAAGAGATTGGCTAATTTTGCACTCAAGTATATGTGAGTAGAATAATGTAGAACAAATGCAAATTATCTCACATATTTTCAACAAAGAACGAATTTTTCAAGAAAATACATTGGTCTCATGAAAGGAATATCAAATATTAAGAATTTATACCACACAACAATATACTCAGTCATGTCCATATCCGAACTATACTATCCTTAAGATCAAAAAGGACTTTTATTAGGATGTAACTTTAGGTAAAAGGAAGATAAAAAAAAAGTGATAATGATAATGGTAAGGTGTATTCGAGAATGTTTGGGAAGAACTAACTCACTTAGAGCATATTACTTTCAACTTTTTCTTCCAAAATTTTGTCAATTGGATACTTTCTATTTCACTTCTTTTTATATACACTTCTCAAAATCTCATCAACAATTATACTCCCTCTTTTTTATTCCATATTTTCCTTCATCTTTCCAAGTTCTAATTGGATTGGTGAAGTGTATTGATTATTGGAGGAAAAACTATATAAGAATATTAGAAAATTTATTTATGTGGATTCATGGTGGTGGATTCCCTTCCCTTGAGATTTATTTTATTATTATAGTTTCATTTATTCATTATAATTCCAAAATAAAAAATATTTTTTTTAAAAATAATTTTTATTCCATAAGTTAGTGTGTGAATTTGAGCTCATTCGAAATCTCACTTGAGAGTGGTTCGACCCTGCTTACTACTATACAGTTTTTAGTAAAGTTTTTGCAGGTTTTATTATTTTTTGTACGAAGTGTAGGAAAGCAACGACAAACATCCATTAATCTACACTCGTCACTTGACCAAATTCTTCCAAAGATCAATTCATTTGTGGTGTTTCATTCATCATTCTAGAGTTGAGCTTTCTTATTGATTTATCAATTGTAACTCTAGATTTGAGAGAACTTTGAATTTGTATATCTTGTCTATTTGAGAGACACTCATTGTATACAAATTTCTTATTCTTGAGAGAAGAAAACCAAGACGTTCTCTTGGCATGGGTAGCTTGAAGAAGCATTGTAAGGATTTTTCTCCAAGCCCGAAAAAGAGAAAGGTTCATTCTCTACCTTAAAAGGAGAAGGATTGGGTAGCGCTCTCCACCCTTTAGAGTGAGCAATGGTTATCTCTTAACCGTCAAAAGAGGGAGGAAGCCCAAGTCATGAGCTTGGCAAATAAGTCTTGGTGAGGTTTTCATTGAGCAAGGAAGACCAAGTCATGAGCTTGTTAAAGAAGTCTCGGTGAGGTTTTCATTGAGCAAGGAAGCCCAAGTAATTCACTTGGCAATTGTATGGTTTGCTTTCCACCCTTAAGGAAGGCTCTATAGTGGATACCTCAATATGAGCTCTTGAGGCATGGACGTAGGCCGGAGTTGTCGAATCATGTAAATATTGTGGTGTTGCTTGATTTGCATTTCTTTAACCCTTAACTCCTTTACTTAATAACATTTTATATATTTAATTTCATAATGTTTTATATATGAATGCTATGAGTTTATATGCTTTAATTCATATGAAGAGGATGTGATGAATGCTTGAGTAAGTTGCACACCATATGTTTGATAAAATATCTATATGAACTTTAATTCCTTTTTAGCATTGATAGACATATATTCAATTAGCTCATTTCATTCCTTATCCAATGAAAAATCTTATGAATGAATGAGTAGCACTCCAAGTGCTTGATAGGCTTACTCCTTTATTTTGCTAGCATTTATTTTATAATTGTTTATTTAATGAATGTTGTTTAAATGCTTCATATGAGGAGGATGGGATGTATGCTTGGAGTTTATTGGTTGAGTTGTGGAATTGATTATTTTGTAAATTGATTAAGTATTTATTTGATTACCTTTTTTGCCAATCAAATTGCATATCAGGTGTTTGATAAAATGCGCTTTCAACATTTCCACACACTACAAACATGAGACGTTGCTCTTTCATGAATACTTCATTTGTTGTATCCACTAGATCATTTAAGTGCATGATAGGTGGAGCATTCTCATTCGCACTTGTTTAATACATAAGTTTATCAAGTGTTTGACAAAAGTCCAAACAAGCCTACTTTTGTCAAAATGAACTAAACCGAAAAAGTTTCATCATTTGCCTATTGTCCCTATTTACCCCTCCTCTAGGGACAATTCTTGGGTAACAATCCAATACCTGATCTTTAAATTTCAAAGCAAATGTCCACTCTTTTCTAGAGTGATCATCAATAAATGTCACAAAATAAAGTGCACCACCAAGAGTTATAATTTTCACGGTGTAGAGATTAGTATGAATCAACTCAATGACATTTAATTTTCTAGATAGAGGGAGTTTATAAAATACAACTCTATGTTGTTTACCAGCTAAGCAATAAACACAAGTGATAAGTGTTCAATTCTATGCATTTGAACCCTCTTTATTGTATATGTTAGTTCCGTTTTTGCATTTACCGAGATATGTTTACGGTATTTTTGTGTTTTTGATGTTTTGCAGGTATTGGAGCAAAGTTTGAAGCTTTCTGCAGTCTGAGAAGAAATCAGAAAATGCAGCCAAAGGCATCTCGATCAATCGAGATGTTGATCTCGATTAATCGAAATCTCGATTGATCGAGATCTCATTTCGATTGATCGAAATCTCGATCAATCGAGATTCAATCTCGATCAATCGAGATTCTGCAGAATCCACTTGGCCACTTGCTCACCTGCTCTCCCACTTGCAACAAAATCCCCCTTTTTGCACGACTTAGGGGGATTGTCTGACTTGAACAAGACTCTTGGGGGCCTTATTAATGCAATAGATATATATAGTGATATATATATATATATGGTGGGCCCCAAGGTGGAAAAGGAAGCCAAAAAGCACACAAAAAGGGCCATATCTCTCATATCTCACATATCTCTCAAGACACACTAGAATATCAGAGGAGAGACCTTCAGGAGAGGAAGAGAAGAGCTGAACCAGACCAAGAAGCTTCATTCTCTTCATCAATGGAAGGGTGCAAGGCAACCATGATCAACTAACTCTTCTACTAGGGTGTTGGTTTCAACCCCTAGCCATGTAAACTTGTTCATCTTTGTAGCTCTTGGGATTTATACTTAAATGTTGATTATTTAGCCTAGTGATTATGTACACAAATACATCTCTTTTATATATTCATTTGATTTGGAATGTATTCTTGTCTTAGAGTAGATTTTGTCACTTGAGTGCACAACATTTGCATATTCCACAAGAAGTGCAAATGATGGCTAGATAATGGTGTTTAAATGAATGTGTGATGCTAGTTTGTATAGACCATGCCAAGACAAGGTAGTTTGGATACATGTAGTGTTCACTTAGAGAGTAGAGTAATTAAATAGTTAGTTAGGTTGAAGAGCTATGCTTGTTGAAGATGGACTATGATAGGTTAGCACACTAATTGATCTTTTGATATGTCATTGAGGTTACAAGCCTAATGACATTGTTGGGCATTTAATTAATGAATCCCATGCTTGCTACACTTATGAACAAGTGAATGGTTAGTGGTGGAAACCAACCCTAGTTCTCTCTCCCAACTTTACTCTTTAATTTCATTGCCATTTCATTTATGCAATAGTTTTTAAACACAAAACCAAAAATCTGTTTTTTTTGAATTAAAGTAGAATTAGTTTTCCCTTAAGACAATTGCGACTAGTCCTCGTGGGATCGATACCCTCTATATAGAACCTTATCTACAAAGATTCGTGCTCTTGCGAGTGGTTAAATTATATTTTGATAAAAAGGGCAAAATTAAGCTTACAATATAATTTAGTTCCGACCACATCAACAAGTTTTAAGAGGTATGCCTTTCAAATCAAGTGGAAGTTATTTTTTTGACAAGAATCTGAAGTCCTTTCTAGCTCATATGCCCAAGCTTTTTGTGCCAAAGCTTGATGGAGTCATTCTCAACAACATTTACTTTTGCTGAGATTTTCTTGCATCAAATAGAGAGTATTTACCCTCTTTCCTCTGACCATAACTAAAGAACCTTTAGTGAACTTCCATTTGCCATCACCAAAATGGTTGTTATAACCTTCATCATTAAGCTTGTCAATGGAGAACAACTTCAGGCGAATATCCAAAACATGTCTGACATCTCTGAGAACCAACTTATAACCAACACTATTTTCCAAGCAAACAACTCACATGCCCACAACCTTCGATGCACCATCCTTTCTCATTCTAACATAGCCAAAGTCACCACTAGTGTAGGATGTGAAGAAGTCATTACATGAAGTAACATGTAATGAAGCACCCAAATCACTCACCTAATTGTTATCCCGGCTTACTAAATTAACACAATCATCATCACAAACAATGATCACCTCAGTATCAGTTACAACTATAGTGGTCTCATTTTTTCTCCTTTTCCTTTACTTATGTCTTTAGATTGTTCTCTTTTTTATTATCTAAAGTCCTTTTTCATGTGGCCTTTCTTTCTATAATAAAAGCACTTGATGTCCTTCATATTTTTTGGGTTTACTCTTTCAGTTGCTACGATTGTTGGAACCTTGTTTTGATTTATGCCTTAATTTTCTGTAACAAGCGCTTCTGATTGAGTGGATGAAGAACACAAGGATTTTTTTTCTTGTTTTTTCATTTAATAAGCTGTTCTTTACCAAACTCATAGAAAAAATCCCATCATGGATTAAGTTGCTCAAAGATACTACAAGTGTCTCCCTATTGTTCGAAAGTGAGCTAAGAAGTAACAGAGCCTATAATTCATCATTAAGGACCATTTTCATAGTAGAGATATGATTAACAATACTTTGCAATTCATTTAAGTGCTCAGCAATTTGAGTTTTCTCTTTGTACTTTAGGTTCACGAGCTTTCTCATAAAAAGGATTTATTTGCAGCTGTTTTTCTTTCATACAACTTCTCTAATTTCTTCTAGAGAGGGAGAAAGTATACAATACCACATGGATACTGATGATGTGGCATCTCCGGAACTGTAAGCCCTCCATCTCTTTTGAAAAGTACAAATTTCTCTACAATCAAGGAGAAATTGAGGGCTTATAGTTCCCGGGGATACCACATCATCAGTATCCCCGTGGTATTGTATACTTTCTTCTAGAAAGGGTGGTGAAATCTCATTTGATATGTGGTGATAAACATTATCATCCACCCATTGACGCATGTACCTAACAACTTGTCTATTTAACAATTCGCAATCTTCTTTACTGATTTCCTTTAGCTTTGTTGATTTACCATGAATAAGAGCATAATATTTTTTGCAATAAAGAAGATCTTCCATTTTTTCTTTCCATAATTGTCAATTAGTTATATTTAAACTTATCATTCTACTTGTGTTAACCTCCATTTTAATTCACATAAGAAATACACCCAGTCCAACTGAAACTCTGATACCAATTGTTGGAAAAAAATCTGATATAATAACCAAAATGCAACAATTAATATATTTGTTCTAGTCTTTGTGCAAATTGAAATAGGATGTGTTTAAATCAACAAATTAAGCCAAATAGCAACAACAAAACTATCCACAAGCAACACCAAGATTTACATAGAAAAATCCGCAAAGGGAAAAAAACCACGAGGACTGAAGTCCGATTCCAACTTCTACTATAAAATAATAATGGATTTACAACGAGTCTTCTCTAATCAAACTAGAGGTATACAAATCACATGATCATCAAGGAAATATAACCTTTGGGTAAACCCATAATATCAACATCACCAACAAGCTGGATTTTAACAATAATCAACATCAAGAGAAGTCTAGATCTCACCAAAGTGGGCTGAAGAAGATGAGGCAAAAAAAAAAAACTTGGAGGGCCTAAATCGATGATCAAAATTGATAGATATGAAGAGCACATCACCTATAGTCACCACCCAAAATTTGAGCTAAATCGAAGTAACGATTGCCGTCCGATCTTCCGACGAAGCTATCAGATATACTTTTACTCTCCTCTCCCTCTCACTACCGACATAAGCACGCACTCACTGTTTTGTGTTATTTCTCTTCTTCACTTGTTACTTTTTCGGCGCTAAAGGTAAGACAACCCAAAACTCTGTATTTTTTTTGCTTTCTTTTGTTTATTTTGAATGTGGGCTAAGCCCACTAATCCACCCTAACATGGGGCAGATCACCCAACAAGAAGACGAGTATAATCGAATATTTTTTGGAAGTTTTGAAAGACAACCTTGGTTTTAAATAAAATATTTATCACACTAATGTTTCATTTGATAAGAAAGAAGAAAATTGAATGAAAATAAGAGAATAATGGATGGATGGGATATCCCTATGGAAGAGATGGAATAGTTATTGGTGCTCTATGAACATATACTGACACTCCAACTCTTTATTTTAGTAACTACAATGACCACAGTACACTCTTTATATGTTATTTCAGCTAGAAAAGTTTTCTCTTTTTTTCTTATGGCGCTATATGTTTCTATGTTCTTTTTTTATTTATTGTTACTCCATCTGTCCCCAAAAAAAAGTCCCTTTTTTGAGAACTCAACTTTATAGGAGTGTATTATTTAATATTTTTATTGTAAAAGAAGTGAATGAATTCTCAAATTTACCCTTTTTGGAAACTCAACTTTTTTTATGGTGGGTAAATTAGAAATGTTAAAAAAGATGGTGCATTTGATTTTGAAATAGTACAATTATTTTGGGACAACCAAAAATAGAAAGGTAGACACTTATTTTGAAATGGAGGGAGTATTAAACCTCTCTCTATCTCTCTCGCTCTTCTTGCTAAAACCTGACTTTATTTTAATATTGAAAAGTCTTGAATCAAATAGAAAAAAATTAGAATTGTTGGTTTTCTACTATAAAAGAAAGAAATCCTATGAAGAGAGATTATGTGAAACTAAACAAAGACAAATCTCAAATTTTATGTAGTTCATGGGATTAGGAAATTAACTAGGATTCAGGCTATTCAACGTACATAACATGCCTCCACCATCACTCCTTTCTCAGTCCCTTCATTTTCTCTATTATATGTCTATCATATCCCATTAGAATTATCATATATATTTGAATAAATCAAACTAGTTAAAAAAATTTAAAACTTTCTCTATTCTTCTCTTATTCTCACTAAAATTATTAAACTTTGTTTCTTTTTTTTAGTTGCTCATAGGCCGGCCCTGGGCCTAGGCGGCCCAAGCGGTCGCTTTGGGCCCCAAATTTTAGACTGGCTATATTATATTAGTATATATATTGGGCCCATAATAGCATATTTCATTGGCTTCTATAATTTTAAACCCAAAACACTTAATCTATATACTTTAAACTTGGGCCCATAATAACATATTTCATTGGGCCTCTTTAATTTAAAACCCAAAACACTTGTTCTCTCTCTCTCTCTCTCTCTATATATATATATATATATATATATATATATCATAACCCTAACCCATGTGCCTCACGTTAAGCCATCCGCGGCTGTCCATTGCCCACCATTTTATTTTGGTTTTCCACTAACGGTCATATTAATAAATAAATAAGCTAAATACAACTTTACCAAAAAAAAACTCTCGCCTCTCTCTTGCTCAGTCGCTCAATACAAATTACAGAAGCTTCGTGACCTTCGTCTGTTCGTCTATGGTGGTTGACTACACATAAAGAAAATACTGAATCTTTCCCCCCCTCTCTCTCTCTTTTATTAAAACCCCTAATTTTTCCTTTTCTTCACCAAAGCCCTAGTTTTTTTTCTTCTTCACCAAACCCTAATTTTTAGAATGAACTAGTGTTAGCACCAATGACAAGTCGACGACAACGGACTGGGAGTGGTGAGACTATCACCGTGAGAGGCTCAACACAGATAGCTAGGCAGTAGGCACTACCAGATTTTCCCATTGTGCGGCCAGTCGGTTCCGACGACAGGCTTGTCAAAAATTGATACACTTTTTCTCCATCGTATCATCGTATTTACATCTTTATGCATATTGATCATCCATTTGCATCTTTGCTTACCCAATTTGTATGATTGTATTGTATGATTATTAGTATTGTAGTTTTCTTCTGTGAGTATTATATATGTGTATAACTGTATATTTACTATATCTCTATCTCTTAGCATATTTGTTCTGATTGTGAAGTGTGAATAAATATAGTAAAGAAAATAAATAAATAAATAAAATCAAGTAATATGTCTACTAGAAAATATGATTCTAGAAGTGAAAAAAGGAAAAAAAGAAAGAGACAAGAAGAATTGTTTCAATCTCAAAAAGGAGATCTTCATAAGTTTTTTAGGAGCAATACACAAATAGAGAGTTCAATTGAAAATTTGGGGAATGAATATCTTAGGAATGAGAATCAAAATGAAAAAAATTGTTTATGAACATTTAATGAATAAATATCATAGGGATGAGAATCAAAATGAAGAAAATGTGAATGAACATAGAGATTTAATGAATAAAGATTATAGGCATGATAATCAAAATGGAGAAAATGTGAATGAACATGAAAATTTAATAAATAAAGAACATATGAACGCAAATGATAATGTTCTTTTGAACATTAATGATTTGGGAAATTGAAAAAATATTGATAAAAATTTGAGAGATTTATTAGTTGAAAGAAGTTCTATAAGAGATGCTAAACTTAAAATTTTTTCAAAGGATTCAGAAAATAGACATTTCTCTTCCACATATTACATTTGACATTTGTCAAATGGTGAAAAACATGATAGAAAATAGCTAATCTATTCAACTACTTTGGACTAAATAAAATTCAATTGGCAAATGAAGGAGTGAGAGAGTGGAAAAATCTTAGTGGCAAGCTTAAAAGTCACGAGACTAGTAGTGAACACATTGTTAACATGAGGAACACATTGTTAACATGAGGAGTTGGATTGAATTGAAAATTAGCTTAAAAAAATGCAACAATTGATAAAAATGTGGAAGAACAAATCAACAAAGACAGAGAACATTGGAGGCAATTATTACTGAGAATAATTGTTGTTGTCAAAACTCTTGCTAAAAATAGTTTGACATTCCGTGAGGATAATGAGAAGCTTTATAAAGAAAATAATGAAAACTTTTAAGTATAATTGAAATGATTGCAGAATTTGATGCAATAATGCAAGAGCACATTCGTCGAATTCAAGACAAAGTAATTCATTATCATTATCTAAGTCACAAAATTCAAAATGAATTTATTCTTTAGATATCGGATGAGATCAAACGTGAAATCATTAAAAGAGTTAAAGAAACAAAGTATTTTTCAGTTATTCTTAATTGTACTCTGGATGCAAGTCATGAAAAACAAATGTCACTTATATTAAGACGTGTGAATGTTTCAGCAAGTCCAATTAATATAGAGGAGTTCTTTTTAGGATTTTTAAAGGTGGATGATACATCGGGACAAAGACTTTTTGGTGAATTTGTAAATGTTTTGAAAGATCTTGAACTTGATATTGGTGATATAAGAGGACAAGGATATAATAACGGGTCTAATATGAAAGGGAAACACAAAGGTGTTCAAAAATGATTACTAGAGATAAATCCTAGAGCATTCTACACGCTGTGTGGTTGTCATAGTCTTAACCTTGCACTTTGTAATATGACAAATTCTTGTTCTAAAGTTTTTGGAGTTGTGCAATGTATCTATTCATTGTTTTCATCTTCTACAAAGCGATGAAAAGTTTTCACAGATAATGTTAAATGTTTCACACTTAAGCTACCATCACAAACACATTGAGAAGGTCAAGTTGAAAGTGTTAAAGCAATAAAATTTCAAGCTCCAGATATAAGAAATGTTTTAATTCACTTAGCAAGTATTAGTGAAGATCGCAAGACAAAGAGTGATGCTGAGTGCTTAACAACATATGAAATTGAGAATTTTGAGTTCTTATTTGACATAATTATTTGGTTTAATATATTAAATGCTGCTAACAGAGTAGGTAAAATTATGCAAACAGAGGATATGCAGATTGATGTTGCTATAGATCTCTTAAGAGGACTCATTTCCTTTTCTGAAACTTATAGAGAAAATGGATTTAAATATGTTATGTTTGAGGTTAAAAAGATTGCAACTAGAATGGAAGTTGAACCTATATTTCGTGAAAAACGTGTCATTCGTAAAAAGAAACAATTTGACGAAAGTGCTAGTGAAGAGATGATACAATCAGTCGAAGAATCATTTAGAGTTAATTATTTCATACACATAGTTGATCAAGCTTTTGCTTCACTCAAGAGTAGATTTGAACAATTTCAATGACGACTCTTTTGAATTTTTGTTTAATTTGGGGAGGTTAAAGTCTGAAGATAATGATAGTTTGAAGTGTTTATGTCATGAACTTGGAGATCTTCTAAAACATGAAATGGTTTTTGATATTGATGGCACATAATTATTTTCAGAGCTAAGAGTCTTAAGAGAAGCTTTACCAAGAGGAACAAAAAAGGCAATTGAAGTATTGGATTTTATAAAAAGGTTAGATTATTGTTTTCCAAATGCTTGGATTGCATATAGAGTATTTTTGACTATCCCAGTTACAGTTGCATCTGCTGAGAGAAGCTTTTCAAAGTTGAAGTTCATTAAATCTTACTTACGGTCGACGATGTCACAAGAGAGATTAAATGGATTGACAATGATATCTATTGAGAAAAATATGTTGGAGAAACTTCATTGGAGCACTTTAATTAATAATTTTGTCGCTTAAAATGCAAGACGATTACATTTACTTTGATATGAGCATATAAAACATTTTGTATAAAGGGCCCCTCATTTGAAAGTTCGCTTAGGGCCCTTCAAAATTTTGGGAATCTCAGGGCCGACCCTGGTTGCTCAGTTCTAAAAAATATAATATTAAAACAGGTGTCGATTTATTATGTGTATAGTGTAACTTGGAATGGAGAATAGTTTGGGTTAGCAGCCTCTTTATCTCTCTTCATGCTAAAACTTACTCAGTCTCTTTCCACTCTCTCTCTTTCCCACCCATTATGATGAAAAACCCTGGCATCTCTTTCTCCAAACTAAAAAAATTCTCATCTCTTTGTGGAGCTTTGAAATGCCACGAGTTATTGATAAAGTTTAGCCCTTCAATTGATTACATTTAGTTATTGTGCATCACTAAACTACTCGATATGCATGTGTATGAATGGCGTGAGAGAGAAAGATGAGGGAGTGTCAGAGTATATTTATGGAGCGCAAATATCAGCTCCCATGAAGAGATTGCGTTTCGGTCTCCCGTCACATGTAAATCTATCAAAGATGAGGGAATACTCATCCATCATCTTTTCTCTTCTCTCCTTGCCTTTTCTATATCAAACGAATAAAATTTATTCCTTCAATGTTATTTTCTCTCCACTCCTCTTTCTTCCTTTTCATCAAACGAAGCATCGAGAGGATCACATGGATAACGTCATAAGAGCAAGCTCATCATTGACGATAAACCCAACCCCATATCTTGCATCTTCATTGCTAAAACAATGCAAATTTGGATGTTGGGCAGACAAGCAAGAGTTGACTAATAGTGGACAGTGATTTAGAATGTGAACAATATATTTCAACCTTAAAGGAAACTTGAACCAAGTATGTTAATATCCCTTCACCATCATGTCTTACAAGCAAACTAATTAGCAGCTGACATGTTCATTTCGAGTTCAATTTAGATAGCTACTGTATATTAAAAATTACTTCACTCATTTCAGCTAGTTAATTTGGGTTAAGTGACCAATTAGCTGAGTTTCTTTCAATTGTGAAAAGGGGATTACTTTGAATTAGTCCGAGAACAATTTTTGTTTTGTGAATCTCATGAATTGTTAGATTATATCCATTTCCATCCCTCCTGATACCATTGACTAAAAGAAAAGAGATCAGCATAGGATTGCTTGGAAAAAGCCTGAGCTTTGCTTTGGGTGCCTTAGGTCACTGCTTAGCTCAATTAGATTTTAAATAAAATTAGTCAAAATTCAAAACAAATAGTGTTCCGTAAAAAAAATAAGGCTCCCTACACCTAACCCTCCCTTCTTTAGATCCCACAATAACCACTCGTGCACCGGAGAAAGTCTACAATATTCTCGAGATATCTTGACACGTGGTACCCCCTTCATATCACTGTGTCAAAATACTCTCAAAATATTGTAGACTTTAGTGGCCTTTAAATTGACTTAGAATTATGTTTGTTCCTCTCTTGTTACATGGATTCCCACTAGTTTGGGCTGGATTGAGGCCTTTAAAGAAAAAAACCCAGACCAAATAGCTCACTTTTTAACCCAATGTTAAGGGCCTTAAATTGGTAGCCTGACGAGCTCTCAGACTAGCTCTCAAAGCTCATGGAGTAGAGTCCATGAAAGAGAATAAAATGGGCTCGTCGACTTACGAATTGTTAGGCTCATACTCGAATTGAACAAATAGAGTCCGCCCGTGATCCATCCATTTAATTGCCAAAACATATAAGAGAGGAAATAATTTTAATTTCTATTTATCTATTTTTAAAGGTAGAATCTTGGCATTGGAAGCATTATACAATTTGCTCATACTACATCCATGTTTATGAGAATTGCATAATCACTTTGCAATCATTTCATACATATATATGCGCACACATATTTTATGATGGAATACATTATATATATATATATATATATATATATATTTATATTTATTTATTTATTTATGTTACTTTTCTTTGGTACGAGACATAATCTCGACAAGCTGAGTGAGCCTCCACGTGCAAGTAGCCATTAAAAATTGCAGACTGACCTAATTAAATCTAAAAGATATATATAAACCCTAGATGATGATACACAACTTCTTTATTCCTATAATAACAACAAATCTTTCTGGTGTTCGTGTTTTCTTTATCTGGACAGAGTGCTAAAATGCGGAATGCATATGGCTTCCACATTTGACCAAACTCTAACATAGCCTAACTTGAATGACCATTATCCTACTAGAACAGCATCATGTATTATATATATATGTATATATATACATATATATATAATGATATAAGACAAACATGTCCATTTCTAGCGTGGATCAGGTCATCTGTCCAAAATAGCACTATGAGAAAACCATCAAATCTTGATTACTATGGTGGAGGCGTGGAGTACTTGTCATTCAGTTGTTCTACAAGCTTAAAATCCCCAGCCGCCTGTCTAATTACACTGCATATATATCAAATTCCAACCCTTTTTCACACACACACACACACACACACACACATATATATTATATAGTTACATGTGATATAAAAATATATATAGTTTCTCTAGAGAGTCTATTCGTGGAGGACAGAGATGGATTTGTAATTAAGGGTTTTTATTCCTTTGCTTCACACAAGCTTAGAGATGGTTAACAATGATGAGGATAATAATGGTATAACGTATGATGAATTCTATACCTCTCATTTAAATTAGCACAATTTAAATACAAAAAATAGCTAGTGTACAAGCTATATCATCACATTGCTCATATTAAAAAGGTCTCACTGAAAAAATCAACTCGAAAATGGCTTAATATAAAAAAATATGTTAGTTTAATTTGGTCAAATTAAATAAAAAGATGACATAAAAGTTTGTCTGGTTGTGGTTTAATGTAATTTTTTGTCATACCTAATGGACAGAATGAGGAAGAAACGAAGAAAAAAATTGAATCAAAGACCTCCGATACAAGACCATGTGGTCAACGATACGCATCATCTAGATTTTTGTCTATTTAACTTTCACTGTACGAGAACATGCGAGACTGGAGAGTGTCTATTGCCGATGGTAGGTTATAAGATATTTTGAGGTCGGTCGATCATATATATATATATATATATATATTAAAATGCAAAAAATCATCCGTTATATAAAAAATGTACAAAAATTCTTCATCCAAAACCTTTCACATTTTTCAATTTGTGCAAATAAAGACAAATCTTCAATTTGAGAGAAATTAAACAATAAAATGACTAAAGTACTCTTCTTACTTTATAAATTTTTTTATTTAAAAAAGAGTAAAGTGTAAAAAATACACCGCTGTATACAAAATGTGCAAAAAACCCATTGTAGTTTATTATATGCGTATAACTCCTTGAATTTTTACAATCGATCAAACACCTCCCTTCGTCAATTTTTTTTAAGTTACCAAAATGTCCCTCAGCCTTTAAAACTCTTGTGCCATGTTTGGATGCAATATTTCTTATTTTTATATTACTTAAAAATATATTTTAATTATTTTATTATTTTAGATGAGTTCGAAGAATGAAAATAAGGAAGTATTCGCACATTTTTTTAAATAAATAAAAAATTAATATTCGAACAAGTCATTTTTGGACATTTAAACATGACACTATAGTGTAAGAGTATTTTAAACATTTTAGTTGTTAGACAAAATGTCTTTATTTGCACATTTTGTAAACAATGGGGGGTTTTTTTTTTTGCACTGCAAGAGATTTTTTTCATATTTAGTATATAGTGAATGTGTTTTTTGTACTTTATCTTGAAAAAAAAAAGAGCTAAAAAGTGAAATAATAAAAATAGTATTTTCAAGTTTCCCAAAAAATATCATTATAGACAATTTGTTTCAAAATTTGAAATTATAGAAATTTATATGAACATCCGAAATATCAAGAATTTTTTGCATATTTTTTATAGAGTGGATTTTTTTTGCACTTTACCCATATATATATATATATATATATATATATATCTATCGCTTATGTATGTATGTGTATATCTATATATATATATATATACAACCAAAAATCTGATAGACAAAAGTGGGGGAAAAGCACGAGAATTCCATTGATGTTGATTCTGACGAATGTCACGTTTGGAACACTACGAGTGACACGAAATTAACTACCATCGTCCATTTTTTTTTTTTTGTTTTCAATTTATTTATTTTTTGACAAGTAGTTTTCAACTTTATATTACATCCATCCCCTTACATGTGGGATAAAGCAACAAACAGAAAGTTGGGCTTTTGGGCAAGTTGGAATCTCAATAAATATGATGATTGCATTAAAATAGTTTTTATTTTTTATTTATTTTTTTGTTTTTTAAAGGTGTGTGTGTTGGATTGGGTTCCAACACTTTCCTCATCAAGTGGAACAACTGTTTCAGTGAAGACCCATATGCAAATCTGGATATCCATATTCCTTTTCATCAAGTGGATTAAATAATAACCCATTTATCTACATCCATATCCATTTGTAATCTTAGGAATATGATACTTGATCTTCATTAATTTATTCCCGTGATCCATAACATGATAATTTTGCTCTTGCTTAATTGAGTGACATCAAATGGGACAAAGTGTATATATAAGTGTCTTAATTATCAAAAAAGACAACACACAAAAAAAAAAAAAAAAAAAATTTCATGACTCACCAAACCTTGTTTCATCACAAAAATTGTTTAAAATTGAAATAAGCTAGCTTACTCAATTAGGATTTCATCACTTCTCATATTATTTGAATGTGCTTAATTCTTTAATTTACATCCTTGAATTTTAATAAAACAATTAAAGTGTATCGTTATCAGGACGGACATTCTGTTTCAATAGCTATAGATATTCAAATGCTACGATCCTCTCATAAAAATTGAATGAAAAAGAAAGGAAATAAGATTTTTATCTGAATATTTTCTAGTAACCAATTTTTTGAAAATTCTGTTTTCAATAATTGAAAACCATTATGGGTGCGCGATAGGATTGGATTAATTCATAATAAAATTTTCTTTTGTACATCAATTTTTTTCTTTCTTTCATTGTACACAAAGTAGTGATAGAAACTACAATCAAAATTTTCTATTGATAAAGCTAAGAATAGAACTTCCCTTCTCGTTTGAATTCCATATGATGACATTTTACCATTTTATTATAGTTGATTTGACCACATTATTACATTTTTTCTCATAAGAGAAAAGTGTGTTTGAGAAATATTTTGAAATAAGTTCAGATTCTATAAATAATGAAACCTTTCAGTATTGTCATTTATTACTAAATTATCATTAGTACATTTTTTCACTAAAATATAAATTTTCTCTCAGCTTCTAATATTTTGTTACTTATACCTATTTAACAAAATATTAATTGTTACCAAAATTAATAATCGTAAAACATTTAACAATTATTTCAAATTCACTTTCCATAAATACTCACAAAATATTAAAATACTTTTCATGAATTATATTTATGAATAATAAATGACTTGTTTTCATTATTTTTGAATTTTCTACTTCATAACTTTTTTAAAAAAAAAAAAATCTCAAGAATAAAAAAAAAATCTCTATAAATTTGAATCAATGTTATCTAAAAAATTTAACAAATTATTTTAATATATCAAATATAATGCGAATTTGAAATAAAGTTTTTTTTTAATAAAAAAATTATTTATTTTCAATCAAATTTTTAACAAAATTATTTGTTAAAAAATTAGTTAAACAACATACATAAAGAGTAAAAGAAAAATTTTATAAGTTATATAATTTCATTGGAATTTTTTTATGAAAAATACGATTTCATAATTTTTTGGACTTATTTATTTTTAGAGTGCAAACGTAGAACTAACTCATAATTTTTTCAAAAATGAATTTCCTCATCTTCCAAGTTATTTCTCTAATAATTAAATACTTATGTGATTAGAGGCGTGCGGAATCAAATTACTACCAAAAAGAAGCCGCCATACTAAAAAAAGGATGCGAATCGCCGACGGGACATGATCGGAATATTCCACAGTTAGTAGGAAAGTGCGTTTCCGAGTTGGAAAGTGAGAATTCAATTCTGTCCGAATATTCCCTCATATTCCCGCGTTAAAATATTATTGTTTCATAGATTCCTAACCGTTAGATTACTTTGCATCTTACAAGTCGCCAAATCCAAAGGAAAGCAACGAAAAGGGCTACTATATTAAGCTATCTCGAGACGTACCAGATACTGACATAGTCTAGATTGGCCAACTGAAATCAGGAATTGATTGGCCTGCCTTCAATTTACCACAAACTCTTCGCGTAATATTCCATTGGCATCTAAAAATTCACAACTGTTATGCTTCGCACTCACGCCTATACATAATATACATGTGTATATATATACCCATCTCCGTGTGGTGTCCATCACATCAAACCCAACGATTCCTTTGTGAGAAAATTTGAGAGCAGTGGTTGGAGTGCAAGAAAATTGCCTTCTTGATTATAGCAATGGCTGGAATTGTGGTGGTTTTTGACTTCGACAAGACGATTATCGATTTGGATAGTGATAACTGGGTTGTGGACGAGTTGGGTGCTACCGAGTTGTTCAATCAACTTCTCCCCACCATGCCTTGGAACTCTCTCATGGTTAGTTTAATTTGTGTGTGTGTGTGTGTGTATATATATATATATCTGTGTGTATGCATATACGATCCTGATTAATGTACATGTCTTGTTTCATGCATGATAGAGAGTTCTCTGATTTTGGTCTCTGCTTGATTTGACAATAGACATCTAGTATTTTTGGTCCGATTTAGTTGAGTTTTTGAAAACAGTATTCAAGGATAAAAGAGAAATATATACGACTTTTCTTTGAAATTTGTCTTTTTCAAAGTCAGTTCAATATCTGAGAATGTTCTTAGAATATGAAACCAAACAGGCCCTTAATTTTTGTTATTATATTTGTTCTGTTTACATACATGGTCTTTGTTCATGATATATATATATATATATATATATATATATATATATATATATATATATATATATATTAGTTCTATGTAAGTAGGTATGTATTAAATTGCTTAACAGAGACTAATTGGTAATGCTCTGTTATATTTATACAGGATTGGATGATGAAGGAGCTTCATTCACAAGGAAAGACCGCTGAGGACATTGCTGAGGTACTGAACCGGGTTCCAATACACCCCCGGGTCATCCCAGCCATTAAATCAGCTCATGCTTTAGGGTATGATCTCTCACACTCTTTTAATTTGTTGCAGGACAAGATACCTAGATTTTCTTTTTTCCTCTGTTTGTTTTCCTGGAAAATACATGAAATTCATGGTGTCAATGGGGTATGTTGCAGGTGTGATTTGAGGATACTGAGTGATGCAAATATGTTCTTCATAGAGACAATACTGAAGCATCTTGGGGTGAGGGATTGCTTCTCTGAAATCAACACGAATCCGAGCTTTGTCGATGAGGAAGGGAGGCTCAGGATTTTCCCTTACCATGATTTCCATTCCTCTCCTCATGGCTGCAATCTCTGCCCTCCAAACATGTGCAAGGTGATTACCATTTTATTCCCTTTGTTTTTAGTTTTCCACTAAACAAAATTCAATTCTTTTCTGTTTTTCTCTCTCTCTAGAAAGATGGTTGAATGGTTGTCATTTATTTGGTTACATGTGACCGTACGGTCCGGACCGTACGACTTGATTTAAAAAAATATTAAAATCGAATCGAATCAGACCTCGTGCACTCCTAATATTACAGGTCTGACCCTAATCATTTGTAATTAAACATGTTAAATGGACCTTCACATCGAAGGGAAAGTTTGGCACCTAGATGTTGGCTCTTCGCCCTTGGGACTGTAGTATATTCCAAGGGAGTGTAGTATATTCCAAGAGTCGGATTGCTTATCCATTAAAGTGGCTGGTTTTAGTCGTGAGTCGGTTTGGTCTATAGGTTGGACTGAAAAGATAAGCCGAATACTTATTTGATGTTACATATATTTTAAGTGGGACCATGATTCGGCTAGAGTAGCATTCTTCTTGCTTATATGAACAAATTCGACCATATTTTTCATGTTTTTTTTGGTCTTCAAGGATGAGTAAAAGACACTTGTGTCCTTGTATTGTAAAATCTAATTAGTTTTTCTTAATAGGGTTTGATTCTAGAAAGAATCCAAGCTTCCATAGCTAAGGAGGGGAAGAAGAAGCTCATCTATCTCGGAGATGGAGTTGGCGATTTCTGCCCGAGTTTGAAGCTCAAAGAAGGAGACTATGTGATGCCAAGGAAGAACTTCCCAGTTTGGGATTTGATATGCAAAAATATAATGCTTATAAAGGCAGAGATCCACGAATGGAGCGACGGGGAAGAGCTCGAGCACGTTCTGCTTCAACTTATTAGCAAGATTTCCATGGAAGACAACTCTGCTCAGCTGTTCTCTGTTGATTGCAAGTTTCAGACAATTCCCATGTCTGCCCATGAAGCCTTCCCTCAAGCTCTCCCAGTTCCCCATTAGTAGTTAATAGTCTCGTTGGCCATTGCTAGAGCTAAAAGCACTCAAAGTTTTTCTTTTTTTTTTCTTTATGGTTTAGGAATGAAATTGTAAGCTTAATCATGACCTGGTTGATCAAAATTAGATCAACAAGAAATATAATAAGCCTTTGTTCTATATCTATCTGTCTCTATCTATATACATATGCAATTATACAAATATACATACATACATATACAAATACACATATATACATATATGTATATGTATGGGTAAAGTGCATAAAACCATCCTCACTATATATCACCCTCACTGTATACAAAATGTGCAAATAAGGATGTGAATGCTTCCTTATTTTCACTCATCGAGCCTTGAAATAATAAAATAATTAATATACAATATATTTTTAGTTAATATAAAAATAAAAAATATAAAATATTGCATCCAAACATGGCACAAGAATTTTAAAGGCTGTGAGCGGTATTTTGATAATTTAAAATGAAAATTATCAAAATAGAAAATTTTAAAATGTTCCAAGTAAAGAAGTTTTATTATTTAGTACTTTGTAACACGAAATATCGTATGTATACTAGTAAAATATGAATTTACCATTTCAAATTTACACGTGTTAGATTTCAAGAGGCCAATTCATATAATATTTTTCTTTCTTGGACGGTCTCCAAGACTTATATATATATATATATATATATATATATATATATAACCTTCTTATATACTACATAACCTGGTTTTCGTGCATGCATAAAGATTTTTTTGGGACAAATTTTTCTTCAATCTGAAATTCAAATTTATTATGTTATGATTTTATAAATATTATCATTAACAAACAAAATAAGAGTTAACATCTCAACATTTCTGTTTTAAATGAATTGTAAAATTTTCTTAACAATTATAATATGATATTATTGTTGGAAAAATTACATTTTCATGTTCAAAACTTGTTAAAAATGTATTTATATGTATCTCAACACTTTTATTTTAAATGAATTGTAAACTTTTCTTAATAATTATAATATGATATTATTATTGAAAAAACTACATTTTCATATTCAAAATTTGTTAAAAATGTGTTTTGAAGTATTTGAAAAATCAGATATGTGTTAAAAATAAAAAAAATATATTTTAAAATTATGAATATTTTTAAGAAGTATCGAACAAGTATTCGAAAATATTTAAAAAGTATCGATCTCGAATATGAACACAGAAAAGTAGCCCTTATAACGACAACTCCTCTAAATTTACTTTGATCGTGCAGTTGGGCCTAGGCTGGTTATGTAGATTGTTTTTACAAATAGGCCCTCTTGGGCCTGTTACGTTACTGTTTGCTTTGTGTCCCTCATGTGCAACTCTGGGCGTCTCGAAGTGGCAGCCCACTCTACACTGTATATTTCCTCATACATAAATTTGCTTGAAATTCCTAAAGAAAATTGTATTATATCCATACGTATTTTTTCTAGTTCTGTAATTTTCTAATTATGATTAGTAGCAAAGACAGAAATTATTAGGTACCCAATCTAGTAAGTTATTACAGTGACATGGTATCTGATCCAATCACATATGACAATTCTATGTTTGCTTCGAGTGCCATTTTTACAGCACAAATAATGCAGTGAATTGTCAATAAAGAGTAGACACTCCTTCCACCGGGGATACATTCTCGACCCAATTTTGGGTGAAATAAATACCGCGACTTCGGTCTTTTTCAATAAAATTGTCATAATGTAATTTAACAAAGTCCAAAGTGATATCTTTTTGAAAAAAAATTACTGATAAGTCATACTTTTAAATTTTAAAAACAAATAAGTCCTATAAAATTTTCAAAAAAATAAAGAAGTCCTACTTTTAAAGACTAATGACAAATAAATCCTATAAAATTTTTACAAAGACAAATAAGTCATACTTTTAAAAAACATTTTCAACTAAGTTCAAATTTTATAAATAATTAACCTTTTTTTTTAGTATTGCCATTTATTTCTCAAATTTCATTAGTGTCTTTTTTTCACACTAAAATACAAAATTTCTCTCTACTTTCAATATTTTGTAAATAATACCTATTTAAAAAAATATTAATTGTTACCAAAATTAATAATCCTAAAACATTTAAAAAATTATTTCAAATTCACTTTCTGTAAATACTCATAACATGTTAAAATACAATCAAATATTTTTCATTCATTACATTTATGAGTAAGAAATGATTTTTTCTATTGTTTTCGAATTTTCTATTTAATATTGTTTAAAAAAGATCAATAATAAAAAATAAATTTGACTGATCACCAATGGATCTTTGTTGGGTACTGGAATCCTGGTCATATCTTGCACATAAGTGTGTCATTCTCTGTGTCCAAAGTTATCTTCTGATAGAACTAGTAGATGTGTTCTACATGATCTGTTCTCCCATCAAAGACAGTGAAAATAGGCATGGTAAATCTTTTGGCCTATGGACCCCTGTTATGATTTTTGTGAATGGGGAATCAACCAGTCTGGTGGTCGTAAGCGTTTGATCCCCTAGATATCGGGCTTTGATGCCCTTTAGTTCTCTCGTTGCATCTAGGCTTTCCAGTCCGGATAGATATGTGCATGGTCGTTCTGAACTCCATTAAACTGATCGGGCTGTTGGTCACCATCCTTGGCATGGTTGTGATGAGATAGGCTTACTAAGTGATTACTCGAGTTAACCCCTTCATTCTGTTAGCGATCAGGACCTCTTGCGCTCTCTGCGCGTTCCACCCTTGCTTGGAGATCACTGACTTGCTGGCGCAGAGATTCATTCTGTTGGAACAACTGTTGGATATACGACTATACCGGGGGCACTTCCCTTCGATTTTTAGGAGGTTGCCCTAGATCTGCTGCGTCATAAGTGTTTCTTCGTGTTTCTACCAGGGCTGTGAATTACTTAGCTTTAATGGAAAGCTATCATTTCCCACAAACGGCGCCAAAATGTTGGTACGAGAAATCACTCAATAAGTTTGACCAAGTCAATTTCTCAATCACACCCAAACTATATGCATATAATAGATTAAAGATTATAATATGCTAAAACAATTGGATGGAACCCCCCTTTTCATTATTTTTCATCATTGAATTCCTTTTCGATTTGAATTCCCATTTTACAATTTCTTTTCTTCCAAGTTAATGAGTTTCCTTATAGGATCTGCACTCCTATTGGGCCAAATAAATTACCTCCCTTTATGGGCTTTGGTCCATGGATCGAGCTTGGATTTGTCTACTCTTCTCTAATAACAATGGGCTAACTTAAAAGTTCAGCTAATTAATGGGTCACCGAGACTAACTTCTTGTTGCCTCGACTCAATTCCCGATACATTTGGTGGTGGATTTTTCTTCCTACAATTTCCTAAATAGATAAACAAATAATTTGTGTGCATTTATAATTGCCTAAAGCTACAGTAATTGAATAAAGCTACTTTTGCACTACTCTGCATTTTCGCACATATTGTTTGGGTCATTAACACTCATTTATGATCCACCATTTTCTTAGTCTTGTCTTGGTAATATTCACATATTACAGGACGAGAGTTCCACAATGACCAGAGCCTCATCGATCTCACTCCCAATCATCTATCTCATAGCTTTCTTGATAGAAGAAGTCGGAGACGTGAGAGAGATCATTTGAGTTTTATCAAAACTTCTTGTCGTTCAAAGTTGGATGTGTGGCAATTGAATGATTTTGTCAAATATGAAGAGAGATCAATTGGAAGCAATTGCAAGCAAAGATGGAGACGAAATTACAGTTTCAGGGGCTAGAAGGGAAATTGACAGAAAGGAAAAGACAGAGTCAGTGGTGGCAGGAAATTAGATCACTAGAAAAGCAATATATATGCAAAGGAAAAAAATAGGAGAATGAGCTGGTGCAGAAGACTAATTGAGCTGCATAGCTGCCATAGCAAGTTTATTCACCACAGTGGATTTTTGTTATACATGTAAAGTAATGGAAAAAATTACAACGGAAAAAAAAAGGAGGAAAAAGAGATGAGTGTTATTATTTTGTAATTTGACCTTTGCCATGGCATTTGAGCTTGCATGGTGGGTCTCGCTTAATAAAATTTATCTTTTGTTTAGCAGAGGGAGATCACACGAGATTTGTCAAGGTTCTCACATCCGATGTGGTGTGTATGTTTGTGTGTGTGCGCATACTCGTCATTCTCTTTTCTACCACTTCCAATTTTTCATATTGCAAATCAAAAGCACATACAAGGCGGACATCCCTAAGGCTTAGTGTTGTTTGATGTGATGTTAGGAAGGGTATTGCTGTGAATGAATCCAAGGCAGACATACTTTCACAAGATATAGGTCACATATATATATCTTTGGAGAATTCACCTAAGTGAGAGTATCGTGAGGCCGTGATGATGGGAATTCGGCTGTTCCTTAGAGCTTTCATGAGAAGCAAGATACTAGCGCATGACCATTAATAGTGCTACCTCGTAATTGAAGTCTATCGTTAATACCCTGTGTATGATATGATGAAGTTTGGTTCAAGGGATTGGGTTCAAGACATAGTTCACCCATATTCCTCTAATAAATACTATCAACACTAAGTGTAGGTTCAAGCCCGGAAGGCACCTACGCCCATTGCATGGTATAAAGTGGCCCTATTATATATTTTGATTTTTATTAAAATAGGTGGGGATGGTTGAGGATATTTTAATAAAAACCCCATTTAGTGTTGTTTAATATTATTTATTATCTATTTTATTAGTATTTTAATTCATATAATTACTTTGACTATTACAACTCATGTATTATATATATGGTAATCCATCATATGATATGTGTGAGAAGGTATATATATACCAAAATCTATTGAGTCTCTCATCTCTCTCTTTTCCTCTACCTATTTCACTACTACTATTTGATATGTTTAAGGGCAACAAGACGTGGACATAGTTACCTCATTTTCCTTCGGACGTGGAGGGGACACCGCCTTTGAGCTTTTGAATTGTATCTTGGAGTCGATACTACCGTCAATACCTGCATGTGAAAAGAAAATATCGACTTTAGGACAGTGCCTAGGATACCTTTCTATCTCAAAGGCTTGTTTTCTTAACGTTCTCAAATATATATATTATTTATATGTTTATATGCTATTTGTGTTCTTCGTTTTTACTTATTAAAATTATGTTATTGTTCTTTCTATTGCTGCATGTTTGTAATCCTTGTTAATTCATGTCTATGCAAAGTCATGTATATGTATTCATTCATTTTATAATTATATGTAAATGTTATATGCTTGTTATTTGTATTTCTAGATTCATGTATTAATGTTGTAAATTTTCTGTCCCTTGACGTCATTTTATTGAATGTAAATTTTATATGTATATATATTTGTGAATAAATTATGCAAATTCCCCAACAAGTTCTACTGCGTTTGCATGGAGTTTATGTTTTTCAAAGGTTTTGTTATAACTAGTACTATATAGCCCATAAAATTGTGTCAAACCTAATCTAATTAGATTTCTATATTATAATTATATTTTAAAAATATGATCGAATTAGAGAGTAACGAGAACAGTCATATTGATGTGTGTGTTACCTAGGGAATAGGTGGGGGAGTGAAGGTCTCGAATCCTCTCCTCTACGTCGTATAGATGTGCTTAATGGTTGATATAATAGACATATAAGACTAGAATAAAGAGTCCCAGAGTGGTAAATTTGAAGGCTCAGGAATTAGCCACACATACCCTAGAGTAGAGATTAATGTACATGATCTTCTTTGAAAAATAACTTCAAAATTCACGTTTCTAAAAGAGTTCAATTTTAAAGGTGACCTAACACACTTAAATTCAATGTTAGGTGATAATTTCATTAATTTCTACACAAGGTACTATGGTAAATTATTTTTGTCGAATTAAGTCAATGTTTCAGATTGAATGATTTCATTTCAAATATTAATTATCTAAAACAACCCTTGGAACAGTGTGGATCAAAAATTGAGCGCGACAACTCCTGTATGAAGATTGTGTTATGCTAAACATACATTAAATTTTGTTTTCTTATGGAATTGCTTTACTATTTGTACTTTAATTTTTATAAATGTGTGTAAAGAGGTGGTATTAAGCATATATTAATAGGGACGTATGACGGCATGTAGAAGGTTAAGGGGCAACCCTTTCTCATAAATATAGTCTTTTAAGAAACAGGAAATTGGGTTGTTGTGCATGGTGGCTTGAGAGAAGGGTTCGTCAGCCGTACCAGCAGACTGACCAGAAAGAATAATGGACTGTACACATGACGTCAGCATGACGTCATGATCAAATCCCTGAGTTTTAGAGAGAGAAAAACGGAGAGAGAAGAGCTGAAGTCGAGGGCTATGGCACCTGAGAGATCTAGGCCTCTCCATAACTTCACATTGTCGCGCTTGAGATGGGGAAACCAGAGGTTTCTCAAATGCATGAAAATGAATGCCAAAGGCGACGCTTCTTCCGATCGCAGATCATCATCTTCCGGAGCTGAATTGGACGGCTATAATCGAATCAGATACGAAAATGTTGTGTTCAAACGTAGATCTACGAATGTCGTAGAGAATTTCAAGAAATTGCCATTGAAGCCAATTGATGGCGATAGAGTACGCACATCTCACAAGAATTGGGACGATAACAGAATCGAAGCGGTTCGGGTGAAACTCATGTTCAATCTCCGACTCTCCGCCGATAAGATAAAAGTTCTAATTCTTGAAGAGAGAGACTTCGAAGTCTCGACTTCGGCGAGGCCATGGAATTTGAAGATTCGTACAAGCGCCTAACGACTTCGACGACAACGGTGGTGGCGGAAGCGGAAGCGAAAAGGAAGCCAATTTGAGGAGCGAAGAGCGACGGGGTAGTAATTGAAATTTGTCGACGGTGAGGGCCAAGAGTTTGACGACGAAGGCGAAATCGAGTCGAATGAGAGGATTGGCAGTGGCGGCGGCGGCGGCTGCTACTACGACGGCGCAGAGTATGGAGAATTGAAAGTAGTGCAAGCGACCTAAGTTTTCGATTCCTCTTTCCCGAGAAGAGGTTGTGAGTGAATTCTTGGCCATGGCAGGAACGAGACTAGAGGGGTACCCGTTAGGTGTTCGACAAATTTTCTTAGAGCTATGTAACTTGTTCGGTGCTAAATACATAATATAAAGTGAGAAAGGCAGCGAAAGAGTGAGCGAGGAAGAGAGCCTAGAAAGAGAAAGAGTGAAAGCTTAGAGAGATTGAGAGGAAAACTGTTTGCATCCATAACAGTCGAACAAGTTACATAGAAATCTCAGAGCCTCATTTCGTAAATTTCATACAGAAAGTTCAGAGTCTCACTTCGTCAATTTTGTACAGAAACTTCTGAGCCTCTGTTCATCGTGTCTCATGGTCGCCCATCGAGTCATGAATTTTTAGTGGCTTGTATTATCTTCGCCAATTCTAACTGAGCCTCTGTTCATCGTGTTTCATCATCACCAATCGAGTCATGAATCTTGGTCACTTTTCTTCCCATCACTCACGGCAAACATTCATTGATCATGTAGAAAAAAACCACGGTCTATTTTCATTCTGTTCATCGCCGATCGTGAAGAACAAAACCTAATTTTTGTCCTGTTCATTGCCGATCTTATAGAACAGAATCATGGTCTGTTTTCATTCTGTTCATCTCCCTATCCAATAGAACAGAACCACGTTCTGATTTTTGTCCTGTTCATCGCCGATCTTGAAGAACAGAATCACGAACAGTAGCATGTTCTGATTTTTTTCTGTTAGTTGCGGATCTTGAAGATAGAATCGTTCATCTTGAATAATCTAAGCTGGTATCAATAGTCATCTCTCTCTGCACACAAAGTTCCATCTTCTCTGTGAGTATGTTCTCAAGTTTGATTAATTATATATGCACACTCTCACAGGCGCACTGGTTGTGGCTTTCCTGTTGACACACACATCACAGACGCACATGATTCTTGGCTATATGTTCTTGAATCTTTGATTATATGCTCTTGTATCTTTGATTCTATATTTGTAACTCAGATTCTGAGTTATTAAAATCTTTGTTCTTTCTATCTTCTATTTTCATTCTCAATGGTTTTTGTGGAACTTCTTATTTTTCTTGTAATCTGTTGTATTTGTTTATTTCATTTTCTTGTATTTGAGTACGTTCATATTTTATTGTTTGTCTTGTAATCTGTTGTCTTTGTTTATTTCATTTTCTTGTATTTGAGTACATTCATGTTTTATTGTTTGGGGTACAAATTAAGCTGAATAGTCATGGCATTGAAGTGAGTTAGCCTATGATTTTAGTAGAAAATATATATGTATGGTGGTAGAATAGCATAATCTTTTTCCGTATCTCATGGATTATTAGATCATTCGATATAGAAGTGGAGTTTTGGGTTCCACTAATATCTTGTGTGTGTGTGTGTATATATATATATATTTTTTTTTTTTCAATGTTTCCTCTTAATTTGTTAATGCTTAATTAGTAGTTTTCTAAGGAGAAAATTCTTTGGATTTTTTAATTCTCAATTGTGCAATTATGTTTTTTTCGGGTTTTACACGTGTATCTGTCAAGTGGAACAAGATGCATTTTATGTTGCTTAATAACATTGTTTCCCAATTATTTCCCTTCCTTTTCCACTTTAGATCCTTACTTTTCAATAAAAAAAAAATGAATGAATAAATGTTTGTGTTTTATGCTATAGAAATGATGTTCTAGTACACCTACATATATGATAACATTCTTCAGAGAATTGCTACAACTTGACATTGCAAAGTTTTCTATATAAATGTTCCTTCGATGCATGTACATAATGAACTTGATGGGGACTGAGTTACATCTATATTAATACTTGTGGTCTTTTCCTTTAGAGGTCTGCTCGGTTGCATATATATATATATATGGTGTTGTCCTTCTGGAAAAAAAAAAGTGCTGATGTGCGATTTCATATATATATATATATATAAATATATATATCTGTGTGTGTGTGTATATATATGAATTCAAAAATCAGGTCTCTGTTCAGTGATCTTGAATGGTTGAATCCTGGTACTTAAGTTTTCAAATTCTGTGTCTCTGAATTTTAAAATGTGTTTCTGAATTTTTGAATCAGTGTTTTTGTTCTAAAAGTTTGTCTTGGCTTTAATTGCATGTTCCTAAAATTGTTTTTAAATGATTAATGATCAGAAAATTTGTTTTGATTTTGTTTTAGTATGCTTCTAAAACATGCCTTGTGATGAATCCGCTTCATATATTCTGATTTTCTGCTATATGTGTTGTTTAAAGTTTCATGTTACTGAATTTTCACGTTGCTGAATTTTCACGTTGCTGAATTTTTCATGTTATTGAAAGTTTCTTGTTGCTGAATTTTTCATGTTGCTAAATTATACATGTTGTTGTCCAATTTTAAATGTTGCTGAAATGCTGATTTTGTATTGCTGAAATTGCTGTTTTAATGTTGTTGAGATGCTGAATTTATATTGCTAATATTGCTGCTATTATATGGCTAAAATGCTGAATTTGTATTGATGATATTGCTGCTATCATATGGCTGATGTGCTGATTTTTAATTGCTGAGCATGCTGATTTTTTGTTGCTAAGTTGCTGATTTTTTTTAATTGCTAAGCATGCTGATTTTTAATGGCTAAGTTGCTGATTTTTTAATTGCTGAGTATGATGATTTCTATATGCTACTTTGCCGATGTCTATATGCTGATTTTGCTGATTTCTATATACTAAATTGCTGAATTTCTATTGCCATTTTTTAGCTGAAATATATTGCTGTTTTTGCTGAAACAAAGTGTTGTTTGTGCTGATTTTTGCTACTGTTATATGCTGTTTGGTGATGAATTTTTATGTGACTGCCCACGATTTTCTGTTAAGCTGAAACTTATGTTGCTGTCCAGAATTCCTAATTTCTGTTGCTGATTTGCTGTTTTGGAAATGCTGTTTGGCTGTTTTGAAAACACCTTTTTGCTGTTCTGAAAATTTTGTCTTAAGATTTAAGTAGTGCTATTTTGAGCTTAATATGTTGCTGATTTGAAATTCTATATTGCTGTTTTGAGATTCTTAAGTTGCTGATTTGAAATTTTATGTTGCTGTTTTTGAGGTTTATAAGTTGCTGAAATTAAATATATTTTTGAGCTGTATAAGTGCTAAAATTAACTCAGTGCTTGAGCTGTATAAGTGCTGAAATAAAATCTGTCGTTGGTGAGTTTACATGGCTATTTTGGTAAGCTTAATGTGCTGAGTTCATCTTGATAATATGTTGGTGTCATATAGCTGTTTTGCTGGTTTATCATTGCTGATATATAAGTTAAATTGCTGAAGTTCTTATTGCTGATTTTATATGGATGATATGCTGATTTTACATGGTTGAAATTGCTGATTATTATATGGATGATATGCTGACTTTACATGGCTAATATTGCTGATTTCATATGGCTGATATGCTGATTTTATATTGCTGAAATTGCTAATTTTATAAGGCTGATATGTTGATTTTGATAGTTGATATTGTTGCTTTCATATTGTTGATATGTTCATCTCTTGTTGTTGATTTTGCTGAACATTGTTACTGACTTTACTGAACCTATAATGTTGATTTTGTTGAACCCAAAGTGCTGATATGAGCTGCTATCTGCCATAGTTGTTTTCATAGTTTTTGTCCTACTAAATTTCAATTATAGTTACAGTTAGTCTATTTCAAAAATTGGTACACCTTCTAGCTTGTTGGTTCATTGCTAGAGTTATGAATCACATACGCCAAGGTTCTGAAAAAAGCGGTCATGGGTGTTTTAACTCATGAAGCGGTCGCGGGTGGCTTTAACTTGCGAAGGTTCTGGAAAAGTGGTCATGGGTGCTTTAACTCATGAAGCGGTCTTGGGTAGCTTTAACTCGCGAAGGTTCTGGAAAAGCGGTCATGGGTGCTTTAACTCATGAAGCGGTTGCAGGTGGCTTTATCTTGCGAAGGTTTTGGAAAAAACAATTATGAATAGGCTTTACCTTGCGAAGGTTTAGCGATCATGAGTGCTTCAACTTACGAAGGTTGGCGGTCGCGGGTAGCCTTACCCCGCGAAGGTTATGATATGGTAAGCGGTCACGGGTGACTTTAACTCATGAAGGTTAAGGTTAATAGTCATGGGTGACTTTAACTCATGAAGCGGTCATAAGTGACTTTAACTTGTGAATGATAGGAAAGAATTGGCGGGGGCAATATCCTCTAATAGGTATGTCTCGATAAGCAGTATAGGGGTGTTTTCAATATTTTCCATTGATTTTTCTTGTGGCAAGAGTGAATATAAGATAGGAATGAATTTTTCACATGGAGCTCACAAAATTATTGAACGAATGGATGAGTAGACTCATGAGTGGATTTTATTAGGACATTGTTGTGATTAATCAAATGGTGATTAATGAATTCGGATGGTGAAGACACACCTCAGGAAATGTGAAATAGGCAAAAGTAGGATTTTGCATTCACACGCTCTTAAAAGATCGTTGAATGCAAGGGGGCAACTATAAAGAGGTGGTATTAAGCATATATTAATAGGGACGCATGAAGGCATGTGGAAGGTTAAGGGGCAACCTTCCCTCATGAATATAGTCTTTTAAGAAACGAAAAATTGGGTTGTTGTGGCATGGTGGCTTGAGAGAATCGTCAGCCGTACCCGCCGACTGACCAAAAGGAATAATGGACTGGACACATGACGTCAGCATGACGTCATGATAGTTATCAAGGATTTGTGCCAGGAGCCCTATAAATACCGGTACACTTATGGCACAGGAGGATAGGCTGGCAGATCATGGAGGAGCCCCTCCCAGTCTCATATGCCTTTTGCCTTCTCTCCTGATCCATCCTCACCTCTCAATCTTCTTTCACTGTTCTATAATTTAGTCTTTGAGTGTGAATGATTCCTCTAGCACTATCGAACTCTACAATTTACAATGTGTCCTTGTGTTGTCTTAGCAGTAGTAACTTCCTAAACAAGGTGGTTGCTAGCAGCAGTCTGTTGCACCATAGTCAAGTCTCGAGGGAGCCACTCACGTGACCTGATGGCCTTTGTGGGCCAATCTACTATCTTGGTTTGATTGCATAAGCTTAAGGACCAGTTTGGTTCAAAAAATGAAAAGGAAAGAAAGGGAAGGAAATGGAAGGTTATGTTTTTTTTTGTTTGGTATAAATTTTTTTAATGAAAAGAAAAAAGAAAGGAAATTGAAGGATTTGGAGGGTTAAATTAAGGATAATAGTAATTTTTGTTATCATTTCAAAAATGGGAGGAAAGGGAAGGAAAATATGGTATTTTTTAATGAGATTTTGTTAATACCAATTTTACCCTCATTTTGATAAAAACTAAAATTTGTTCTTTTAAATATAAAATGGTATAATAGTAAAATTTTTAAATGGTTTCATTTCCTTTCTTTTTTTTTCAAACATGTTAACTATCATTTCATTTCATTTCATTTCTTTTACTACTCAACCAAACACGATAAAAGTTTAACATTATCATTTCCTTTTTTTTTTTTTTTTTCTTTTTTTTCTCTCTCATTACTAATGTTATCCTTTCTTTCCTTTTCTTTTCCAATGTACCAAACATAGCCTAAGATAAACAAACACCCACATATATTTATTTAATTAACCATCGTTTCAACAACGTACATATAAATGAGTAATAAAAGTAAAGTCTCATGACAAAGATGGCTTCATGGAGGGGATGATATTAGCCTTCAACATGCTAGCTAAGCAACCAAACCAACCAAAGGATTATATAAAATTTAAAATTTGTTACAGATTGTAACATACGATGATTTCTTAAACATCATAAGTAGGAAATATAAGGACAATGATCAATACACTACTTTTTCCAGCAAGACTCGTGTAAAATATGAAAGAGTCATGATTACTTAAAATATCAGAGGTTCGTCATCCCTTGATGATGATACACTACTATCCAAATAAAACCCAATCGAAGTTGAAGCAGCATCCCAAGGCCCTGTGAATTCATTTACTGCAAGTTCAACATCTTCATAATTTTCTTGAATAGTAGATACTCCATGTGACATTCTAATCCCTTCCAATTCAATTGCAACTTCTTTCATTGTAGGCCTTTTTTTCCCGCTCAAGTTCAAGCATCTTTTTGCAAGATTAGCAACCCGCATGATCTCTTCTTTCCCACCTTCTTTGGAAACTCGAGCATCAAGAATGTCAAATAAATGGTTCTCCTCCATTGCAAATATGAAATATGTTGCCAAACTTCGCCATTCGTCAGATACGGTTAATGAGACTGCTTTTTGTCCAGTTAAGAGCTCAACAAGAACTACTCCAAAGCTATATACATCACTCTTTTCTGTAAACTGGCTTGATTGGAAGTACTCTGGGTCTAAGTATCCAAAGGTCCCCTGTACTTGTGTGGTCAAATGTGTTTGATCAATGGCAACTGATTTTGAAGTCCCAAAATCTGACACTTTTGATATGAATTTCTCGTCCAACAAAATATTTGTGGATTTGATGTCTCGATGATAAATAGGTATAGAAGCCGCCGAATGGAGATAGGTAAGAGCCCCTGAAACTTCTATAGCAATCCGAACACGAATATCCCAGGTAAGTGGGAACACTTCATTCTCCTCATGGATATAATGGTAAAGGGTTCCATTAGGGATGAATTCGTAAACAAGAATAGGGACTTTTGCCTCCAAACAACACCCATGCAGCTTAACCACATTCCTATGGTTAATTTGTGATAAAATAACAACCTCATTAATAAATTGTTCAACTTTGCCTTCATCCACTCTCTTGGACTTTTTAACTGCTACAATTTTACCATCACTGAGCATTCCTTTGTATACAGTACCTTGCCCTCCTTGACCAATGATTCGATTGTTATTAAAGCGGTCAGTGGCTTTTTCCAACTCCTTTAAAGTAAACAGTTTGTTTTTTTCAACGTTACCTTGATCACCTGAAGACAATTGTTGTTGCAGTAACAGACCCCCATTTCGTTTAAAGAAATTTTCTTTGACCATAAGTTTCTTCCTTCTCTTCACTACTTTATACAACCACAATAAAGCAATAGGTAGAAGTGGTGCTACAAAACTAGCACTGACAGCTGCAAAATTCATAGAAAAAAAGCAACTTTGTCGATCTGAACAATTGATGCTTGAATAAAATTAGTCCCTTCGTCTCGAAATAAATATATCCCTTTTGGGACTCCAACTTTATAAGGAAATATGTGTTAGCTATGTGTTATTTGAAAAAATTTCAAAATGAGAAGAGAAACATTTATTTTGAGATAGAAGGACTTCCTAATCTGTGTGTTATTTTCCTTTTATTCTTGACAACATTTTTATTCAAGGACCAAATTCAGTATTATATAACAGAAAAGTGGTGATTTGATGAGTAATCTTACTCATAGTTTTGAACTAACTCGGGACAGTATAAATTGACCTTTATCAGAATTAGGTGAATGAGTGTATTATATATCCATGCGCATTTTTTGTGTTTGTGTGCAAGAACTGAGAAGGGGCATACCTAAGATGATTATTCCAGCTTTCTTGTTGTCCCCTTTAGAAGTGCACAAGTAAGTGTAACTACAAATTTCACAATTATCGGGACGTCTTGTTGCAGAACAGTACTCAATAGCTGATCATAAGCAAAATCAAACAAAATAAGTTATATATAGGTGAGTGTATGTGGTGGGGCCTATCACATGCATCCAATGAATATAAAATTTTTTGCCTATGAATTCTGTCTACGAATTCTGCCCGAGTAGCATTACCCATATACTAATGAGTATACCATCAAGCATTAGCTTGGGTTTTATCTCTGAAAAAGGAAGTGGTTGAAATTAAGTTCATTTACGTACCTTGACATCCATGTGACAGATATGGGTTTCCTTCGTAGCCAGAATTACAATAGCATCCATAACCTGCATTTCTTGTATGCAAGCTACAGTTAGCATTTCCGGTGCATAACATCCCCGGCCAGCTATTATTATTAGCAGACTCAGATATGTTGCCAAATGATTCACACTCCCCGTGTGTGCTCCAATCTAGCACAGCAGGAACACCTTCCATTTGTTGCATGATATGTGGATCTGATAAGTTCTGGAACCATTCTTGCTCCACTATGAACGCATAGTTACAATTTTCTGGATTAGTCCTGGAATCATTAATCCTGCTGAAAGATGCATTGATGAAGTTGAGTGATGCAGGGATTGTGGTTTGGCAGCAGTTGATCCCGTTGCAACTCTGGTTTCTTTCAGTGGCATTGCATAACAATATGCACCCACCTACTAGTGTTTCTTGCTGGACCATCATTAAGGCGAGGTTGTTACAACCGGTGGCAGTGAAACGATTGTGGGTGTCCGAGAAGGAAAAAGGGTCCGTCAAGTAGACGACCGGATGGTCATTAGTCCGGCCATTTGGACAATTAGACGCGAGCACAGGATGAAGAACGCCAACGGTGCCATCTAGTGAAATGTTAAGCACCTCGAGGTTGTTGCTAGTGAAGTAGGGTTTGGGTGGATTGGTAGAGTTGTTGCAAGTTATTGCAAAGTTGTCGTTGGCGGCGCAATCGGCTCCAATCCCAAATGGGAAAGGAATGGTAACGTTTCCGCATGTGTCTTGACAACCATGCTTTGCTAAAGATAATGCTGATGATGCTCCTCCTCCTGTTACTTTTAGCCACAAAAATAATAATGGCATCAACCGCACCAACAACAAATGAATCATCATTTTTAATTTCCCTCTCTAGTTTTTGTGGGGAATGAAGATTCTCGTAGCGATACATATTTTGGAGAATTAATGGATCTTCAAATCCATTAGATAAAAACAAAATAAAAGAAAAGTCAAATTATAAGACGTGAGGACTTTGATTTATGAGTCACTCCTACGAATTTCCAAATACGTATTCATCAAGTTAAAGCAAAGTAGCATACCATGCTTTCACAGAGAGAGAGAGAGAGAGAGAGAGAGAGAGAGAGAGAGAGAGAGAGAGAGAGGCACATTTAATATAATATTATATATAGGGTTTATAATTAATTAATCTGTAAACTTAGATCTAATAGCATTAATTATTCTGCCTGATCACAACTAATTTTAATTCAAATTCATTTTGAAACACCATAACATAATAATTTTTGAGTGAACCCGGAACTAAACATTAATAGAAGCACTAAACGGTTATATCAAATAATTCAAGACTGGGTCAACTATGGTATCTCATTTCTGACATCACATTAATAGTCCAAGTTGATCGCATGGAGCATACCATAGTTGATTAAACAATAGAACACGGTATGCTGAAAGTGAAAGAGATACTTGGTATCTCTGATTGGTACAGAATTTGATCTCAGATCATTTCTTCTCTCTTTCTTTTCTTTCCCTTCCATTCCCTTCCTTTTTTACCAAACAGTAGAACAATTCTAAGATGGCCAAATAGGGGTGACAATTTGTGTTTTCATTTCGTATTCGTGTCGTGTTAATTTATGAGTATTCTACTAAACAGTTCAATCATAATTCGATTCATTTAATAATTATGTCAGAGACCCTTAAGAGCAATCCAATCCGTTTATTAAATGTGTTACCCGCATAACCCGTTTAGTAAACATGTCCTATAATGACACGACTTGTTTAATAACATTTTTAATCCGTTTAACTTATATCATATGAGTTTTTCCACTCCTCAAAATCTTCTAAAGATCATATAAAAAATAAAGTACATATTAATACAGAAATTCTAAAATCAAACTATATTATAAATTTTGTATCTATATATAGACTAAAAAATATACTAAGATGATTCAACAACGAGAAATACACCATAACAATCTCATTTTTACATTTTATGACTACATTAGTGCGGTAAACAAACAAATAGATTTCAAACAATTGCAATATATATATAACTATGTATATAAAATTTTGTATAAAATCATAATATATGAATAACTCATGTCGTAATCGTGTCACATATTAGACACCTTAAACCCAAATTTAACCTAATTTTTGCGTGTTGTGTTTGTGTTGATCCATTTATTAAACGTGTCAGCTTACTTTAAATTCAAACTCGCTTAATTCGTGTCGTGTCTAATTTTACCACTCCTATGACCAAACTTGGACTATTGTGAACAAACTAGTCCAAATTCTCTTTCTTTCCTCTCCCTTTCTCCCAAACAATAGAACACCCATCCATCCATCACTCTTTTCCCCTCTTTCCTTCCACTCTTGGTAGGCTATACATAAAACTTCCTCAACTAATACAAGATAATGACGCTGCAAATTTCTAAGAGACCGTAAATCGGAGTTCAATTAACTGGATCAAGACAGATCAAAGTAACCAACACATGCATGTGACATCGCATTCATATATATGTAGAATGGCTCTCCCAAATTATACGACATGTATGCGGAGACTAAATATGAAAGTTCATCGAAGTTTCAATTAGAAAATTCAATGCATACTTTTCATAGATTAAATATTAATAATGACAAGTTTGACTAAATGACCTTACAAGTATTCCAATGAAAGGTACCACGAAGAATAAGGATCTCAAGAAAAATCTCCTTATTTTTAGATCATTGTGATGTTCACGAGAGACAACATTGTCTTTTTAATGAAACTTCGTCGCAACGCCCATGAGACTATTCTTTGATTGGCACTGTATGGTCTTTTTGTTCTTCGGACTTAGTGTAATGTTATAGCTAGTTTTTGTTTGGCTTTCATTTTTAAGTAATAACACAACAGGAGCATAACAAGAGAATTTTATGTACAATTTTTATGCAGGGTGTACATGCGCTATAGCCAAGGTTCAAAAAAAAAATAAAAAAAAATAAAATTAATACTACCGTGTTTATTAGTTCACAGCCCATTAGTCCAGCGCACTATTTTATTATATTATTCATATTTTGAGCCTTTAATAATATATATATATATATATATATATATATATATATGGCCAAGAGATCGATGGACCTTATATATATATATGGCCAAGAGATCGATGGACCTCCATCCTCTCTTCTCTTTCTTTCCCTTCCCTTTCTACCAAACAACTGAACACCTATCCGTCACTTTTTTCCACCCTTTCCTTCCACTATGGGTAGGCTATAGAACTTCCAAAACTTAAAGTAACTAACACATGCAATTCTAGGTATTCAACTTCAGAATATTCTTCATAAAGAAAACATAGATATATGGGTTGCCAAATTAAAAGATATCCTAACAATGCTCAACTGCAGGATAGCTCCTCTACCTCTCCTTCTTCTCACAATACCCTTCCCTCCTCTGTTCGTAATCGTTCAAGAACAAAACAACTTGGTTTTGATATCTGTAGTCTTCCTCCAAGACCTCCTATAAAAACTTAAAATGCCACTTCAGCTTTTGGCAACTTACAGAACTCCATGAAGCATTTGCTTTCTCACTACCAACACAATGCCACTTCTTTTACAGCCACTAACTGCTTGCTGAATGGGCCAAACCAACACTTGAATTGCATTGATGATAGCTTTGTACAACAGCCCAAGAAGATGCTTCCTCAACTCTTGGAGGCCCATACCATCATTAATGCTGCAACTAATGAGATCCTTCTTCCAGGCCATAACCATCTAACAGGTTCTCATGGAAACATCTATGATTGTTGGTGATATGAGCATCCCTCTATCCCCATGTCACCCTCCTTACCTCCTCCTATCCCTTCTTCTCCCTCACAACCCCTGAACCAACCTCATCCTCACACCATTCCTGAAGCCATACAATCTTCACTCAAAGAACCCCCACATGCTTCTCAAGCGCATGAGCCTACAGCCCTTCAAAATTCAAATTTGAACTCACCTAACCCCCATCTTGTCAACCCTGCTGTCACAACACCCTTCACCACCTTTACACTCAACCAAACTCTTGTCCCTACTCAACCAAACTTGTTCAACCCTAACCATCCTAGTTCTGAACCCTCACTGCCTAATCACTCTAAACCTAAACCAATGACATTTGAATTCTTCCAAACATCCTTCGTTAATGGTAGCCTTCTTGTTGATCCACCACCTGAAATATCCTTAGAGGGTACTAATTATCAATGGGGACCTCCTCACTAGTTGAGCACTTCTTCAACTCTAAGATTTCGTTCAAAGCTGTTCAACAGAATGCCTTCAAACTATAGAACAAAAGAGGCCTAATTGATGTCATTGCCAACAACAAGGGATTCTTCCTCTTCAAGTTCAACTCTGAAGATCCTGCATCCACCATGCTGCTTGAGGGCCCATGGATGATTGCTAACAAGCAAATGAGCCTGAGCAAATAGACTACTAACTGTCAATTGCAAGCTTCTCCAACACTCAAGATTCCAATTTGGGTTAAGCTCCTTCAATTATGGACTTCTAAGGGGTTGAGCTATATTGCCAGTGCCATTGGTAAGCCCTTCTATGCTGATCAAATGACTCAAAAGTTTGAAAAGAATTGATTGTGCTCGATTATGTATTGTGGTTGATCCATTCTCCACTCTCCCTGATCAATTTCTTCTTAATCCTGGGAACGGAACACCAATCCAAATCACTACTAAATACTCATGGAAACCCTCTGCATGCACTCACTGTAAAACCCTTAACCATTCTACTACCCAATGGCCATCCCTTCATTAACCTTCAAGCAATGCTCCCTCATTAACCCCATTAGACCCCTCTTCCCACAACGATTGGACCCTTATCACCAAAAAATCAAAACATAGTACAAAACAACCTTCCACCCCTGAACCTAGGGTCCCTCAAGCTTCCAACTCCCCTCCACAACCCAATTTGATTATTTGTCTACCAGAAGCATTGCAACTACCAATTGAAGCCTACAAACCTATCAACACCAACACCAGCGCCAATCCCTTATCACATCACTCCAAAAGAATCTCTCCTTCACATACCTCCCAATCACCAATCATTCCCTTTTAGGCAACCAACCAAATTGAGGCTCTTTCTGAAACCAATGATAATGATAACCATCACAGTGATGAGGATGAATCTGTCATTCCTTTTCAAACAACAAATCAATTTGAGGCACTTTCTGGTACTAATGAAGATGGTGTTTATCAAAGTGATGATGATGCTGAACAAAGATGGAATGGTAATGTTGCCTTCTCTTCTGGCTCTAAAGCACTCTCCACCTCCATTGTTAATCATCATTGCCCTGAAAATTCTTACCCTACGAATGAAGGAAATGATGATGGAGAAAATGCAATTGATGTGATGTATATTTTTGTAATTTGCAATGTTTGGTGTCAAAACCAAATATGATTGAGTTGTATTCTTGTTATTGATCATGTAATAGAACTCTCAGAGTGAGTATGAAGTTCTACACCAACATGCAAATGTTCTTCAAATGATGAAGTTTGAATCTTCTCGAAAAGCCATCAATGGTCTAAACAAGGATTTGATCGATTGAAGTTTGAAGATAATTCCGAATACACGAGGACATCGTTGATCACGTATGAGAGTCACGTAGTCCAGGTAAAGTAGTGAGAACACATATATTTCAAATCGGGAGGTTTCGACCTTGAAAAGAGAGGTTTTTAAGCAAAATAGTGAAACTTTCAAGGTTGGACCGGTCCAAGTGAAGGCATAGACCATTCCAATTTGTCTGGTTTGCGAAATTTGACCAGTTTTGTCCTGTTTTAACTCGAATTTGACCTAGAACTTTCTAAAATCGCGTGAACTTGTTTCCTTATTGAATTTTAACTTTTTTTTTAAAAGGGAAATTAGAGTTTTTAATCTCTATAAAAACTTCATATGATTTCACTCTCATAACGCCTTCTACAGAATAGAAATTCATATTCTAGAGAGAAAGCATTGAGATATATTTTTAGCAAATGATTTTTCTCTCATAATTTTTTGTTTATATTTTAAGAGCACTCATATATTCACTGTGTGATTTAGGGTGTTCTCTCTTTGCTTGATCAACTGTTTAAAGACTGCATGGAAGATTTTTTCGTGATTAAGTTACTCGATTGGTTTCTTCTACAACTGTTCGTTGGTGAGAAAGGAGAAAAAGATCAAGTTACGAAGAGGACAGAATACTTGCTGAGTGTTTGTGTTTTTTCAGTTACCTTTCTGAGAGGATTTTGACATTATGACATATAATTTTGTAATTGGCAATTTCGGTGTCAAAACCAAACATGATCGAGTTATATTGTTTGACTTATATTTCTATCATTGATCATGTAATTGAAGTGTTAGAGTGAGTATGAAGTTCTACACCAACCATGAAAGGGTTCGTCAATGATTGAAGCTTGAATTTTTAAGAAAAAGCCATCAAGGGTCTACACAAGGATTCGATCGTTTGAAGTTTTGAGATGGTTCCGAATGTATGAGGATATAGTTGATCACACATGAGAGTCACGTAGTCCAGGTAAAGTGGTGAGAACACACATATTTCAAATTGGGAGGTTCTGACATTGAAAAGAGGTACTTTTGAGCAATTTAGTGAAATTTTCAAGGTTGGACCGGTCCAAGTGAAGGCTGGACCGGTCTAAAGGGTCTCGGGATCTCACATAGAGATTGCTACAGGGCATGGACTGGTCCAACTTTTCTGGTCTGTGAATTTTGACCAGTTTAGTCCTGTTTTGATCTGGAACTGACCCAGAACTTTCTAAAATCATGGGAACTTGTTTCCTGTTGGATTTTAACTTATTTTTCAAGAAAAATTAGAGTTTTTTATTTCTATAAAAATCTCATATGATTTCTCTTTCTGTGTGTCTTGAACAACGCTTTCAACATACATAAAACATAGAATTTCTAGAGAGAGAAAACATTGAGATATTTTTCTAGCAAAAGATTTTTCCTCAAATTCTTTGTTTATATTTTGAGAACACACACATATTCAGTAAGTGATTTAGGGTGTTCTCTATTTGCTTGATCAACTGTTCGAAGACTGCATTGAGCATTTATTCATGATCAAGTTACTGGATTGATTTATTCTACAATTGTTTGTTAGTAAGGAATGAGAAGAAGATCAAGTTACAAAGTGGACATAATACTTGCTTAGTGTTCATTTTTTTCCAGTTACCCTTCTGAGAGGATTTTGACGTTAGCCAAAAATTTGCAATAGTTGGACGAAGTAGTCGCAATTGTAAGTCTGAGGTAGTTATGCATTAGAGTTCCTGTTGGAGTAGAGTGAGTGTGAGTCTATGACAGAGTCTGTTGTACTTTGCTTCGACGATAGTAGATTTGCTTATTCGGGACTACAAAGCCTTAGCCGTGGTTTTTTCACGATCTGGATTTTTCACGTATATCTAGTACATTCATTGGTTTTAATGATCATATGATTATTATATATATTTTTATTTTCACATAAATAAAAATTCAAAAATATTTTCCTATTTTTCCAGATTTTTAGATGTGTAAGTATGCATTATGTTCATTTTGTGCTATCTTTCTCTCTTGTGTGCATTTTTCTCTCTATTTCCCTCACTTTGCATCAACTATCACTACATCTTGTGCTTGATATTAGATCATATATATTGATATTTGTGGTTGATATTGAGTTGAATTGGTGGAAGGGATTGCTCATTGAAGTATATGTGTTGATTTTGGGAGATTGAACTAACAAAGTTTCATTCAAGCTTGTGTCTTCAAAATGTTACTCTCCAAGTGTTTGATAGAATTCTTTAATGAAAATTGTGATCTTGTTTATATATGCTTCCATTTATTGTGACTTTCATAATTAAGTCTAAAAGAGCTAGGAGAGTGTTTTTACAATTGAAAGGAATATTGATTTGAAAGACTTTGGTTGGGAGTCCTTATGCGATTTGGATGTTTTATCTTTTACAACCAAAGTGTTTGGCATTATTATTAAGTTGAATACAATTGTTATGACTCAAATGATTGGTGTTCTTGATATTAACAGGTGGTATTATTTTGTAATATTTGAGGACAAATCTTGATAGACCATCTATAGAGGATAATGGTTCGAGCCTTATGAGAATCTAATGCATCTTTGCTAATGGACATCATTCATTCTCCTTCATAACTGATGATAACTAATTTTTAGGCTTTGATACTTTGATGATTCTGACTAGTTCATCTTTTTGTTAGGTTTATGACTTAGATTTGTTTATTTTTGGTTAGACATGGTGTCTCTGATTAGACTTTGTTTATTTTATAGATACCATACTTGTGTTTGGGTCATACTTCTGTGGACTTTGATGCAAATTTCAATATATGGAGTTACATGTCCAAGGACATCTTTTTGTTAGATGTTGATATCTAATTTTTGGAGCTCATGATGATGATGATGATGATGAAGATTAGGTCTTGATGGTTGAAACTTAGTTTATGTTGACTTTGAGTAGTTAACACATTTTTTGGCTCTACTTTCAATATTTTGTAAATAATACCTAATTAAAAAAATACTAATTGTTACCAAAATTAATAATCCTAAAACATTTAAAAAATTATTTCAAATTCACTTTCTGTAAATACTCATAACATGTTAAAATACAATGAGATATTTTTCATTCATTACAATTATGAATAAGAAATTATTTTTTCTACTGTTTTCGAATTTTCTATTTAATATTGCTTAAAAAAGATCAATAATAAAAAATAAACCTAATTGATCACCAATGGATCTTCGTTGGGTACTTAAATCCTGGTCATATCTTCATTTGTAAAAACGATTGATATTTCGGCAGACCGATTATATACCGAATGAACCTCGCGGATCCTTTGTATTTTTTGGATGTTTCTCAACTGTGTTCGCCTCTCTACCTCACTTTCTCGATCCGATTTCGGTCGACCATGTATGGCATTTATAATTCGAATAGGAGTTTTGGTAAACAAGGAAGAGATAGTCCTCTTTCTTTCTTGATTCCCAACATACTGAGAGATGAAAAGCTCACAAAGTCATGCAAAGTTTTGGATTGAATGAGGTGGTTGTTGCTTAAACCATAATAATGCTGGTCTAGACAAACTGGACGAAAAAAATCTTGCACATAAGTGCGTCATTCTTCGCGTCCAAAGTTATCTTCTGATAGAATTGGTAGATGAATTCTACAGGATCTGTTCTCCCATCAAAGACAGTGAAAATAGGCATGGTAAATCTTTTTGGCCTATGGACCCTTGTTATGATTTTTGTGAATGGGGAATCAACCAGTTTGGTGGTCGTAAGCGTGTGATCTCCTAGATATCGGGCTCTGTTGCCCTTTAGTTCTCTCGTTGCATCTAGGCTTTCCAGTCCGGATAGATCTGTGCAGGGTCATTTTGAACTCCATTAAACTGATCGGGTTATTGGTCACCATCCTTGGCATGGTTGTGATGAGATAGGCTTACTAAGTGATTACTCGAGCTAACCCCTTCATTCTGTTAGCGATCAGGACCTCTTGTGCTCTTTGCGCATTCCACCCTTGCTTGGAGATCACTGACTTGCTGGCGTAGAGATTCATTCTGTTGGAACAGCTGTTGGAAATACGGCTGTACCGAGGGCACTTCCCTTCGATTTTTAGGAGGTCGCCCTAGATCTGCTGTGTCATAAATGTTTCTTCGTGTTTCTACCAGGGTTGTGAATTTCTTAGCTTCAATGGAAAGCTATCATTTCCCACAAACGGCACCAAAATGTTGATACGAGAAATCAGTCAACAAGTTTGACCAAGTCAATTTCTCAATCACACCCAAACTATATGCATAAAAGAGATTAAAGATTATAATATGCTAAAGCAATTGGATGGAACCCCTTTTCATTATTTTTCATCATTGAATCCCTTTTCGATTTGAATTCCCATTTTACAATTTTCTTTTCTTCCAAGTTAATGAGTTTCCTTATACGATTTGGATTCCTTATTGGGCCAAATAAATTACCTCCCTTTATAGGCTTTGGTCCATGGATCGAGCTTGGATTTGTCTACTCTTCTCTGATAACAATGGGCCAACTTAAAAGTTGAGCTAATTAATGGGTCACCGAGCCGACTCAATTACCGATACATTTGGTGGTGGATTTTTCTTCCTACAATTTCCTAAATAGATAAACAAATAATTTGTGTGCATTTACATTTGCTTAAAGCTACAGAAACTGAATAAAGCTACTTTCGCACTACTCTGCATTTTCGCACATATTGTTTGGGTCATTAACACTCATTTATGATCCACCATTTTCTTAGTCTTGTCTTGGTAATATTCACATATTACATGACGAGAGTTACACAATGACAAGAACCTCATCGATCTCACTCCCAATCATCTATCTCATAGTTTTCTTGATAGAAGAAGTCAGAGACTTGAGAAAGATCATTTGAGTTCTATCAAAACTTCTTGTTGTTCAAAGTTGGATGTGTGGCAATTGAATGATTTTATCAAATATGAAGAGAGATCAATTGGAAGCAATTGCAAGCAAAGATGGAGACGAAATTACAGTTTCGGGGGCTAGAAGGGAAATTGACAGAAAGGAAAAGACAGAGTCAGTGGTGGCAGGAAATTAGATCACTAGAAAAGCAATATATAAGCAAAGGAAAAAAAAAGAAAAAAGGAGAATGAGCTGGTGCAGAAGACTAATTGAGCTGCATAGCTGCCATAGCAAATTTATTCACCACAGTGGATTTTTGTTATACATGTAAAGTAATGGAAAAATTTACAACGAAAAAAAAAAGAGGAAGAAAAAGAGATAAGTGTTATTATTTTGTAATTTGACCTTTGCCATGTCATTTGAGCTTGCATGGTGGGTCACACTTAATAAATTTTATCTTTTGTTTGGCAGAGGGAGATCGCACAAGATTTGTTGGGGTTCTCACATCCGATGTGGTGTGTATGTTTGTGTGTGCTCATACTCGGCATTCTCTCTTATACCACTTCCAATTTTTCATATTGCAAATCAAAAGCACATACGAGGCGGATATCCCTAAGGCATAGTGTTGTTTGATCTAATGTTAGGAAAGGCTTTGCCCTGAATGAATCCAAGGTGGACATACTCTTTCAAGGTATAGGTCACACACACATATATATATATATATATATATATATATATATATATTTGGAGGATTCACCTAAGTGAGAGTGTCGTGAGGCCGCGACGATGGGAATTGGACTTTTCCCTAGAACTTTCACGAGAAGCAAGATACTAGCGCATGTCCATTAATAGCGCAACCCCGCAACTGAAGTCTATCGTCAATACCGTGTGCGTGATATGATGAAGTTCGGTTCAAGGGATTGGGTTTAAGACATAGTTGACCCATATTCCTCAAATGAATACTTTCAACACTAAGTGTAGGTTCAATCCCGGAAGGCACCTACGCCCATTGCATGGTATAAAGTGGCCCTATTATATATTTTGATTTTTATTAAAATAGGTGGGGACTGTTGAGGATATTTTAATAAAAACCCCATTTAGTGTTGTTTAATATTATTTATTATCTATTTTATTAGTATTTTAATTCATATAATTACTTTGACTGTTACAACTCATTTATTATATATATGGTCATCCTTCATATGATATGTGTGAGAAGGTATATATATACCAAAATCTATTGAGTCTCTCATCTCTCTCTTTTTCTCTACCTATTTCACTACTACTATTTGATATGTTTAAGGGCAACAAGATATGGACATAGTTACCTCATCTTCCTTCGGACGTGTCTGGAGGGGACACCGCCTTTGAGCTCTTGAGTTTTATCTTAGAGTCGATACTACCGCCAATACCTGCATGTGGAGAGGAAGCATCGACTTTAGGACAGTTAGGGGTGGCAAAATTGGACACGACACGATAACACGACTCGAACACGACACGAATTAAGCAGGTTTGGGTTTAAGGTAAGCCGACACGTTTAATAAATGGGTCGACACGAACACGACATGCAAAAATTGGGTTGGGTTTGAGTTTAAGCTGTCTAACCCGTGACACGATTACGACACGATTACGACACGATTACGACATGAGTTATTCATATATTATGATTTGATACAAACATATATATACATAGTTATATATATTGCAATTGTTTGTAATCTATTTGTTTATTTACAGGACTGATGTAGCCATAAAACGCAAGGATGAGATTGTTATGATGTCTTCCCAGTTGTTGAATCACCTTAGTATATTTTTGAGTTTATATATAGATACAAAATTTATAATATAGTTTGATTTTAGGATTTATGTATTGATATGTACTTTATGTTTATATGACTTTAGAGAAATTTTTAGGGGTGAAGAAACTCATATGATATAAGGTAAACAGATTAAAAAGGTTATTAAACAAGTCGTGTCATTATAAGATATGTTTATTAAACGGATTACACGGGTCGACACGGATAACACGTTTAATAAACGGGTTGGGTTAGTGTTGAGGGTCTCTGACACGATTAATAAATGGATCGGGTTAGGGTTGAGCTGTTTAGTAGAATACTTATACATCGACACGACACGAATACGACACGGGAACACGAATTGCCACCCCTAAGGACAGTGCCTAACATGCCTTTCTATCTCAAAGGCTTGTTATCTTAACGTTCTCAAATATATATATTATTTATATGTTTATATGCTATTTGTGTTCTTCGTTTTTGCTTATTAAAATTATATTATTGTTCCTTCTGTTCCTGCATGTTTGTAATCCTTGTTAATTCATGTCTATGCAAAGTTATGTATATGTATTCATTCATTTTATAATTATATGTAAATGTTATATGCTTGTTATCTGTATTTCTAGATTCATGTAATAATGTTGTAAATTTTCCGTCACTTAACGTCATTTTACTGAATGTAAATTTTATATGTATATAAATTTGTGAATAAATTATGCAAATTCCCCAACAAGTTCTACTGCACTTACATGGAGTTCATGTTTTTCAAACGTTTTGTTATAACTAGTACTATATAACCCATAAAATTGTGTCAAACCTAATCTAATTAGATTTCTATATTATAATTATATTTTAAAAATATGATCGAATTAAAGAGTAACGAGAACAGTTATATTGATGTGTGTGTTACCTAGGGAATAGGTGGGGGAGTGAAGGTCTCGAATCCTCTCCTCTACGTCGTATAGATGTGCTTAATGGTTGATATAATAGACATATAATACTAGAATAGAGAGTCCCAGAGTGGTAAATTTGAAGGCTCACGTATTAGCCACACATACCCTAGAGCAGAGATTAATGTACATGATCTTCTTTAAAAAATAACTTCAAAATTCACGTTTCTAAAGGAGTTCAATTTTAAAGGTGACCTAACACACTTAAATTCAATGTTAGGTGACAATTCCACTAATCTCTACGCAAGGTACTATGATAAATTATTTTTGTCGAATTAAGTCAATGTTTCAGTTCGAATGATTTCATTTCAAATATTAATTATCTAAAACAACCCTTGGAACAGTGCGGATCAAAAATTGAGCGCGACAACTCCTGTATGAAGATTGTGTTATGCTAAAAATATATTAAATTTTGTTTTCTTATGGGATTGCTTTACTATTTGTACTTTAATTTTTATAAATGTGTCCCTGTGTTGTCTTAGCAATAGTAACTTCCTAAAGAAGGTGGTTGCTAGCAGCAGTCTGTTGCACCATAGTCAAGTCTCGAGGGAGCCACTCACGTGACCTGATGGCCTTCGTGGGCCAATCTACTATCTTGGTTTGATTGCATAAGCTTAAGGGCCAGTTTGGTCCCAAAAAATGAAAAGGAAAGAAAGGGAAGGAAATGGAAGGTTGTGTTTTTTTTTTGTTTGGTATAAATTTTTTTAATGAAAAGAAAAAGGAAAGGAAATGGAAGGATTTGGAGGGTTAAATTAAGGATGAATAGTAATTTTTAATATCATTTCAAAAATGGGAGGAAAGGGAAGGAAAATGTGATATTTTTTAATGAGATTTTGTTAATACCAATTTTGCCCTTATTTTGATAAAAACTAAAATTTGTTCTTTTAAATATAAGGGGGTATAATGGTAAAATCTTTAAATGGTTTCATTTTCTTTCTTTTTTTTCAAACATGTTAACATGATAAAAGTTTAACATTATCATTTCCTTTCTTTTTTTTTCTCTCTCGTTACTAGTGTTATCCTTTCTTTCCTTTTCTTTTCTAATGTACCAAACATAGCCCAAGACAAACAAACAGCCACATATATTTATTTAATTAACCATCGTTTCAACAACGTACATATAAATGAGCAATAAAAGTAAAGTCTCGTGACAAAGATGCTTCATGGAGTGGATGATATTAGCCTTCAACATGCTAGCTAAGCAACAAAACCAACCAAAGGATTATAAAAAATTTAAAATTTGTTACAGTCTGAAACATACAATGATTTCTTAAACATCATAAGTAGGAAATATAAGGACAATGATCAATACACTACTTATTCAAACAAGACTCGTGTAAAATATGAAAGAGTCATGATTACTTAAAATAACTGAGGTTCGACATCACTTGATGATGATACGCTACTATCCAAATAAAACCCAATCGAAGTTGAAGCAGCATCCCAAGGCCCTGTGAATTCATTTACTGCATGTTCAACATCTTCATAATTTTCTTGAATAGTAGATACTCTATGTGACATTCTAATTCCTTCCAATTCAATTGCAACTTCTTTCATTGTAGGCCTTTTTTTCCCGCTCAAGTTCAAGCATCTTTTTGCAAGATTAGCAACCTGCATGATCTCTTCTTTCCCACCTTCTTTGAAAACTCTAGCATGAAGAATGTCAAATAAACGATTCTCCTTCATTGCCAATATGAAATATGTTGCCAAACTTCGCCATTCTTCTGATGTGGTTGATGATATTGCTTTTAGTCCACTTAAGAGCTCAACAAGAACTACTCCAAAGCTATAAACATCACTCTTTTCTGTAAACTGGCTTGATTGGAAGTACTCTGGGTCTAAGTATCCAAAGGTCCCCTGTACTTGTGTGGTCAAATGTGTTTGATCAGTGACAACTGATTTTGAAGTCCCAAAATCTGACACTTTTGATCTGAATTTCTCGTCCAACAAAATGTTTGTGGATTTAATGTCTCGATGATAAATAGGTATGGAAGCTGCTGAATGTAGATAGGTAAGAGCCCCTGAAACTTCCGTAGCAATCTGAACACGAATATCCCAGGTAAGTGGGAATACTTCATTCTGCTCATGGATATACTGGTAAAGGGTTCCATTAGGGACGAATTCATAAACAAGAAGAGGAACATCTGCCTCCAAACAACATCCATGCAACTTAACCACATTCCTATGGTTAATTTGTGATAAAATAACAATCTCATTAATAAATTGTTCAAGTTTACCTTCATCCACTCTCTTGGACTTCTTAACTGCTACAATTTTACCACCAGTCATCATTCCTTTGTATACAGTACCTTGCCCTCCTTGACCAATAATCCGATTCTCATTAAAGCGGTCAGTGGCCTTTTCCAACTCTTTTAAAGTAAACAGTTTATTTTTCTCAACATTACCTTGATCACCTGAAGACAATTGTTGTTGTAGTAAAAGACCCCCATTTCGTTTAAAGAATTTTTTTTTGAGCATAAGTTTCTTCCTTCTCTTCACTACTTTATACAACCACCATATAGCAATAAGTAGAAGTAGTGTTCCAAAACTTGTAATGATAACTGCAAAATTCATAGAAAAAAAGCAACTTGTCGATCTGAACAATTGATGCTTGAATAAAATTAGTCCCTTCGTCTCGAAATAAATGTCCCTTTTAATTGCGACTCCAACGTTATAAGGAAATATGTGTTAGCTATGTGTTATTTGAAAAAATTTCAAAATGAAAAGGGAAACATTTATTTTGAGATAGAAGGACTTCTTCATCTCTGTGTTCTTTTTCTTTTATTCTCGACAACATTTTTATTCAATGACCAAATTCAGTATTATATAACAGAAAAGTGGTGATTTGATGAGTAATCTTAGTCATAGTTTTGATCTAACTCGGGATAGTATAAATTGACCTTTATGATTAGAACTAGGTGAATGAGTATATTATATATCCATGCGCATTTTTTGTGTTTGTGTGTGCAAGAACTGAGAAGGGGCATACCTATGATACTTATATTTATTTGAGAGCTGTTGTTCTCGTCCTCTTTAGGACGGCACGAGTAAAAAAAATTACCCCCAGGTGGACCACTTTCACAAATTTCACAATCATGGGGACGTCTTGTTGCAGAACAATAATCAATAGCTGATCATAAGCAAAATCAAACAAAATAAGTTATATATATACTAATGAGTATACCATCAAGCATTAGCTTGGGTTTTATCTCTCAAAAAGAAATTACTTGAAATTAAGTTCATGATTTACGTACCTTGACATCCAGATGGCAGATATGGGTTTCCTTCGTAGCCAGAATTACAATAGCATCCATAACCTGCATTTCTTGTATGCAAGCTACAGGAAGCATTTCCGGTGCATAACATCCCCGGCCAGCTATTATTATTATTAGCAGACTCAGATATGTTGCCAAATGATTCACACTCCCCGTGTGTGCTCCAATCTAGCACAGCAGGAACACCTTCCATTTGTTGCATGATATGTGGATCTGATAAGTTCTGGAACCATTCTTGCTCCACTATGAACGCATAGTTACAATTTTCTGGATTAGTCCTGGAATCATTAATCCTGCTGAAAGATGCATTGATGAAGTTGAGTGATGCAGGGATTGTGGTTTGGCAGCAGTTGATCCCGTTGCAACTCTGGTTTCTTTCAGTGGCATTGCATAACAATATGCACCCACCTACAAGTGTTTCTTGCTGGACCATCATTAAGGCGAGGTTGTTACAACCGGTGGCAGTGAAACGATTGTGGGTGTCGGAGAAGGAAAAAGGGTCGGTCAAGTAGACGACTGGATGGTCATTAGTCCGGCCATTTGGACAATTAGACGCGAGCACAGGATGAAGAACGCCAACGGTGCCCTCTAGTGAAATGTTAAGCACCCTGAGGTTGTTGCTAGTGAAGTAGGGTTTTGGTGGATTGGTAGAGTTGTTGCAAGTTATTGCAAAGTTGTCGTTGGCGGCGCAATCGGCTCCAATCCCAAATGGGAAAGGAATGGTAACGTTTCCGCATGTGTCTTGACAACCATGCTTTGCTAGAGATAATGCTGAAGATGCTTCTCCTGTTACAGTGAGCCACAATAATAATAATAGCATCAACCGCACCAACAACAAATGAATCATCATTTTTAATCTCGCTCTCTAGTTTTTGTAGGAATGAAGATTCTCATAGCGATACATATTTTGGAGAATTAATGGATCTTCAAATCCATTAGAAAAAAACAAAATAAAAGAAAAGTCAAATTATAAGACGTGAGGACTTTGATTTATGAGTCACTCCTACTAATTTCCAAATACGCGCGTATTCATCAAGTTTGACTAAGCAATACATGTGAAAGCAAAGTCCAGCATACCATGCTTCCACACACACACACACACACACACACACACACACACACAGAGGCACATTTAATATAATATTATATATAGGGTTTATAATTGATTAATCGGTAAACTTAGATCTAATAGCATTAATTATTCTGCCTGATCACAACTAATTTTAATTCAAAATTCATTTTGAAACACCATAACATAATAATTTTTGAGTGAACCCGGAACTAAACATTAATAGAAGCACTAAACGGTTATATCAAATAATTCAAGACTGGGTCAACTATTGTATCTCATTTCTCACATCACATTAATAGTCCAAGTTGATCGCATCGAGCATACCATAGTTGATTAAACAATAGAACACGGTATGCTGAAAGTGAAAGAGATACTTGGTATCTCTGATTGGTACAGAATTTGATCTCAGATTGTTTCTCCTCTCTTTCTTTTCTTTTCCTTCCCTTCCCTTCCATTCCCTTCCTTTTTTACCAAACAGTAGAACAATAGAAAATGGCCCAATTGGGGTGACAATTTGTGTTTTTATTTCGTATTCGTGTCGATTTATGAGTATTCTATTAAACAGCTCAATTCTAATTCGACCTATTTAATAATTATATCAGAGACCCTCAAGAGCAATCCAATCCGTTTATTAAATGTATTACCCGCATAACCCGTTTAGTAAATATGTCCTATAATGACACGACTTGTTTAATAACATTTTTAATCCGTTTAACTTATATCATATGAGTTTCTCCACTCCTCAAAATTTTTCTAAAGATCATATAAAAAATAAAGTACATATTAATACATAAATTCTAAAATCAAACTATATTATAAATTTTGTATCTATATATAGACTCAAAAATATAATAAGATGATTCAACAACTGGAAAGACAGACAGACTCGTGAAGTGGTAGATAATGAAAAGAAATGTAAACGGTATTGATACTCTATTGTTGTAATATCTTTACGCAATAATAGTAGAATCTCTTTTTATATGTGGATGTATGTCAATTTTAACCGAACGATTTTATATTTTGTATTTGTGTGTAATTACTTTGTTAACTTTGATGGAATCTCGATGTTGGTGTGGTTACTTTGTTAACAATGTATTTTTTATTTAAGTAATTTATTAATTTTTCATGAATATATTGTATGAAAAAAATTACCATAGAAAATTTTAAACCGGGTATAATAAGTTTTATTATAAATAGTAAATATTTAATAATTAATTATTTTAGAAAATGACTAAATTTAGTAGTAATTACAACTCTGTGTATTTTTTTTCCATTGTAATGATAAATTAATAAGAGGTTGCAACTTGGTGCGAAGGCAAGTGCCTTCACTCAAAAGTGGTAGGTCTCCTGAGACTTGGAAACAGTCTCTTTAAAAATGGGGGTAAGGCTAGCTATCTTTTTGTAATATTAAATTAAGATAAATGGTATAATTAATATTTTAATTTAATAATAAAGAACAATTAAAGTTAATAAGAAAGGGTAAAATTATCTTTTGTAAATGATATTTTCTTAATTGTAACAAGAGAGAACTTGTAGTTGAAGGGTTATTTGCAAAAAAAAAAAAAAAAAAAGCAGTTCAGGATTTTTTTTTTTTGCAGCAGTTTACCATATGATTAAATTATACTTCATTTTATTCCATTCTTTATTTTGTGATGACCAATCAAGACTAAGAAGGGAGTCAAAACATAAGTTTGTGGGACAAAACTTAAGAAGGCTCTTCTTGTTGTTTTGTCCTAACGGACTTTTTAAGGGTATGAACTTCTTGGAAGCCTGTTTGAGGGTCCCAGAAAACTCCATTCATTCTGCCTATCCTATCTTCATTTTCTTCCACCACTTTTTTCCTCTCTTCGCTCTTTTATACCAAAAGTAGCTCTAGTCCAAGTGGTTGAAAGAATTATTTGCTTCTAGTGGTTTATTCACTATTCTATATATATATATATATATATAGCATTTTAGAGTTGAAAGTCTTGATCTGTCGTCGAATTAATAAACTAAAAACTATGCTCAACTATGGTATGCTGGACTTTCCATATTTTTACTGTATATATGTATTTTTTAGTCTAACCTGCCGAATCGGTCGTTGATTGTAAGAGTGACTAATAAATGAAAGTCCTCTTCTCTTGTTTCACTTTTCTTTTATTTTGCTTTTTCTAATAGATTTGAAGATTAATATATATAAATACAGAGATCTACTCCATTGGCACAGAAACTTGGAGAGGGAAAAAATGGTGATTCAGTTGTTGGTGCGGTTGATGCTATTATTCTTTTTGTGGCTAAAGTTAACAGGAGGAGGAGCATCATCAGCATTATCTTTAGCAAAGCATGGTTGTCAAGACACATGCGGAAACGTTACCATTCCTTTCCCATTTGGGATTGGAGCCGATTGCGCCTCCAACGACAACTTTGCAATAACTTGCAACAACTCTACCAATCCACCCAAACCCTACTTCACTAGCAACAACCTCGAGGTGCTTAATATTTCACTAGAGGGCACCATTGGCGTTCTTCATCCTGTGCTCGCGTCTAATTGTCCAAATGGCCGGACTAATGAGCATCCGGTCGTCTACTTGACGGACCCTTTTTCCTTCTCGGACACCCACAATCGTTTCACTGCCACCGGTTGTAACCACCTCGCCTTAATGATGGTCCATCAAGAAACACTAGTAGGTGGGTGCATATTGTTATGCAATGCCACTGAAAGAAACCAGAGTTGCAACGGGATCAACTGCTGCCAAACCACAATCCCTGCATCACTCAACTTCATCAATGCATCTTTCAGCAGGATTAATGATTCCAGGACTAATCCAGAAAATTGTAACTATGCGTTCATAGTGGAGCAAGAATGGTTCCAGAACTTATCAGATCCACATATCATGCAACAAATGGAAGGTGTTCCTGCTGTGCTAGATTGGAGCACACACGGGGAGTGTGAATCATTTGGCAACATATCTGAGTCTGCTAATAATAATAATAATAGCTGGCCGGGGATGTTATGCACCGGAAATGCTATCTGCAGCTTGCATACAAGAAGCGCAGGTTATGGATGCTATTGTAATTCTCGCTATGAAGGAAATCCATATCTGCCATCTGGATGTCAAGGTACGTAAATCATGAACTTAATTTCAAGTAATTTCTTTTTGAGAGAAAGAACCGAAGCTATATATATATATATATATATATACCTTATTTTGTTTGATTTGGTTATCAGCTATTGATTATTGTTCTCCAACAAGACGTCCCGATAATTGTGAAATTTGTGAAAATGGTCCACCTGGGAGTATTATAATTCGCTCGTGCAGAAGTAAAGGGGACAATAACAATAACAAGAGAGCTCGATCAATTATTATAGGTAACTCTTCTCAGTTGTTGCACACACAAACACAAAAGATGTGCATGTATATATAATATGAGCAATGCTACACGCCATAAAAATATTTCATAATTTTTATCTTGAATGATGTGGCAATTAAATGGTGAGTTAGTATTGGTGGGATTCCCCTCATACACGGAATGTCAATGATATTATTACTTGCCACATCATTCATGAAGGCAATTCATGATAAAATTTCATGACGTTTAGCATTTCCCATATAATATACTCATTCACCTAGTTCTGATAAAGGTCAATTTATACTCTCCCGAGTTAGATAAAAACCATCACTAAGATTACCTTGAATGAACAGTTTTGAAATTACATTTGATTGAATGTATCTTGTCATTAATTTGTTTGTCTATATATACAGAATACTTGATTTTAGGAATTAAGTGTCACTGATAATCTAGTGAGTATATCACACCAATATATCATAAGAAAATTGTATATCATACCGGTAAAGTGTAAAAAACTCTCCGATGTAGCATATGTGCACGATGCACCTCTATTTTTTAACAAGAGCCGTGCCAGTCCGTATTTTTACATAAATGTTCATATAACCGCCTCTGACCACTTTTTGACATGAAGTTATAATTTTGTTCCAAATTTGTCCTTTTAACGTACCCAAAATGCCCATCTCCGTGGGGGGGAGGAGTTGGCTACTAGGTTCCCCTCTTTCTCTCTCCTCTCCTCTGCGCTCTCTCTCTCTCCTCTACTTCCAATCCGAGTCGCTCCTCTTCTGGTCCGCTCTCTTCGGCCCCTTTTGCCTCACCGGTGGCGACATTCAGTTCGAGGTTGGCCCAATTACCGAAACCCCATCTCAGAATGATGTCTTTTTTTTCGGTAATTTAATTTTTATTTTTTTCGGTAATTCTCATAATGATGTCTTTGATCACGACGACTTGAAGAAAAGAATGCCCAATCGGCGATCAAAACTTCAAAAATTGGAAGAACAAGGGTTTAATTTGACTCCAACGATTGTCAATCAGTTGGTAAGATCAGAAAAGAAAGGAGATTTATTGGACCTCATAATTTACTATTCTGAAGATAAACATTGGTGCTTAAAATTCTTTATCATAGAATATATATACGAATGTAGAAGGAAAAGGTATATCTGTATATAATAGCTACGTGAGACCAAAAAGAGTGAGAAAAGCCACTGAGAGATGGATCAGAGAGTACGGAAAAGATAGAGAGAATAAGATCAGTTTAGAGAGAGAGAGAGAAATCAAAAGAAGAGTGAAGAGCAGTGACCCAATAGAAAGAGAATTGGTTGGATGAAGAAGAGGCCAGCTCCACAATACTGAATATGAATATATATATATATATATATATATATATATATATATGACCAATAAAAAGAAGTAATAGAAGAAGACCCAGATGAGAGAAGGAAGTAATATATATATTTATATATATTACTGTTTGTGTTGTCTGTCCCGCACAAGTACAAGGTTTCTTGTTGCTCAAAGCATATCCGAGTGTGTACACAAGTCCTGTGCATAAATCATGTATATAGGCCCCGTGTGTATAAACATATATTCATGTACATATATATGAGTATATATGCATATGTACATATATGTTTTTAAGGATGTGAGAGAAGCCAACACTTACAAATTTCAGTTTGGATTTATTTGGTCCAAAACAGTGATTTCACTTTAACTTTATTTTTTAATATTACTTTATTATACTCATATAAGGTCATTTTAGTCTTTTGTAACTCATAAGTCCTTATTTGCACAATTATAAAACATGGGGGTGTTTTTTTAATACATATGAGGTATATGCAATATACGTGTATTAGAGGAGGATTTTTTGCACTTTACCCTATATCATAACAACCTAGATTATATCATAATAATCTACGATAAATATCTAACAAACTTCTTGAAATGATGAAGTTGTTGAAATAATTGTTGAAGTAATACTATTCCTCAAGTTGGAGTGTGAATATCGAGAACACCCAACTTGCCAAGAAATGATTGTAATAGTATTTTTTCCCTTTAGTAAACAAATTAGCAAGTTTTGAACTCGTGAAAACATATGATGTTTTGATTGTATCACCATCTTTGATTCTATCACAAACAAAATGACAATCGATTTCGATATGTTTTGTTCTTTCACTAAAGACGGGATTGGAAGTAATATGAAGTGCAGCTTGGTTGTCACAAAACAATAAAGTAGACTTGGTTTGAGAGACGCTCAAGTCATGAAGGAGTGTACGTAGCCATAAAATTTCAGAGGTGGCTACTGTCATGGAGCGATATTCCACTTCAGCTAAGGAACGTTAGACTGTTTGTTGTTTCTATGTACGCCATGAAATGGGTGAATCATCAATAAATGTGCAATATCCCGTGATTGAGCGTTGTGTCTGAACATATATGCAGCCTAATCGGAATCACAATAAGCTCGGAGATGAAGAGAATTGTGACATGACATAAAAATCCCTTGCCCAGGTAAAGATTTAAGATATTGAAGAACATGTAGTGTAACATCAAGATGTGGTTTTCGAAGTGTGGTCATGAATAGACTCAGCAAGTTGACTGAATATACTATGTCTGGCCGTGTGATGGTGTGATAGAGCAGTTGGCCAATCAATCTTCGATAAGTGGAAGGGTCATGGAGATGTTCTCCATCATAACTGTTAAGTTTAATCGTCAGTTCCATTAGAGAAGAACATGGTTTGATACTGAATAAACCAGTATCTTCTAAATTTTTCAAGGTATATTTCGCTGAGATAGGAAAATTCCTTGTTTAGACCTTGCAACTTCTATGTCTAGGAAGAATTTTAAGGGACCAAGATCCTTAATACAAAATCTTTTACTTATGAAGGACTTTAGAACTTCAATTGATGTTGTATTTGTACCCGGAACAATAATATTGTCAACGTAAACAGTACCACTATGAATTCTGTCTTGGTGTGACGTGCGAACAATGAATAATCAACTTTAGATTGTGAAAAACAAGCATCTTTAAGGGTCGTGGAGAACTTAGCAAACTATTGTCTGGATGCTTGTTTGAGGTCGTAAAGTAATTTATGAAGTCGGCACACACGGTGCTCCCCCTTAATGGAGAGTCCAGGTGGAAGCGTCATGTATATTTCTTCATCCAAATCCCCATGTAAGAAGGCATTTTGAACATCTAATTGGTGGAGTGACCAATTTTTAATAGAGGCAATTGCAATGAGACAACGCACAGTCACAAGTTTTGCAACGGGAGAAAATGTTTCACAATAGTCCAATCCCTCTTGTTGATTGTAACCTTTGGTGACGAGTCTTGCTTTGTATCGCTCAATAGTGCCATCAGAACAATATTTTAATTTGTACACCCACTTACACTCAATTGGTTTCTTATGAGGAGGCAAGGGGGTGATGGACTATGTCTTGGTATGTTCTAGAGCCTAAAATTCATTCAACATGACTTCTCGCCAATGAGGATCAAGAACAACTTGTGAAAAAGACCAAGATTCCTTGCTAGAAGACACAACTAACACAAATTTATGGTGAACATCAGATAAGTTAAAATATGGAATGAATTTAGATAGGGGATAAGCAGTACCTTTTAGACAAGCATTTAATGAGGATGTCGTGGAGTGACGTGAGATCGTATCATTGGAATAATGGTAATCACAGAGATAGGATGGGCGGTGTCGATTTAATTTTTGGAATGATTGTCTATGCAGGAGGAGCAGTCTGTTCATCGAGTTATTCATGAGTTGTGGGTTGAACAGGTATGTTTTGCAAGTCCGACGAGTCAATCTGTAGGTTGGTTTCGGTCATAGGTACATGTGCAGTGGAAATTTTCTGAAGTTGGGTATCATGGGATTCATAAGGTTTGAGAAGAGGTAACAGTATTACAGCGTGACTGCCTTGGGTGTTTGTCTGAGTATATTAAAAAGAGAATACGAATTCATAAAATATGACATCATGACTAACAAAAAATTGTCTTGTTTGGATGTCAAACAATCGATATCCTTTTTGTCCATAGGGATACTACTCAAAAATATATTTTCAGGCATGTAAATCAAATTTGTCACGTTGACACGAAAGAATGGATGCATAGCATATGCAACCAAAAACCCGTAGACGACCATATGTGGGTGGTTTGTGAAAAAAAGCACTCGTACGGTGTTTTGTTGGATAACAAGAGTATGAGTATACAGTTAATAAGATAAACAGCTGTTAAAACACACTCCCCCCAAATGGATTTTGGTAAATGGGCTTGAAATCGAAGTGTTGTTGCAACTTCCAATATGTGACGATGTTTTTGCTCAACTACTCCATTTTGTTGTGGGGTTTCCACATAACTGTGTTGATGAATGACTCCATGTTCCAAGAGAAAAGGGCAAATGTCCAAAGAAAAAAATTCAAAACCATTATCCGTCCTCAATTTTTTTATTTTGCAACTAAATTGAGTGTGTAAAAGGTTAAAAAATTGTTTGAGATAGGTATTGGTTTCAGATTTGTGAACAATTAAAAAGACCTAAGTACATCGAGAAAAATCATCCATGATGGTTAAAAAATATTTAGCCCCTGAGGAAGAAGGTGTTTTGTATCCTCCCCAAATGTCACAATGAATAATTTTAAAGGGGTGCATTTGAGGTTATGGTACTGGTGCCAAATAGTAATCTGGTTTGTTTAGCACGTGGGCATACATCACAATGATAATTAAAAGTAACAGTAATATTATCAACCATGGTGGGTAAAAGATTCAAACGCTTTATTGAAATATGGCCTAATCATCAATGCCAAGTATCAAAGATAGCTATATTAACAAAAGAAGGTTTATTTTGGCAAGACAAATTGTCAGAATAATACAATCATTTGCACTCTTTAGCAACTCTAATCGTCATCTTCGTTGAAAGGTCATGAAAAATACAATAATTGTGAGAAAGAGTAACTAAACAAGGTAAAGAGGTGGTAAGTTTGTTGACTGAAATGAGATTAAAACCAAAAGAGGGAATGCACTATACATTATGTAGATGAATATATAGTATAAGATGAACAGTGGCAATATGTGAAACTTGTGCAGAACTACCATTAGGGAGTCTAACAAGTGGTACAGTTGATGTTTGAGTGAAGGTAGAAAAGAGTGATTGATCAAGAATCATATGATCTGATGCACAAGTGTCCACAATCTAAGGTTTTGCAATAAAAGAATCGCTACACAAAGCATTACCTGCTAGGCTTACTTGGGGCTGTTAACTACCTTCTTGCAACTTGGATCACAATTGCTGCTGTTGTTCTGGTGTAAAATATATGGTGTTGGCCACTGTAGGATTAGTGGTATTAATCGAACTCTTATGCAAATAATGCCCTGGGGTATAGCCATGTAGGACATAACACTTGTCTTTTGTGTGCCCAACCCAGCCACAATGTTCACAAGTGAGACGCTGTTTCTTGTTGGTTTATGGTTTTATCAATGGTGGTAGAAATAAGGTTGAAATTCTTTGTGGTCTTGGGAGCGATCTGAACTGATAGAGCCATGGTCTCAAGGTTGGAGTTAGTTAGAGAAGCCACAACTCTTTGCTTTTCTTCTTGCAATAAGAGATAATAAGCATTGTTTACAGTTAGAAGAGGTTCAATGAGAAAGATTTTTCCTCGATTAGAGCTATAGGATTCATGCACCCCTATCAAAAATTGGGTGAGATGCTCTTGCTATTGTATGTTTGTATGGACTTGGATGCTCTGCCAGAACAAGGTGTCATCCTCTTGAGTTTGGTGAAATAACTTGTAACTGTGAGAGATTCTTGCGTGCAGAGAGTAATATATTTGCGTAGTTGGAAAAGTTAAGGACAATTGGTTTGAGCGAATCGCTCATAGAGATCTGTCGATATGTCAGCAGCATTTTCAACATAGATAACACTATCTGAAATTTCTCGAAAAAGCTAGTTGAGAAGCCAAGACTTTACCATATCATTACAACATGTCCATTAGGAGAAATATACTTTGGAATAGATAGATTTCCATCGATAAAACTAAACCTTATTTTTGGCATTAAGTGTCGTACGTATGGCATGACTCCAAGTTGTATAGTTTTCACCATTCAACAACTGTGACACAAGGACTGTTCCTGGATTGTCAGAATGATGAAAGGTGTAAGGCTAGGATTGATCAATTCCAGAGTTGCTATTGGAAGATTTTGGTGTTTCTGCCATAGTGATGATAAAAAAAAATTACAATAAGAGTGCGGAAGTGTGTAACAGCCCGCTCCACCACATGGTATGATATTGTCCGCTTTGGGCCCAGCCCGCACGGTTTTGCTCTTGGATTTTACCCCAAAAGGCCTCATACCATTTGGAGAGAGCATACCACATATATAACACATCCTCTTTCCACACCCAGGCGATGTGGGATTAGGCACCCTTGGGGACAAGAGGGGACAAACACACCTCTTCCACACAACCAAGGTCTTTACAATCCACCCCCCTTGGAGGCCTGACGTCCTCATCGGCACACTTCCGGCTGGGTCAGGCTCTAATACCATCTGTAACAGCCCGCTCCACCACATGGTATGATATTGTCCTCTTTGGGTCCAGCCCGCATGGTTTTGTTCTTGGGTTTTACCCCAAAAGGCCTCATACCATTTGGAGAGAGCACACCACATATATAGCACATCCTCTTTCCACACCCAGGCGATGTGGGATTGGGCACCCTTGGGGACAAGAGGGGACAAACACACCTCTTTCACACAACCAAGGTCTTTACAATCCACCCCCCTTGGAGGCCCGACGTCCTCGTCGGCGCACTTCCGACTGGGTCAGGCTCTGATACCATCTGTAACAGCCCGCTCCACCACATAGTATGATATTGTCCGCTTTGGGCCTAGCCCGCACGGTTTTGCTCTTGAATTTTATCCCAAAAGGCCTCATACCATTTGGAGAGAGCACACCACATATATAGCACATCCTCTTTCCACACCCAGGCGATGTGGGATTGGGCACCCTTGGGGACAAGAGGGGACAAACACACCTCTTTCACACAACCAAGGTCTTTACAATAACTATAATACCCCGCTCCAACTCATGGTATGATATTGTCCGCTTTGGGCCTAAACCCGCATGGTTTTGCTCTTGGGTTTTACCCCAAAAGGCCTCATACCATTTGAAGAGAACATACTACATATAAGCACATCCCCTTTTCCACACCCAGGCGATGTGGGATTGAGCACCTTGTACCCTGTCAGTGGGGTAGCTCAGCCCAGTGTCTGTCTTCGCACCCGCCCACTCACACCCGTCCACAAGGGTTACTACAATCCACCCCCCTACGAGGCCCGACGTCCTCGTCGGCACACTTCCGGCTGGGTTCAGGCTCTGATACCAACTGTAATACCCCGCTCCAACACATGGTATGATATTGTCCGCTTTGGGCCATAGCCCGCACGGTTTTGCTATTGGGTTTACCCCAAAAGGCCTCAAACCATTTGAAGAGAACATACTACATATAAGCACATCCCCTGTAATACCCCGCTCCAACACATGGTATGATATTGTCCGCTTTGGGCCATAGCCCGCACGATTTTGCTATTGGGTTTACCCCAAAAGGCCTCAAACCATTTGAAGAGAACATACTACATATAAGCACATCCCCTGTAATACCCCGCTCCAACACATGGTATGATATTGTCCGCTTTGGGCCATAGCCCGCACGGTTTTGCTATTGGGTTTACCCCAAAAGGCCTCATACCATTTGAAGAGAACATACTACATATAAGCACATCCCCTTTTTCCACACCCAGGCGATGTGGGATTGAGTACCCTGCACCTTGTCAGTGTGGTAGCTCAGCCCAGTGTCAATCTTCGCACCCGCCCACTCACACCCATCCACAAGGGTTACTACAATCCACCCCCTTACGAGGCCCGACGTCCTCGTCGGCACACTTCTTCCGGCTGGGTTCAGGCTCTGATACCAATTGTAATACCCCGCTCCAACACATGGTATGATATTGTCCGCTTTGGGCCATAGCCCGCACAGTTTTGCTATTGGGTTTACCCCAAAAGGCCTCATACCATTTGAAGAGAACATACTACATATAAGCACATCCCCTTTTTTCACACCTAGGCGATGTGGGATTGAGTACCGTGCACCCTGTCAGTGTGGTAGCTCAGTCCAGTGTCTGTCTTCCCACCCGCCCACTCACACCCGTCCACAAGGGTTACTACATCCCCTTTTCCACACCCAGGCGATGTGGGATTGAGCACCTTGTACCCTGTCAGTGTGGTAGCTCAGCCCAGTGTCTGTCTTCGCACCCGCCCACTCACACCCGTCCACAAGGGTTACTACAAAGTGAGTATAGATAGGATCGCTATGAAGCAAAACATCAACCAACTTGTTACTCTAATACCATGAAGCTATAATTCAAATGAATATATTGGCCACATACAATATAAATTAAAATAAATCAAAACAAATACAACATAGGTTTCAACAATACAAATTTGAAATAAACCAAAACAAATACAACATAGGTTTAAACAATACAAATTGAAATAATTCAAATCAAATACAACATAAGTTTAAACAATACAAATTTGAAATAAATCAAAATAAATACAACATAGGTTTAAACAATACAAATTAAGAAGAAATAATATCCCCTAAGGATAAAATAACACTTTAAGAAGTTGAGCCACCGCGTGAACGTGTATTCGCCAATATCTCTTTTTGTCATTCCATAAGCCATTCTTTCACTTCAAGTGTTGGCATCAATTCTAGAAATGTTTTCATTATTTCCAATTCATCAGCTCTTTGTATTATCTTTTCTTTTTTCGCTTCGTGCATCTCTCGTGCTAATTGGGCAGTCGCAAGTTGTGCTTTTTGATCAACAAGCTGAAATTTTACATCATCAAAACTGTTAATGAATTGATTATGTAATTTTTCAAAAGTTTGAGGTTTTTTCGAACATTATCAAACTTGAACTTTTACAGTCTGATGAATATGGAAAAAATAAAAAAGATAGAGATAATAAAAAAGATTTGTAACTTGAAGGAATAGAGAAGATAGATAAATTGGATAAGGGGTGAATTGTGGTGGGGTTGATGTATTTATAGAGATGAAAAGAAAGGAAAAAGAAAAAAATCATTTTTTTTCCAAAAGTTTAATTTTTTTGGCCCATTGTTGGCCAATAAAGTCGTTGGGGGCTGTTTGGCTCTTCCAAACAGTGCCCTAATGGCTATGTTGGCAAACCAAACATCCTTTTAATAAAAGAAAATTATTTTTATGTTCAATATAGCCATTTTAGGGACTGTTTGCCTCTGCCAAATCGTCCTTAACGGCTATATTGGCAAGGATTTGTCTTAAAAAAAAGTAAAAACAAAAAAAGTAGCCAAAAAACTGCTTTAAAGCAGTTTTGGCCATTTTCCAGGTGAAGTGTGGCCTTCACGCGCCATATAAAATAAAATAAAATAGCAGCCAATGCATTGCACACACTATTAACAATTAAAAGAAAAGGGTCGGGTTCGCATGCGTGCCCGGATGCTACCTTATTTGATCAAGGAAAGACTAGGGGAATTCCCCCCATCCAGATCAAGAGTCTCATATGGGCCCCACAAATATAGCCATCCCAATGTGAGTATGGGCTGGCCAAAAAAGTTACAAATCGGGCTCTGAGAAAGCCCGATGGAGATGCTCTAAATGTTTCTCTTTTCATTTTGAATTTTTTTTAGATAAATCATAGCTAACACATATTTCCTTATAAAGTTGGAGTCCTAAAAGGGATATATTTTTTTGGAGACAAAGGGACTAATTTTATATAAGCATAAATTGTTTAGACCAACAGAGTTGTTTTTTTCTATGAATTTTGTAGGTATCAGTACAAGTTTTGGAACACTATTTCTATTTATAACTCTATGGTGGTTGTATAAAGTAGTGCGGAGAAGGAAGAAACTTATGCTCAAAGAAAAATTCTTTAAACGAAATGGGGGTCTATTACTGCAACAACAACTATCTTCAAGTGATCAAGGTAATGTAGAAAAAAACAAACTGTTTACTTTGAAGGAGTTGGAAAAGGCCACTGATCGCTTTAATGAGAACCGGATCATTGGTCAAGGAGGGCAAGGTACTGTATACAAAGGAATGGTGACTGATGGTAGAATTGTAGCAGTTAAAAAGTCTAAGAGAGTGGATGAAGGTAAACTTGAACAATTTATTAATGAGGTTGTTATTTTATCACAAATTAACCATAGGAATGTGGTTAAGTTGCATGGGTGTTGTTTGGAGGCAGATGTTCCTCTTCTCGTTTACGAATTTATCCCTAATGGAACCCTTTACCAGTATATCCATGAGCAGAATGAAGTGTTCCCACTTACCTGGGATATTCGTGTTCGGATTGCTACAGAAGTTTCAGGGGCTCTTACCTATCTACATTCAGCAGCTTCCATACCTATTTATCATCGAGACATTAAATCCACAAACATTTTGTTGGACGAGAAATTCAGAGCAAAAGTGTCAGATTTTGGGACTTCAAAATCAGTTGCCATTGATCAAACACATTTGACCACACAGGTACAGGGAACCTTTGGGTACTTGGACCCGGAGTACTTTCAATCAAGCCAATTTACAGAAAAGAGTGATGTTTATAGCTTTGGAGTAGTTCTTGTTGAGCTCTTAACTGGACAAAAAGCAGTCTCATTAACCATATATGACGAATGGCGAAGTTTGGCAACATATTTCCTATTTGCAATGGAGGAGAACCTTTTATTTGACATTCTTGATGCTCGAGTTTCCAAAGAGGGTGGAAGAGAAGAGATCATGCGAGTTGCTAATCTTGCAAAAAGATGTTTGAACTTGAGCGGAAGAAAAAGACCTACAATGAAAGAGGTTGCAATTGAATTAGAAGGGATTAGAATGTCACATGGAGTATCTATTATTCAACAAAATTATGAAGAGGCTGACTATGCAGTAAATGAACTCACAGGGCCTTGGGATGCTACTTCAACTTTTACAGGGTCTTATTTGGATATTAGTATATCACAATCACGGGATGTCCAACCTTTGTTATTTAAGTAATCATGACCGTTAAGAATAGTTTTTTTCTTCATATTTTTCGTCTGTGTTATTTGAATAAATGGTGAATTGATTATCACCCTTAAATTTCGTACTTATGTTGGTTAAGAAATTGTGATATATTTTAGTTTGTAAAAAAAATTAAATTTTATATAATCCTTTGATTGGTTTTGTTGCTTAACTTGCATGCTGAAGGTAAATATCATCCACTCCATGAAGCCATCTTTGTCGTTAGACCTTTTATATGTACATTGTTGAAACCATAGATAATTAAATAAATGTATACGTGTTTGTTTGTCTTAAGCTTATGCAATCAAACCAAGATAATAGATTGTCCCATCAAGGTCGTCTGATCACTTGAGTCCCTCGAGATTTGACTACAATGCGATAGACTGTCACTAGCACATGTCATCAAATCAATTCAAAAAAGGGTTAAACCTCCCCTAAGATTTGATCTAATTACACCTGAGTGAAACTTTTTGAATTTCTTGCACTCACCTCCCCTGTAATAGAATCAAGTGGACAGGCGTTACTTTTGAGGGTGAATTGACTAGAATACCACCATTATTTTAATAATAAATCAGGCAAAAAAAATGTTCTTGTGAAGTTACCAAATTACCCTTATTGATTAAAAAAACACAAGTTACAAAAGAGCCCATCAGTCATCTTTAACCTTCCATTTACGTTGTCCATTACAGACCCATGTACTAAGGTTTTGGTTCACAGTAAATTTGTTATTCGTCTCCATTACAGAGCTTCCTGCAATCTGTCGTAAAAGCTGAAGACATTATTTGTTATTGGTCTCCATTACAAAGGTTCATGCGATCGGTCGTAAAAGCTGAAGACATTTGTTCGATCAATTGAAGTGAAAGCTCCTTTGTTTGTTCGTTGGTTCAATATTTGTAGAGGTATTAGTTGTGTTTGTTACTCAAGGATTTACTCTAGAGGGGGGGTGAATAGAGTTTATGGCAATAACAATGAAAATTTTTGATTAACAATCAACAAGTTAACATAATTAATTTTACTTCTTCTTAAGCAATAAATGTTCAATGAATAGTTTAGCAATATCAATCACTATATAATAAGATAGAGATAGAGAGAGATCAAACACAATTGACATGATGATTTTTGCGAGGTTCGGAATTCCTACTCCTCGGCTCAAGACCCCTCTTGAGACTTCCCGTGTCCAATATGGCTACTCCTTGCAGGTGGAGTGCAAAACCTTCTTTCTTAAGAGAAACTCCTTCTCTTAATCTTCCTTAGGTCACACCAACCCTTTGCTAAAGGAACAACCTCCTTTAGGCTTTCTTCGGATCAAACTGATCCTTTTGAATGAAAGAGTTTTATACAAGAATCTCTAGAAGATGGATTTACAATTTGAAGCTCTCAATATGTTATTCTCTCACAATAGATAGATACACAAGTATAAGCTCACAGATTAGAGAATAAATGAATCACAAGTGTTTAAAGCTCAAGTCTTTGAAAGAAACAGAGTTAGTGAAACGAATGCTCAAATGATTTTGTAAGAAATGATTTTCTCAAGTTCAGTAAGTTTAAGATTCATAGAACAATTTCTTTTATAAGGAGGAGATTAGACACGTCCGTTTCAAAGTAGCTATGCAAGTGGTTTGGAGCATTAAATGCAGAAACTAGCCGTTAATTTTTTGAACCACCAGGTTTCGATCGACTGATTATTTCATCGGTCGACTGAACAAGGTGTTTCGGTCAACTGAAGCTTAGATTCGGTCGACTAAAACTCCTCTGTTTTGTAAAGCCTACTGGAATTTAATTCCAGTTTCTATCAGTCGACTGATGAGTCGATTCGGTCAACAGATAAGTTAGTTTTGGTCGACTGAAACTCCCCTGTTTTGTAAAGCCTACTGGAATTTAATTCCAGACTTGTTCAGTCGGCTAAAGGACTTCATCAGACGACCGAAACTGCATGTATACTCCAAAGAACAGGTTTTTGAAAGATCATTTAGATAAGATGGTCAATGATGAAACTATTAGTGATGATCAAGATATATATATGATCAAAAATGACATTTTGAAAAGATTTTTAGTGAAGATCATTGAAAGAGATGAGCTTTACTTGAATTCAAATAAACTTTAACATTATTTCCTAAGAGCTCACCATCCTATCTACCCCTTCTTCAAAGTGGATTGATCGGTTGAGTTCTTGAAGGAAATGGACACTTGTTTGAGACGTTTGATCATAAAAGACTTTGAAACTTTGAATGCTTCCTTTTTTATGCTTCTTCACGATCCGTTCTTGATTTCGTATGACACTTCTTTGAGTCTTGAAAGCAATGGATTCCTTGAATTTTGTCTTTATATATGATCACTATCATAATTACTCAAATGAAGACATTAGAAATAAAGACATCATAAATGATTTGTAATCATCAAAATTATAAGATTTCCCTTAGGTCAAAACCTTCGGGTCAACAGTGTTTATTATTTTTTTATCTTTTTCGTTCTTATAATGCTTGATCTTTCGATCTTCCAGTACTTCTCATTTTTGTTCAAAATTTACATTCTTCTTCCAATAGTTCTTGTTCTTGTGGTTATTAGTTCATGTATTCGATTCTGATCAGATCCAAAATTAGGGCTTGTTATGAAATTAGGGTTTTATTGTTCATATAAACTATTTATTTTCTGCTTTTTTGTTGTTCATGTAGTATGTTTTTGTATATTGTTCTTATAAATTGGGAGATTTGAAATTAGTGTTATTGAAATTTTCACATAATTGGATTTTTTTTGTTCATATAAACTGTTTATTTTTTTTTATTGAAATTAGGTTTTTGCTGTTCGTGTACTAGGGTTTTGTGTATTGTAAAATTGGGGATTTCTAATGTATGAAATTAGGGTTTTTGAATTTTTCACATAATTGGGCCTATTTATATATACCCTAACCAAAATTGGGGCTTGGATTGTCCCTACAAATTGGGGCTTTCAATCCCCAACTATAATTAACCTGAAATTGAGTCTAATTAAGTATCACTAACTCTAATTAAGCTGAAATAAAGTGTAGTTAAGTATCAATAACTCTAATTGACCTAAAAGTGAGTCTAATTAAGTAACCTCAACTCTAATTAAGTTGAAATAAAGTGTAATTAAGTATCAATAACAATATTTAACTTGAAATTGTGTCTAATTAAGTAACCTTAAGACTAACTAAGCTGAAATTAAGTGTAGTTAAATATCACTAACACTAATTAACCTGAAATTGGGTCTAATTAAGTAACCTTAACTTTAACTAAGCTGAAATTAAATGTAATTAAGTATGACTAAGTCTACTTAAGTTAAAATTTAGTATAATTAAAATGAGATTAATTAACCTGAAATTTAGTAGCTCTAGTTAACCTGAAAATGAGATTAATTAAGTAAAACCCTAAACCAAAATTAAGCTGTAAAAATTTAAATTGTTTGTAAATGACTTGTGAACCTTTTCTTTCTTTGTAAATTGTATGTAGAGACATGCTGCATTGTTTGGTAGGTATAATTACCGGGTGTTATTTTCTGATCCTTTTGAGGGTGCACTTAAGAATGTTCCTACCTAAACTAGCTTGACAATGAACTTGTATTGGCTTGACAAAGGTAGATATAAAAAGGTTATGATTGGGGGAGATATTGGTGTACTTAGATTTTTAAGTTGAATGCATCAGACCCATTCATAAATATCCCTTTAGAGGTTGAAGTAGTTGGTGCACCTTTAAATGTAATTAGAGATGATAATGTGGATGATTCTCATTCTATGCCTGTAGTAGTTGATATTCAATTTAAGGATGAGGGTGAACATAATATGGGTCAGCAGGGTGATAATGTGAATGTAGAGGATGAGGATGTTGATTCAAGGGATGAAGACTTTGTTTTTAGTGGTAGTGATGATGATGTAATTAATATTGTGATTGGGGGAGAGGTCTGATAATGAACTAGATATTGAGTCCCCTGTTGATGATAGTGATGGGCTTTGTGATTACAATTCTAATGAAAATGATGAAGATTATTCAGATTCTGATCCTGAGTTAGAGGGTGATACACTTCAAATTCAAAGGTATATGAATGGTAAGATATTTAAATATAGTAAGAATGGTGAAATAGAGTTAGTGTAGGTCCTTTTGTTTGATGATGTGACCCATTTTAGGATTATATTTAAGGAGTATTCTGTCCAAAAGGGGTTTAAGCTGATTAGAGACAAGAATGAGAAGAGAAGGGCCACAACAGAAGAGGTTGCCAAAGGGCACCAACAGCAGCAAAAGTGGCAGCAGCTACAGGTAGAGCAGGAGTAGGTGCACCAAGGACTAGAGCAGTTACAACAAGGGCTAAAGCATCTACGTACAAGCATCTGCAACAAGAGCCAGAGTCCATGGTGTTGGGAATTAATCTCCCTTCATTCGGCACAATGAAAACATATCATCACATCAATAATCATACAAGCGCATATGGAGATAACAATCAAACACATCCATGCACCATAATATTTTAATTGGTTCACCCAACTCTATAGCTATGTCCATGGAGAGAGAGATTTCACTATATTTGATAAGAGAATTTACAACACGTGAAAAACATGCCTACCACACACTCTTTCACTCTCTCTTGGTATCTTCCCCCCGAAATTACGTGCATATACTCTTTCTTCTCCGCACAGCACTCACTAACCCCTTACATCTTTTATCTCTATATCTATTTTTCCTTTAACATTGTCTCTATTTATAAAGTCTCCAAACCCATTCTTTGTTGCATAAGGATTACAATTTACTTGAAGCTCAAGACGTGCCTAACAAGAAATTACCAAATAAATTACAACTCTAAAATAGAAATATAATTATTATAGGAATATGAGCTACAATTTCTAACACGTGGTACCACACCAAGTGAAGCACTACCAACTTCATCTACACAAGCATTTGCAACTACTGTAGGGAATGGTGCAACAACAAATGAATCACTTACAGGAGGGAATGGTGGCATTGGTACACTTGGAATTCAAAATAGTGGTGTTCCTAGTGTAAGTCATGCAAATCTTCTACTTATATTCAATTAATTTCATTTATTTTGTTCAAACTTGTATTGAATCTAATTATAACCATTACTTCTATTTGTAGGTGACAGGAAGTAATATTTGGTCTCTGTTTTGATGATGTTGATGCAGTGTTTTTGTCTCTCTTTTGGGGATGTTGATGTAAGTAATGGTCTCATGTAATATTTGGTCTCTTTTTTATTCTTTTTTACAAACTGGTTTTGAAGTAAAATTGTTACAGGGGCAATGGCAGCTTTTTGTAAATGGGTGTACATAGGGTTATAAGTATTGATGAATGCTAACTTGGAAGTCCACTCTATATTTTTGGCTGATGTGGGCTATGGTGCAAACTAACCTGCAAGCCCAATCTATATTTTTTGGTGATATGGGCTTTCGCTGATTTGAATGTAAGTAAAACACTGGTATATGACTATAGGGATATGATTGGTTGTTAAGACAATTTATATTATGTGACAATGTTGTTTAAGACCATTTATTTGCTATTTTTTGGATGCCCATATGATGTGGCAGTGATGTAATATGACTATGGTTACTATTTCTACCCTATAATCAGTTATCGATGCCTATATTATGTGTTCAATTTACTAGTGTTATTTGGATGGCCATATTATGTTATATGTGATGTTTATTGAATTATATTCTATAGCATGTGACAGGTTACCAAAGTTCAATTTGACTATCACAAAGTGACCAAATAATTCATACTTCTTCCCGAATGTGACCAAAAATATTTACCAAGAAAGTGACCATTTTGAACTATATAACCACTTCCAGAAAGTGTCCAAATGCATAACACAGTTCATTACATTAGTCACACCTCAGATCTCATTCAATTTGTTAAATCACTCTCTCAGGTTGCATATTTAGTTTTTTTCCCCAAAAATTATTTCTGGAATTTTTTTCCCGGAAAAAAATTCCTCTTTTTTTTTTTTATTAAGGTAAAGAAAAACTTAATATAAAAAAAACCCCTCTCTTTCTAATCAAAAAAATTCTGAAAACAATTTCTGGAAAACATAAAAAAAACCAAAAATTTTTATGTTGTAATTGTCCATTTTTAATTTTTTTTCCAAAAAAAAACTCCTCTTTTTTTATTAAAGTTAAAAAAAAAAAAACTTAATATAAAAAAACACTCTTCTCTCTATTTTTCTTTATTTTTTATAGTAATGGAAGGATAAAATCGTCATAGAAAAGGATAATATGTGCAAAAGGGGGGTAGTTTGCTCACTTTTGCAAAGGTGATGTGTGATATGATCCAAAATATAGCATAGGGGGTTTATTGCACCTTTTTAAAATCACAAGGGGTTTTGGGCCCTTTTGCCAAATATTTATGATTCGTGATCAAGATATTTAATTGAAACTATGCCAAACCAAGGATAGACCATTTATAAATTTAAATGAAAATATCATGTATTAGATGCGTGGAAATTAAATCGGACATTTAATAAATTTGCAATTGAAAATATGAGTTATGATAATTAGTGGTGGAATCCAAGACTTGGTATTTGTTTCCATTATCTTTATTATAATTTCATTATTCCTTTAGATTTAATCACTCAATCTTTGGTTGAATAGTTAAGTAATAATTTTACAATTAAGTTTTCCCAACCAATCCTTGTGAAAATGATCTTGTAATACACACCTACACATGATTCGTATACTTGTGAGTTGAATTTGATTTAAATTGATCTATTAATTAGGTTTATTTAAATTCACATCAACTCATAAATCACTACAAATCATAGTGGAATCGAACCGAATCGTAGCATTTACTTCCGGTTATGATTCCAAAATTAAGGAACCGTTGTATAAAAGTTTGATTCTAGTTTCAGGTCTTTAGGATGTAACTGAACCGTTATGTAATGATTCCCTAATTTTGAACTATAGACATTAAAAAATTACATGATAGACCCAAAATATAATTTGGGTTTATCTTCAGTTTAACCCACTCTAGAATGTGGCCCAATGAGTCAAATAATTTGAAACCCAGACCAACCATAAATAAATGGGTTATGGACTGATCCAAATTGTCTAAAAACGTCCAAGGGATAATTATCACAATTATCATAAAAAATAATTATCAGAAGAAAAGAAAGTTCCAAATCTACCCCTCCAAGAAGTCTATAAATAGAGGTAAAGGGTGAAAAGAGGGAGATGAGACTCTGATAGAATATTGAATCTCTGTCAGACTCTGTCTTCAATCAACACTTGAAGCTCTGAAAACATACATTCATCCAACCTTCAAACTTTGAAGAAAAACAATAACAAACATATTCAAAGTCGTGTCGTTCTTCCTCCACGATTCAACAAATTTAAAGAATCATTAACAAGACTGTTCAAGATCAAGCTTCTTCAACCCTCGATCAAAAATTCTCAATGACTTTCTTTAACAACAAACATTTGAAGAGGACTCTCAACAACCTGATTTAAGATCAAACTCCAGTAGCTTTTGAATCTGAAGAAAAGGAGATCAGAAGACTCTCAAAGAAAACTGAAATTGTGAAAGATTCTTCACTCAAGATCCAGAACTCCAAAGCATCTAAATCCTGAAGGAGAAGAACAACAAGCACATCATCCACGTGCCGTTCTTCACCAAAGTTTCAATCCAATTCAAGATCAAGCTCCATCAACCCTTGAATCCGGTTCACCAAGGAGATCGAATCAAAAGAATTTATCTTTCTTTTGTAAAGATCAACAGAGATTTATACCCATTTTTCTGAAATTATTAAAATTGATTATTTGTTACTGATTTTCGTTTCTAGATTTTTGTACACGAAATTTGTGTGTACATGAACCTTTTTTGTACTCTTATTATGAAAATTTGTATACATTCAATGTTATAGTGTTAAAAATATGATTGTTTTTCAAGTGTCAAAAATAATAAAATATAACATTGAATTAGAGTATAACAGTGCTTATCAGTAAGGTATATCCCAAAGTCCCAAAATTGTGGTTCAAACTGAATTGAACTGGTCTTTCACAGTTCGATTTCATCTCTCAACGGTTCCGATTCTGGTTCCAAAATTAAGAAACAGTTGAGATTAAAGTTCCAAAATTAAAAAATAATTGGAATCGATTATGATTCTGATTTAATCTGGAACCGTGTTGAACCGAACCAAACCGTATGCAGTTCTTAGGGATGAAGGTATGATTTTTGCCCAAGTACTAAACATGGTGTTCGTTACTTCATGATTTTTAGTGGGTGTCAATGAAGTTAGTGGAATGTCTAGATTACATTGACACTCAAGGCAGTTGAAGAACCCATGCCATGGTACCACCACACGCATCACCAAACGATGTTGAGGTATGACCATCGAATAAAATAAAATATGATTTCGACAAAATGTTAATCTCAATTTGAAAGGTGAATGGGTTGCTAATGCAAAGAGTAGTTGATAATTTGTTCAAATGATATTATGTGATTGGATATGATACTATGTAACTGAAATAACTTGCTATTTTAAAGGACCGAGTCACCATGAGTCGAGCCCCGCCATTTTTTTTTTTCCACCTTTATGTATGTGAATTTGTGCATATTTACAAAATGCATCCCCTGAAATTCTTTCTTTTTAAAATTTCTCTCAAATTCCTTTTTTTTCTTTCTTACTCTTCTTCATCTTCTTCTTCTTCTTCTTCAGATTCCTTTGATTCCCTCCAAAAAGGAAAAAATTGCATTTCCCTTCTTCAATCAAACTCTAATTTTTTCTACTTCAAAGTTCTCTCAATTTTCTTTTTCTTTTTCTTTTTTTCTTCCTCTTCTTCTTTTGTTTTTATTTTCTCTCTTCTTAAAATTTTCCTTAGTGCTCATATATGATGTATGTGTTGTATCTTTTTTTTTTTTTCTCTTCTTCTTCTCTAAATTTATTACTGTAATTTTATGAACTTAATGTTTGCATTTTTTATTTTTTATTTTTTTTACGGTAATTTTTTGCGAACAATGACATACTATTTGAATCTCAATTACTCCACTTCTATTTTTTTGGATTTTTATCTTGGTGCACTCATAATTGTCATGTTTGTTAAAAAAAGAAAAAATTTAACATACCTCTCATGAATTAAATTCCTGGCTTTCTCACTACCTACGAATGTTATACAATTTTCTTTTCAGAATTTCAAGCAAATTTATGGATGAAGAAATATGTAAAGTGTAGAGTGGGTTGCTCCTTCGAGAAGCCTATAGTTGCGAGAAAAACTTGGTTGCTCCCATTGAGACAATACTTACCTACTTACTAGTGAGTAGATAAGCCCTTCTGTCAGCTGATATGTTTCAATAAAAAATTGAACATATTAGCTTTAATTATAAAATTTAAATTATAATAAATAAAGATAATAAATGAAATTGACCCGTTTTTATTCTGGTAGTTTAGGTTTACAGAAATTCTTTTTTTTTTTTTTTGGCAAAAATTTGTTAAAAACTCAACTCTTCCATGAACATGATCATGAATAGATCCCATTCCTCTTCGATTTCAGTTTCCATATTAGAATTAAAATTTCATTTCGTGTAGTTGTCTCTAAGATTTGGACTCCCACTATTCTCTCTCATCGATCCTCATGCTCTGTTTTGATGCAAAAGTTCCTACATATACATAGATATGTATAGAGAGAGAAACAAATTTTTTGAGAGAGTACATGGATCACAACAAAAAAAAATGAAGTGATAAGATAAGAAGAAGGTTGTGATGAATTGGATTGAAATTGAATGTCCCCAGAAAAAGGAAAAAAAAGTCATAATCTTGCTACAATTTATCTTTGAACCATTATAGAGAGTATAGGAGATTGGACCTCCATTAATTTTACATCTTAAATAGAACTAATATATAGTATATATACATCGATCGATACATGTGTTTATGTGTATAGAGTGTATTAATATACTATAATGGAAAATGATAAAATGACCGACTCGGTGTTTGTATCGACTGATGTGTTAGTTATTCATTTAAACACTTTAGAGGAGAGAGACATTATCATTATCCATTACTTATTAAAAGTCCTTGTTGAACACAAGTGATTGGAGTGCGAAAAAACCCGATCGACAAGTGTAACATTACTCTTATAATATATAGTATATTAATATATAGTTGCCTTTTGAGTGATGATGTTTCATACAGAGTGAGAGGAAGAAGAATAGTGATGAGAGACGTGAAAGAGAGAAGGGTGAATATAGAAAGTCAATTACCTGAATGAAAACGGGCCAATCTCATTTATTATTCTTATTTATTACGATACAAGAGGACCAATCAAGTTTTTTTTTTTTTTTTTTTCATAGTTACGTGTAAAGGACAGAAAGCAAAGACAACATAACCAGCCGAGGCCGAACTGACCTATCAAAAGAAATTTCAAAGGAGGCCCAACTTCACTGCTCAGAATCAGGACATCAATGTGATTAAAAAATACGTTTTTTTCTTATTAACTGTTAATACGACTTTTTTCTTAGAAAGTATGGTTAAAAAATCGATATAAAAAACGTAAATGATAAAAATACGTTTATATATGTATTTGGGTATTTATTAAAATTTCTTATTAAAAAATTCAGTAGGATTTATTAATTATTTGTTTTATTTTGTCAAGCTTTAAAGTGAGCTAAGTGCAGAATAGGCAAGGATATTCGGATCTAGATTCATCTAGAATATATATACATTTTAAGCCTCCTGTATTATTCTTTTATTTATTTATTTATTTCGATAAATAAATATGGTATAAAAGAGAAAAACTGGGGCATACCCATGGGCTACACGAGAAGGACCAGTCAGCCCGAAGCAAAAGGGCAAAAACAGCCCACAAACTAAGCGTAGAAAGCTGACTGAAGGCCCAGCCCAACATACAGACTAACAACTAACTAAAACTGAGAGAGCTTAGGTGCCAAAAGAGAAGAAAAGATTGTTCCCATGAGGGTCAAAAAAATGACTTGGGAAGAACCCATTCGAGAGCAATGGCATCTGCATAAGGACAATTTCACTTTCTTATTGAGAAAAACTGATGTCGAATGGAGTCAATAATGGAGTTGAGGGTTTTCGATTGAGGAGAAAATACAATTTTGAACATTCGAGCATTTCTTTCTTTCCGAATATTGTAAATGGAACTGGTGAAGCTAAGTTTTCATAGAGGGTTCGACTGAATATTGACTTTTGTTTTCAAATTGAAGATGACCAAATTAGAAAACAAGACCTGTGGGGCCCATCACAAGACTTTTGTCTTGTTCGAGAATTCAGTGTTAGGTGAGTAAGGGGTGCACATGGTCCAATTTTGATTTTTTTGAACTGAACCGAACCGTTTGAACCAATGGAATCGAACTGTGAATAGCCGATTTGGTTCGGTCTATTCCACGATTCCATTATTAGTACCTTAGTAGATTATTATATTATTATAAATTATATAATATATATTATATAAAATATAAATGGTTCTCAGAATAAGATTATTAGTACATTACATTACTAGTTACACATTTATAATTACAAGTTTACAACTTACTTATTTATATTAATTTATATAATATATTTTATATATAAATATATATAAACAGTTTGGTCCAGTGGTCCTAAGGGACATGAAATTCGAACCGGACCGTTAATTCACGGTTCCAATATTTTGAAATCGAACCGAATCGTAAAAAAACGAACTGAACTGTCCGGTCCGGTCTGATTTGATTTTTCAATTTGGACAGATTTTTGTACACCCTTATGGGTGAGAGTATTTGCTAATTAGGTTTTAATTTTAAAATTAGGAAACCATAAGGAGTACTTCTTTCTGGTAGGTTAGGCAATTATAAATAAAAGAATAAAGGTTAACATAATTAAGCACCTTTCATGTGGTCACATTTAATACAATGTTTGTTAAACGTTATGGATAGCAATTGGGGTTGAGGAATTTCTCATGTAAAATGTCTGGTCTAGCATTTACTAAACTTAATTTTTTTTAAAAAGAATTCAAGTCTTATGATTGGATAATGGTGTAACTTATTGTTATATATAGTATAATGTTGTTGTATAATTGTATAATATTGTTAGGCCTTGACATTTCTAATGTGTTAGCTTTCATCAAAATTGTCAATCTTGACACCATTTTTTTAGCTCCAACGTGCAATTGAGAGTTTTTTTTTATAGTTTCTTTTTATGATAATATAATCTCTTTCATCAAATAAAAAAAAAATACTATTCAATATCATCACCTAATGTGTCACCTAACAGATAAGTAGTTTTCGTTAAATTTGTCAGTCTTGACACCAATTGTTTAGCTGCCACGTGCAATTGTATTATTATTATTTTTTAAACGTGCAATTGTATTGATGACACAAGTTGGAGAACCTTCATTCAGAGAATGCTTCGTATAATCTCTTTTTATCGAATTAAAAAATAAATACTATTTTCCATTTGTTCTTATAATCATTGAAAGATTTAATTACATACCTCCTCTGGACGATTTGTCTATCTCCTTCTAATCCTAGTTCCTCTCACTCAATTATTTACTTTCCAAGTTAGACCAGGAGTGCGATCTAATTGGGCTCAATCAGTGAACCATCACCGATTGGTCAGTAGCCCATTTATTATACTTTTATTCAATTTGTTTATAAGTAATTGTCGTATTATTGATTTTAATTAAATTTCTATACTTGTGTACTAGAAAGTACGGACACTTCATCGAGGGTGTCATACTCGTATCGGACATTAGGACACGTGTCTGACACTTTATAAAAATGTCCTGATATTTTTCTTTTTATGACACTTCTCGGATACTTCTTGGACACTTTTCGGACACATATCGGACACTTCGTAGTAGTGATGTATATTCTAGTATTTCAAAAAAATATATATATGCTACTAAGTTATGATTAAAAATATAAGCTAAAGATATGTAGATGACTAAATAAGTATAGTTCTTTAATCTATTTTTGTTTGAAAGTTTGTTTGGTTCTTAATTGCTTGACGATGAATTAAAGTATTTCTATAATGTAGTCATTTTTTTGTTAAATAATTAATATATATTAATATATTATTTTATAGTCATATCTTCGTCGTGTCCGTGTCCTATTTTTGTAAAAATTTTCGTATTATTGTGTTAGTGTCGTGTCGTGCCTGTCTCCTGTGTGTCCGTGTATATTAATATATTATATTATTATTTTATAATCCTCTCCTCATCGTAATGACTGGTTATGTAATGTTTGACATTTTAGTGATAAGTAATTTGTTTAATATTCTAGATTTCTAGGGTGTTACTGTTGTGTAATTCTGTTGAATCATAGATGATGGCTTAGATGTAGTAATTGGGACTAAATTTAAATGCAGGAGCTGAATGTGAATTTAAATGATTATTGCTTGTTGCTGAATGCATGAGGGCAGTGAATGTGAATGTGAATGTGAATTTAAATTTAAATGATTATTGTTGAATTTTGAATGATTATTGCTTGTTGCTGAATGTAGTAATTGGGGCTGCAATAGCTGAATGTGTTATAACTATTTTTGCTTGCTGCGAATGTAGGAGCTGAATGTGAATTTAAACGATCATTGCTGAATGCGGCGATTGCTGAATGTAGTAAATTACACTGACCTCCCGCTTCGCCATTTCTCTTGAGCTTGAAGGCTGAAAGTACTGTATAGCTCTCGAACTTTCATTTGGTTGTATACTGAAGAAGCATAATAGGTGATATTATATATTAGAAGAGTAAATTACACTGACATCCTCTGTAAATATGCGAAATAAAAGGGACCTCTCTTGTGTTTTCAAAAATAACACTGCACTTTCCGTCAGTGTTGTCGGTTAATGAAAATGGTGAAATGACAAATATACCCATGTACTTTTATTATTATTTTATTGAAAAAATCATGTTTTGTAAAATGACTTATATACTCCTTCACATGCTTCCAAAATTATAACTATGATTCTGCTTTCCAAAAATCAGGATTTTTATTTGTTGTCCAATGCATCATTTAATATATATATATATACCCACTTCCCTTCCCAAATCAATAGTGCTCCGCAATTGAAGACGATAAACTTCCAGCAAGATAAGTCATGGTTTGGGATTGCGATCGGTGGCGTTCGTGGTGAAACGAAGTGATTGGGGGCTTTGGTCGATCTAGGTTTAACCAGATCATGCCTTCCCCAAATCGATGGTGCAGAGTGAATGACGATATGAGCGACCCTCTGTAGTTGCTCGTCTTGCCTCAGCATTATTGACAATGGTGGTGCCGCCACGATGAAGAGATGATGATGATGGAGCTCGTGGGACATCTCGGCGGTGATGATGAGGAAGGTGATGAAGGAGGAGACGGCGGGATTGATTTGAGAGGAGGAGAAGCCACACTAGTCTTCTCAAAGGCCTTTTGGTCTGAGAGCTCCTTAAGGAGCTAAATGTTTATGTTTTGCTTCTCACTAATTCTAAGTTTTTCTTAGGTTAATAGTTTGTTTTTAATCATCTCAAAACCAACACATGTTTAATTTCCTATCACACTTGAACCAAAATTGATTTGTTTTTTTCTTTATAAAGGGTAAATTGTAATTGGGTGGTTATGGGATTTCAAAGACTTCCTTCTCTCCTAAGGTGTATATATGTTTGCATCTGATATATATTTGACATTAATAGTGAGATTGAGTCTTTGTTATAATGTTATTGATGGAGTATTTGACTCCATTTATGATTTAAGTGACGTGAAAAATTGTAGCATGAATGACGTGGAACTTTGACCAGGACTCTTCTATCTTCAAATAAGTATGGGGAACTGAAGAACTAGTCTCCTACTAGAACACGTTCCAATTAGACCACTATAAATACAGAGACGATCCATAGACCAAGTACGCAATTAATACCCTCTGAGTGCCTTTACAGCTTTTAAAGTCTTTTCGATATCTGACTTGAGCGTCGAAGTGTAGTCGGCCGACACCACACCGGTGTCCTTCCGATTACCCAACTCTTGTCTTTTTACAAGTTGGCGTTTGACTAGTTCGGGATAGATTTGGGCTTCATCAGTTAGTGTCGTCTGTGGGAAGCTGCCACAAACTTGATTGTTCTACCTGAAGCATATATGAAGTATGATGCACTTACGATCTGGACTAGAGACTACAGTCGAGCAGGATTATCTTGCCGGCCACAATCCTCCTGTCGGTCACAATCCTCTAGTAGGGCAAGATCTTCTTGTCGGTCCAGATCTCCCAGCCAAACAGGATCCGTCTGCCATCCTAGACCTTGACGGTCACAATCTACCTGTAGTAGTAGAAAGAGATATACAGCCCCCTGGTCAGGGAGACTTGCCCTGGGCATGTCCAGGAGCCCCAAATGACTAAGGGTGTGTCGCAGCATTGGAACACCAAGTTTAGAACTTAAATCATAGTTTGATCTAGGTACTCCAACGAAATGCGACAATCTTACAACGTCTCCCTCCCATGGCACCAGTGTCGTTACGGAGCCACCTAAGGCTAGTATATCCAGAAGGGAATGATCTTGGTCAAGATAGTGGGGTTCTAGCAGATGACGCAGCACAGAGCCATGTAAGAAGCGATCGAGAGGGGACAAATAACTTTCACCCAATCCTGCCTGAAAAAGCTCGTACTTATGGGGATTCGAGGTTCAAGGCCCGTACTCATGGAGATTCAGGCCACCTAGGGGAAACCACTTATTATGATATAGAGATGCAGGACCTCGAGGCTAAAGTAAAAAGTATGGTCCACACCATTAAGGGGAAAGGCCCTGCTACAGTGGAGGATCTGGTCCAACAAACCAACCTCCCTTTTACTGCTAGAGTGATAAATTGTTCTTTGCCTAATAAGTTGAAGATCCTTATCCTTGAAAACTTTGATGGGACCAAGGACCCGCTACACCACCTGGAGACCTACAAGGCTCTGATGTACCTCCAAGGAGTACTAGATGAAATCATGTGTAGAGCCTTTCCTACTACATTGAAAAGTTTTGTCTTGGCATGGTTTAACAGCCTGAAGCCTGCGTCTATGCATTCCTTCAAAGAACTGGGTTGGTTGTTTGTGAGCAATTTCATGACGCTCGAAGACATAGGAAGTCTGCCACCTATCTCTTGAACGTAAGACAAACTAAGGGGGAGTCATTATTAGACTGTTGCAGGTCAATACTTTGGACGACTCATAGAGGGCTTGCTGCCCTCAAAATTCTTGTACTCAATTTCCAAACATCCTCCAGAAAACATGTTCGAGCTACTCATGAAGGCCCAAAGTATATGAATGCTGAGGATGCCCTGGATACGCAAAGGGAAAAAGGAGATGGTGAAAGAAAGACGGACAATAAAAGGAGGGACAGTCCACTAAAGAGTAGAGACCCCAAGTATGGCAAGACATCACGAGAGCAAAGCGATAAATCATCGCATCGTGATAAGGGATTCAATTTTACCCCTTTAAACACATCGATAAGCCAAATCCTCTTCTACATCCAAGATGGCCCAACAATGACGTGATCCCCAAAGCTAAGAATTGATCCCTCCAAGAGGTCCCGCGACAAGTATTGCAGATTTCATCGCGATCATGGACATGATACAAATGAGTGCATAGACTTGAAAATACAGATTGAAAGTCTGATTCGTAGAGGCCAGTTGCATAGATTTGTGGTTGGAGATGAAAGGGGGGCACAGAACCGCTCGCGAGACGATAAAGATGGCAACACTCGAAGAAATCCTCCGTTGGGGGAAATCAGAGTTATCTCGGGTGGACTTACAGGTGGTGGAGAATCCAAAGTGGCTTGCAAAGCGCATTTGAGAAAAATCAAAAGTTTCTGTGAAGTGGGCAAGGTGAGCCATTCGCCCCTTAAGGCCAAGCACCCCCGACTGGATAACCTTCTCAGAGGCTGATGCGAGGGAAGTTCAGCAACCACATAACGATGCCCTGGTGGTCACACTAATTATCGCCAATTTCACAATTAGGCGAGTACTAATTGAAAATGGCAGTTCTGCTGACATCCTGTTTGTAGGAGCCTTTGACCAAATAAAGATTGGTAGGGAAAGACTCAAGCCTACTAAATCCCCACTTATTGGGTTCTCTGGAGAGAAGCTATTTTCGCTCGGTATCGTTGACCTTTTAGTCACTGTTAGTACAAGTCCAATGCAAGTCACTAAGATGGTGACCTTCTTCGTTGTAGATTGCCCGTCTACCTACAATGTCATCTTAGGAAGAGCTACGTTAAATGCCATGAGGGCAGTGACCTCCATTTATCATCTCCTCGTATGTTTCTCCACTAACTATGGCATTGGGGAGCTAAAGAGAGATCAAGTCATTACCCGAGAATGCTATGCCACTTCCTTGAAAGAGAATAAGGTACCAGAAATTTTGAGCATTGAAACCCTAGAGGTTAAAGAGAAAGAGGAGGTTCACCATGCGAAAATAATGGAAGAACTAGTTGAGGTCGACTTGCATGAGCCAGATGCCGAAAAGAAGGTAAGTGTGGGGTCATCACTCTCACCCGCCGCTTGGGAGGAGTTTGTTCAATTCCTCATAATAAATAAGGATGTATTTTCTTAGTCCCACGAAGACATGCCTAGAATTGACCCAGCCATTGTTATACACTAGTTGAACTTCAACCTAGCCACCAAGCTTGTTAAACAGAAGAAACGAACTTTTGCTTCAGAAAGAAATTTGGCAATTTCTGACAAGGTAGATAAATAATTGAAGGCCAAATTCATACAGGAAACGCACTACCTAGACTGGTTAGCAAACGTAGACTTGGTAAAAAAGCCCAACGGCGAGTGATGCTTATGTGTGGATTTCACCAATCTGAATAAGGCATGCCTAAAGGATAATTTTCCTCTTCCACCAATTGATATAGAGAGAGGGTTGTACTGCTACACAGTAATGTAGTTTGGCTTGAAGAATGCAGGCCAGACTTACCAAAAGCTGGTCAACATGATGTTTAAAGGGCAAATTGGCATAAACATGGAGGTATAAGTCGATGACATACTCGTCAAAAGCTAGAAAGCCACAAACCATTTGGATGACTTACAGGAAGCCTTTGATGTCATCCAAAGGTATAGGATAAATCTTAACCCCAGTAAGTGCATTTTCGGAGTCTCATCTGAAAAGTTTTTGGGCTACCTGGTTAGTAAGAAGGGAATAGAAGCCAATCTAGAGAAGGTGAAGGCAATCCTGGACATAAAATCCAACGGCTGACAGGCAAGGTAGCAGCATTGAACAGACTAATCTCCTGCGCCATAGACAAGTGTCTCTTGTTCTTCCAGGTTCTCAATAAAGCCTTTGAATGGACATCAGAATGTGAACAAGCCCTGGTTGAGTTGAAGTAATATCTTAGTTCACCCCTACTTTTATCTCGTGCACATCTAGGGGAAGAGTTATACTTGGTCGTTTTCCCTGCAGTGATCAGTTCCGCACTAGTGCGAGAAAATGAAGCGATACAAAGGCTAGTTTACTATGCCAGCAAGGTGCTTCGAGGGGCTGAATAAAGATATCTCGTGATAGAAAAGTTGACGTTTGCCCTGGTCATATCAACCATGAAACTTAGGCCATACTTCTAAGCACACACAATAGTGGTACTGACTGATCAACCACTCCAACAAGTTCTCTTCAAACCTAAAACTTCTGGATAGCTTGTGGAATGGTCCATGAAACTAGGAGACTTCGATATTCCATACAAGCCAAGGTCGCTAATAAAAGGCCAAGTATTGGCAGACTTTATAGCTAAGTTAACCTATCCACTAGGGGAGGAGTAGGCATCACCGGAAGAGAGGGAGAAACTAGTCCAACAAAATGAAGAGGACTTAGTAAACCCAGGTTGTACATGGGCATTACTCGTGGACGGATCATCAAATGCGCAAGCCAGTGGTGCAGGAATAATAATCATATCCGTAGAGGGGAAGACTTTTAAATATGCCTTGCAGTTCAGGTTCAAGGCAACAAATAACGAGGCTGAATCTGAAGCTTTGATTGCAGAGCTGAAAATAACAAAAATTCTCAGAGTGCAGCAGTTAAAGGCTCACACTAACTCCCAGTTATTTGCCTAACAAGTTCACACAGAATATGAAGTAAGGGGAGAAAAGATGAAATTCTACTTACAAAAAGTTTAAGGGCTGATCACTCACTTCCAAAGATTTTCCATCACACGAGTCCTATACGATGAGAACTCTAATGTCGATGTTCTTGATCGATTGGCAATAGCACAGGAAGCTGCTAATGGTGCAGTACTTATGGAGTGCATGAAAAAGCCAAGTATAACAGAGGAAGTACCGTGTGAAGTGAACCAGGTCGCCCAAGGCATGGGATGGGCTAATTCGATTGTCAAGTATATTAGAGATGGCGAGTTACCACCCGACAAGGCATAGGTATGTAGAATAAGGATCAAGGCATCTAGATATACTCTGATTGACGAAATCCTCTACAAAAGAGGAGTTTCTTTGCCCTACTTGCGATGCATATCGAAAGAGAAGGCTTGACATGTTATGAAGGAAATCTATGAAGGGGATTGCAAAAATCACGTAGGGGGTAAGTCCTTGGCTCACAAGGCCATCAGGCAGGGATACTGTTGGCCCACTATGCAGAAGGATGCACTGAATTTTGTCAAAAAATATAAGAAGTGCCAACGTTTTGCCAATGTCCCAAGACAATCCCTGAAAGAATTGACTCTAATAGCTGCCCCATGACCCTTCGCCCATTGAGGCATGGACTTGATCGACCCCTTTACCTATAGGAAAGGGGCAGACAAAGTTCGCAATTGCAACGGTTAATTACTTCACCAAATGGGTGGAAGTAGAGCCTTTAGCTAAGATTGGAGAGAAAAATGTTATCAATTTTGTATAGAAGTCAATTATATGTATATTCAGTGGACCAAGGGTCATTGCCACAGACAACAAAAAATATTTTGAAAGTACATTCTTCCAGAACTTTTGAGCCGAGCATAGCATAAGCAATCACTACTCCTCACCAGGCCATCCACAGGCTAAAGGGCAAACTGAAGTTGTTAACAGAATTATACTCAAGATGATCAAAACACGCTTGGAGGATTCCAAAGGCGTATGACCAGAGCTACTGACGAGTATCCTATGGGCCTGTAGGACCACTGCCAAAGTTTCTAGTTGGGATATTCCCTATTTTTTGGCCTTCGAGAGCGAAACGGTCCTCCCAGTAGAAATAGGACAGGTGGTAAGTCATCGAACTAAGCACTATGACCCCAGTCACAATTAAAATAAGTAGAGGGCTAGTGTTGATTTCATCGAAGAAAGAAGAGAACAAGCCCGAGTGTGAGTAATAGCGTATCAGCAGTCTATGTCTCAATACTACAACACTTGGGTCAAGCAGAGGAGTTTTTAACCTGGAGACCTGGTCCTTCGTGAAGTCACTCAAACTACCAAATCCTAGGCACCGGGAAACTGGCTCCAAACTGGGAGGGCCCTTACAGAGTTGTTCAGACTTAATAATAGGAGACATATTGGTTGAAAATATTAAAAGGAAGACAGTTGGCCCATCCTTAAAATGTTGAGCATCTGAGATAGTACTATCAGTAAGAATTTTTTTGTAGTTTGCATTTATTCTTGGTAGTTCCAGTTAAAGCTTGGTTTGTTATCAAGCCTTAGAGCGAGAGCTCCAAGTTTTTCTTAAATAAATTTTATTGTTATTAGAATATTAATAAAAGTTCTATTCATTTCAAAATGCGTTGTCATAATTAAAAATCAAACATTGAACTAACAATTCTACAAGGGCACACCTCTAAAGAGGGTCTTAAATGAAAAATGCAAAATGAATTAATTCATAAAATATTGTAAAACAACTCCACAGGGGCACACCTCTTAAAGAGGGTCTTTAATGAAAAAGGCTGGATGAATTAATTCTAAGAACATTGTGAAACAACCCCACTAAGGCACACCTCTAAAGAGGGCCTTTAATGAAAAAGGCATAATGAATTAATTATGAGAACATTGTCAAACAACTCCATCGGGGCACATCTTTAAAGAGGGTCTTTAATAAAAAAATGCAGGATGAATTAATTCTGAGAATATTGTCAAACAACTCCATCGGGGCACCCCTCTAAAGAGAGCCTTTAATGAAAAAGGCTAGATGAATTAATTATGAGAACATTGTTAAACAACCCCACAAGGGCACTCCTCTTAAAGAGAGCCTTTAATGGAAAAGACGTGATGAATTAATTTCGAGAACATTGTTAAATAACTCCATGATGACACACCTCTTAAAGATGGCCTTTAATGAAAAATGCGGAATGAATTAATTCCGAGAACATTGTTAAACAATCCTACGATGGCACACCTCTTAAAGAGGGTCTTTAATGAAAAATCCAGGATGAATTAATTCCAAGAACATTGTTAAACAACCCCACGAGGGTACACCTCTAAAGAGGGTCTTTAATGAAAAAAGTGGAATGAATTAATTCCGAGAACATTGTCAAACAACCCCACGAGGGCACATCTTAAAGAGGGTCTTTAATAAAAAAGAGAGATGAATTAATTTTGAGAACATGGTCAATTGACCCTATGGGCACAACCCGCCAAAAGAAATTTTACCCAATAACAAGGTGAGTCAATCGCATATGTTCTTTTACAGGGTTATGCCATAAAGGTTTTTTGTTAAACCAGAGGACAGCTCAATGAGAAAATAGATAACATTTCATTAATGAAGCAAAGGATTACAAGACCGTAAGCAAAAGGCGCTAAGGAGAAAAAATATTACAATAAAAAGGAAAAAAGGCATCAAGAATCAGACTCCTCATCCTCGCCGAGCTGCAAACGGGAGAAGTCCATCTCTGGCCATTCGTCTTACGCCGCAGTGCAAAAATATTCAAAGCCCTCGACATATGACTCATCATATATATTGTTAAACTCAGGCGAGTCCTTGAACTGCTCGACTGCCACCGCTATGATCCCTAGCAGATCAGCATTCTATCTGGCCATCTCCTCCCGTTCATGGCGAAGCTGGGAATCGTTCTATCTGGCCATCAACTCCCGTTCATGGCAAAGTTGGGAATTGAGGACATCAATCTCCCCCACATGAGAAGCATGGGAAGCGCGTAGAGATTCTATCTCTAAGTTTAGCGTGGAACGCTCAGTGTTGAAGGAAGCCTTCTGCTTCTCAAGTCCAACCTCCATTCACATGAGACGATTGGAAATGGAGTGGGCGAATGTCATACCCTGTTAACAACATTAAAATATGCATCATAAGTATATGGCATGAAGGGTGAAATCAGCATAATAAAGTAACAAGAGGAGCAAACCTTGGCCATGTTGGCTAGGAGGTATCTGGTATAGGCAGGGGTCCCAAGTGCATCCACCTGCTCGAGATTATTCTAAAGAACGAATCGCTCGGCCCTGGAAACGGCATACGCTGAGTCAGACAACATTAACCCAGTACTGTTGGCGGCAAACGAAAAAGACACTTGGGAGTTGGGGTGGCAATTTCCCCAGCCTCGGTGGGGTTTCTGCCCTGCCCCACCCCTAATGGAGGGGATTTGGTATGCCCCTAATAGGAGTAGGAGCGGGTATGATTTTTTTAAGAAAACCCACCTAATACTTGTTCCGCCCTGATTACACACACACATATATAAATAGTGAAATAATTGTATGCAGTGTGCCATTTCTTTTATTATTATATTACTTATATAAATATAATATACTAGCTGGCAGCCACTAAGGTTTATTATCTTTAGTAAAAATTAATTTTCAAATTTCATCTCTGGGTCTGACTGAATAATAAAACGAGAAAGAGAGTTAAAGAAAATTAAGAAGTTATTTGAAGCCTTAAAGATCTCCCAACTACGATTTTATTCTGGTGAAGCCATGAAGGTACTCTCGCTTTCTCTCACTTTATATTTATCTTGTTCTGCTCCATTCCTTTCTTATCTTGTGTCTAAAAGAGAACTTTCTACCTTTCTCTCTCTATCTTGTGTACATAATAGATCTACAATAAAATTTCTCTTGAAGACCAGAACTATTTCTATCTGTATCTACATATATATGTATGTTTGTGTCATTTTTTTTGTTTTATATATTGGTGTTTTGACTATAGGAGTGCTGCATTACAGTTTGGGTACATTTAGCTCAAACATTAAATTCACAGCAAATAAAGCAAAGGATTTTAAGGATTATGTTATTCCTCTCTCTCTCTCTCTCTCTCTCTAAATAGAGCGGTGTTGGTATGCTTACCACAAACCCGTCAGGGTTCTTAATGAAAAATGGATTGAGTATTTACTTAACGGGGCGGGGTAGGGTATCGGTATACCTGCCCGGCTCATTAAAAGAATTTAACGGGGCGAGGTAGGGTTTCTGTATACCTGCCCCATTACCATCCATACTTGGGAGTTGTCGCTTCCAAAAAGCTGAGTCGTCGTCACCCTAAAAGAGTTTGGGTCCGGAATGTTGTTGCCACTAAACAGTTTAGTCGGCGGTAACCTAAAGAAACTCGGATTTGGAATGCTCCTGGGGTAAGGGCAACAGTAGGAGAAAAATTCTCAATAGAATGGGGAAACGACAAGTCCCCGGGTCTAATAACCACAGGCCTTCGTGGCCTTTTCGAGGTAGAAGATGAAGAGGAAGAGGCAATGCCTTTACCCTTCAATCGAGTAAGAAGATCTTTGTCCACCCTCCTCCGAGAAAGCCCTAAACATTTTTACTAGTAAGTACATGAAATACAATTTGACAAAAAAGGAAAAAGAAAGAAGTGCATGATGAAAGAATGTGTACCCCTTATATCTATAGCAACGCATGGAGAATAGCCTAACAAACTCAGTCACGCGTCAAGGGTCAGGACCTGGGCATCCTTCATTGGATGGTTATAGGTTTTCTCTAGCCTATCTTCTTCTTCCTCACTCACACGTGGCTCGGCCCTCCAAGTTGGGTTTAAAGACGATTATGTATGAATAAAACAACAGGAAACAAGAAGTAAGGACAGAGAAAAAAGGGAAAGTAAGCTTACTAGAGACGCCCCCGTCAGTTTACGTGTGGGGAATGTTATGGGGTGTGGGTTCCTAGCACTCGAAAATAAAAAAGAATCGATGTTTCCATGACTTGATACAGTTGTTATTATCAACGAGCACCAAGCCTTTGGGTGAATATTTCCCACTCGTCCGGCCGTGATGGTGGCGCCAGTCGCCATTCTTGAAGAACCCATAGCAAGAGAGAAACTCACTTATAAACAGCGGAGTTTCATTGCTGTAAGTCTTCTGTAGGACAAGAGAAGCTATAATGATGCGCCAAGAAGTTGGCGTGTGTTGGGAAGGACAGAGGTTCATCGCTTGAAGCAGTTCTTTTACAAACACTGAAACCAGGAATCGAAGGCCACAGGCAAAAGTGCCCTCGCAAAAACACGTCTCCCCCGGACGGACAGAATAAACCCTTTTCGTCGGGGAAGGGGCTCTAGCTATTACTCCATCTGGGAAAGAGTAGCAAACAGCTAACTCCCCCACCTCCGGGTCTGTCATTGAAGAAATAATTTCTTAGTACTCGACATAGTCTACTATAAAGAAATCAAGGAACTGGAGAATGTCGTGGAGGGGAGAGTAAGGAGCAAAAAGGTCTAGGCTTGGCTTCTCAAAGTTATGCCGAATAAATACAAGCAACGAGAAAGTGAATGAATAATAGAGTATGGCATGCACTGAGTGGTAATCTTGGTGTATAAGATGTGAGTAGTCAAGGGGCTTTTATAGAAGTGAGGCAAAGAAGCAACGTTTACCTAGCCAACGGATCGAATCCAATGTTTAGAATGTAACGTTGACAAAGCCAACGGTTGAAAAGTGTCAAAGAAGGCAAACCGACCAATACCATCGCCTAAAAGGCTAGCCAAAGATGAGCCAGGAAGGCCGGCCCCTCAAGGTCAACCCAAACTGGCTACCAAGGTTAGGCACAAACCACCCCTAAGGCCCAGCCAAGGCTGGCCACCAAGGCCTGCTGGGTCTGATCACTAGGGTCTGCAAGCCCAGAAACCCAAAATCTGGTTTGGTTCAGGGTTAAGTCCACGGGCCAAGGTGGAGATCCAGCAAAATTACATTGGTCAGGGTCCATTTTTACAGCCCAATGGGCCAATCGAAGTGTTCCTATGGTTCGACGAGCGACCCTCATAAACAAGGAGCATCTGATGGAGTATTTGACTATAGTTATGATTCAAGTGACGTGGATAATTGTAGCATGAATGACGTGGGACTTTGACCAGAACTTTTCTATCTCTAGATAAGTTTGGGGAACTGAAGAGCCAGTCTCCTATTAGGACACGTTCTCATTAGATTGCTATAAATACAGAGACGGTCCATATACCAGGTACGCAATTAATACCATCTGAGTGCCTTTATAGCTTTTAAAGTCTTTCCGATATCTGACTTAAATGTCGGAGTGTAGTCGACCGGTACCACGTCGGTGTCTTTCCAATTACCCAACTCTTGTCTAATTACATGTTGGCGTTTGACCAATTCAGGGTGAATTTGTGCTTCATCATTACTAATTTTACTTTTCAATTTCTTTGGCCAATCACTTCAGGGAATGGTTTAATGTCTTCTAAGTTCTAACTAACTAATTAATTTGTTTTTCAATCTTATAGTTTGAGAGGAGAAGGAGAAGGAGAATCTGAAATTAGAAGATGATGGAGAAGAACAGGAGTATATTGTGAAGGATGATGGTGATGATGGATTTGACACATGGGATTAAAGGTGATGCCACTGATAGTTTGGTTATCTCTATTTCTTCTCTCTAATCTGTCTTTGGTTGGTTGAATGAGAAGATAGATGATGTGGGTGTGTGGACATCTGTGTGTGATATCAATGTTTGATGTTGTGTTGTGGATGTTGGAGGCACAATGGGGTCTAAGGTGGTGATCTTTGGGGTTTAGGAGATGGCACGAGGGTGAGGTTGAGGAAGTAGTAGAGGTGACCTATGTCAGAAGAGATGATGCTGAAGAGATCGATTCGAAGAAGTATAGAGCAGTCTAAGGGTAAAATTATCCATAAATAATATGTCAAAGAGGGTATCTTAGTCTTTTCATACATTTTAGGGGCATTTTAGAATTTTTAGGTAAAAAATATCATGACATCGGCATTTTTTGTACCTGCAAAGCTAACAGGGGAGGTCAGTGCTATAAAAGGTATACTGACAGAGGAGTGCAGTGTTATTTCTAAAAATACAGTAGAGGTCCTTATTATTTAGCCTATTTATAGGGGAGGTCAGTGTAATTTAGCCTTAGGAGAATTACTGTTATATATTGGGTTAATTACAATGATACCCCATGTTGTGGTTTGACCTAGAAAAAAAATTTGTGTTATAGTTATTGTATTTGCTTCATCTTACAAACTCTGACATCATGCAAAAAAAGCTTGTATATCATTTGATTTTGTCAAATAATCTATTTAGCTTTTAAAATTACATAAAAAGGTCAAAATACCCAAATGATACTTTGTTTATACACTATTTTAAGGATATGTAAGCAAATTTATACATTCCTTTTGTTTTACCTATATTATTTCATTGGGTTTAATTTGCTTTAGAGAAACAAAATCATGCACATACATGTTTGTGTGTGTGTGTGTATATATATATATATATCACACTCGTACATGTATTGACTTATTATATTGGATCATTTGATTCTGTTGAATATATGTTTATATGTATGTAAATAAATCAAATGCAACTTGTAATCTCAGTTTCAGAAAATCGTGCACGCACACACACACATATAAAATTATATATACAATGATATATGTATTGGTTGATTAGTTGTTGAATCAAATGGTTCAACAACCTTACTCGCTGCCAACCAAGAAGACCCACGAGGCCAACCGCCATAGCTTCTACTGCCGAAACAGTGCCGCAAACTCTCCACTACTGCCGAAGCTCCACCGTCCTTTCCAACACCCGAGCTCCAAAACGCCGTCGACCACCGCGGTCTAGCTCATCATCTCCACCATGATAGACCCGAACCCATCACCACCCTCGCCGTGTCTTCACCGTGAAGCCACTGCCGAATAGCAACTGACCACCGTCTGTCGCGTCTCCACCGGTAACATCATCACCGGAGGACCACCGACCCACACCACTGTCTGGGTCTGTTAGAGAATGAGAGAGAAGCAGATTTCAATTTCGATTTCGATTCTTAAAACCACCTAAATTTTATACTAATCAATTTTGTTAGATTTCGATTCTCTCTGCATCAAACCACTACCGTACACATACCAATTGGATCCCCACAGGTCAAACAACTTTATAAACCCAAAATTCTTCCAAAACAATGGCTTATTTTTTCTATTCCCAACACATGAATTTCTAGGTTTTCATTCCTTCAACAATTAACTACTCCCAAATCAGCCATGATATACACCAAATTAACACAAGAAATATATGAAGCACGAATACTTCTTCGGAGATTCGTGGTCGTATCAGATATGTATCTAGTACGGATACGATCAAGATACTGCTTGAGAAGTATCCAATTTTTTTAAATAATTTTTTTTTTTTCAGATGCGTTTCGGATATGCTAGAATACGTTTCGGATACGTGGTGGATATTTGTCGGATACGTTTGGACAAACTTGTAATTTTATTTTATTTTATTAAAAAGATGATGGCCATATTGTAATATTAAAAAGCTTAGTCAAAAAGTGAAGCTTAATTTGTAATAAATCAAAAGATCTTTTAATATTGAAAAAAAAATCTTTAAGTTAAAACTTAAAACTTAATTTGTGTTCTATTAATTTTTTTGTGTGTAAATATATATATATATATATATATATATATATATATATATATATATATTTGCCGTATCCCACCGTACCCGTATTCTATTTTTTTGAGATTTACCGTATCATCGTATTCATAACGTGTGATATCCGTATCCCGTATCCGTGCCTCATAGCATGAAATCAATATATCTCACATAAAACACTCAAATTACAATGTCCACGTGTATATACACAGATAAATAAATAAATAAATATATATATATATATAGAAACTGAATTCGAGCTCGTCACTGGAGACACTTTGCTTACCGAAGGACTATTGCTAGCTCGTATACTTCTACAAAAGTAACATATTCATGTGTCCGTATAGTTCCAATACTTGTTCGATATTTTTTAAAAGTACTCATAATTTTATAATATTTTTTTTCTAACACTTATCCGATACTTCTCAGATACTTTAAAACACATTGTAAACAAGTTTTCAACATAAAAATGTAGTTTTTTCAACAATAATATCATATTATAATTGTTAAGAAAATTTTACAATTCATTTAAAACAGAAGTGTTGAGATACATAACATGGTTTAGTACAAAATTTATCTAGATAATTATACAATGACTCTTAACTCTTATTTTATTTATTAAAGATAATATTTTATAAAGAAATGTTAATAACTCATTTTTTGCATATATAAAAATATAATTTATTATCTTTATATTGTCATATCCTGCCCCTACCTGTATTTTTTTTTTTTTTTAGATTTGTCATACCCATGTCCGTATTCATGTTTCCTGGAGGGTGAGAAAATAAAAGTTATCTTTTGGCAACACAGACTTTTTCATTAAATAAAGGCAAAAGTGCAAAAAAAACCCTTGAGGTTTCCCCAAGTGAGCATAATACTCCCCTGTACTTACAAAGTGAGCAAGATGCCACCTTGAGACCATTTTCAACCAACTTTTAATATACAATTCCTAAATTACCCCTTATATATAACATTTAAAAATTGAAAAAAATAAAAAAATGCCAAAAACTCAAATTAATGAAATTAATGCAAGGATGGTGGTGGTGGTAATAATATTTTACATTATACAAGAAATATTACTTAAGCTTGCATTATTTTAAAATTTGATATTTTTTCTTTTAAAAAAAATTACTTACTTTATTAAATTTTAAATAATAATAATAAGTGTATTTATAGAAAAATTGAAATAAAAGAGTATTTATTAGCAAAGACTCAGATGACATGGGTCTGCCTACATCAAATTATTTTGATGGTGGTGCTAATAATATTTTACATGATACAAGGAATATTACTTGAGCTAGCATTATTTTAAAATTTGATATTTTTTGTTCAAAAAATTACTTACTTTATTAAATTTAAAATAATAATAATAAGTATATTTATAGAAAAATTGAAATAAAAAAGTATTTATTAGCAAAGACTCAAATGGCATGGGTTTGCTGTCTACATCAAATTATTTTAAATCTAATAAAGTAAGTAAACTTGTTATTTCAATTTTTCTATAAATACACTTATTATTATTATTTTAAATTTATTAAAGTAAATAAAAATAATTTTTTTTAAAAAAAGATCAAATTTTAAAATAATGCTAGCTCAACTAATATTCCTTGTATAATGTAAAATATTATTACCACCACCATCATCCTTGCATTAATCTCAGTAGTTTGGGGTGTTGGCATTTTTTGATTTTTTTTCATTTTTTAAATGTGATATACAAGGGGTAGTTTAGGAATTGTGTTTCAAAAGTTGGCTGAATATGGTCTTAAGGGGCCATCTTGCTCACTTTTTGAAAGTTTGGGAACTTATTTGCTCACTTTGTGAGTACAGGAGTATTATTCTGACTTATGAAAATCTCATGAGGGTTTTTTGCACTTTTGCTTTAAATAAAATCAACAAATTGAGAGTATGTTAGACATTTTACACTTAAACTAAAATTGGGAGTACATTAAACATTTCACACTTAAACTAATAGAATTAACGAAAAATTGCTTTGATAGTTATAAGCAAAATTGTTTTCATGTGAAAGTATGTTAAATTTGAGGAAGTGTCATTGTAATCAGCCCTTATATATTATAAGCTAGAAAGTACGGACAGTTCACCGAGATTGCCGTATCCGTGTCGGATAGTCAGACACCTTGTCAGACACGTGTCGGACACTTTGTAGAAATGTCCTGACATTTTTCTTTTTAGGACATTACTTGGACACTTCTTAGACACTTTTTGGACACTCCTCGAAAACGTATCGGACACTTCATAGCAATGATGTAAACTAAATATATATAGGAGTCTAAGGCCTTGTTTGGATTGACTTTTAAAAAGCAACTTTTGGCTTTTCAATCTCAAAAACCATTTTGGAGAGTGTTTGGATTGGTAATGCGGAAGAGTTTTGGAGTCCAAAAAGAGCGTTTAAAGAAAGCTGGGGGTATCAGCTTCCTGATTTAATTTCTGCTTCTTTTTTTCTTCTACGTAAAAGCCGAAACAAAAGCTCTGCCAAACATGGCCTAAATAAGTTTGATTCTTTAATTTATTTTAATCTATTTGTCTGTTTTTGTTTATAAGTTTATTTGGTTCTTAATTGTTTGATAATAAATTGAAATATTTTTGTAATGTAATATTTTTTATTAAATAATTAATATATATTAATGTATAATATTATTATTTTATAATCATATCCTCATCGTATCGTACATTGTCTCATGTCCGTGCTTCCTAGATTAGGAGCGCTAGGAGAATTACTATTATGCTGGTGAAAACACCGAACTTTTGTAAATAGGCATTGTGATTACTCTCTTTCATTAAATTTAAACAAATTTGATGTTGATATACAATAATATAAAACATAAATATAATAATACATATCCAGATAATAATTTGGATTGGTATCGGATCCATCGAGAGGTCTAACAGTAATGCCCTAAAAAGGCAATTTCATTGTGAGAATTACATTCAAGTCCAGCATATGACATTGGTCCCACATGTGGAACCCACCTCATCTGATTATCATTTACTTTCATTTCAGTCCACAGAACAAAAAAGGAAAAAGCAAAGAAAAAGGAAAAAACAAAAAAAGAAGAAGAAAAATATCAGCCACAAATCATGATCAAAAGATTCAAAACCATCAGATGATATAATCGGACCACTGCGAAATAAACGACGTATGATCCATAGACTCTCCGGGCACGTCCTCATGCAACTTAGGCTGTTCCTTCCCACCAATCAACCTCGCCGGATTCCCCACCGCCGTCGTGCGCGGCGGCACATCGATAAGCACCAGAGAACCCGCCCCAATCTTTGCTCCTTCCCCAATTTTCACATTCCCTAATACCGTCGCTCCGGCGCCGATCAATACCCCGTCCCCCACCTTCGGGTGCCTGTCCCCACCCACCTTCCCGGTCCCACCCAACGTCACGTGATGCAAAATCGACACATTGTTTCCGATCACCGCAGTCTCACCCACCACAACCCCCGTCGCATGATCCAACAACACCCCTTTTCCAATCCTCGCCGCCGGGTGGATATCGATGGCGAACACGTCGGCGACCCTCGAATGGAGCGCCAGTGCAATGGGCTTCCGGTTCTGGACCCATAACTTGTGGGCCATACGGTGGGCCTGGATCGCTAAGAAGCCTTTGTAGTTGAGAAGACAGTGCGAGAACGATATGCAAGCTGGGTCCCGGTAACGGGCGGCGCGTAGGTCGGCGACAGTGGCGGCGCGTAGTTCGGGATCGGTCGAGATGGTGTTGAGGAAGAGATCGTAGAGGAGGGTGGAGAGGAGAGTGGAAGAGCAGAGCTTATTGCCGAGATGGAAGGAGAGAGAACGAGCCAAGGAGGAGTGAGAGAGGATCGTTGAGTAGAGGTAACTCGCGAGCGCGGGTTCGGACTCGGCGTCGCGACGGGCCTCCGCCTTGATCTGGGCCCAAACCCAGGCTTCGTCTTCGTTTCCTCCACCAAGGACGGCTGCCGGAGATGGCGGCGGAGTGGTAAAGATGTAGTTGTCCATGATTGGCATAGCTGTGTTGCATGTGAAATAGGGACAATAGTCTTAAATGCGAGAATTTAAAGAGAATGGGTTTGAGTCATTTTTACGATAATACGCTTACTTTTTATGCATATTACGGATGAAGCAGGTTTTTTGGATGATGCGGGGGTGATGGAGACACGTTTTTGAAAAATGCATGCATTTTTCTCATGTGGACACGTGGTGGGGTGTGATTCAATCTTTTTGTACAGTTGGACCCCACTTGCAGGAAAACGTGGACTATGGTCAATAACCTAAAACAAAGCTGATCTTGAATTATTATTATTTATTATTATCTTTTTACGTGCTCTCCTTTATTATTTCAATAATTCACTACCAAACACAAACACGCGCAAGTGTCCTAACAACTACTTGCACCCATACAACAGAATATCATCCAATCCAAAAAAAAAGTCTTAAATTAAGTATTGATTTCAAATGCGTGCATAATTACACAAGAGAAATTGAACAGGACATATGAAATAGTTTTTATATCTCTATATTATATAAAAATCAGTCACTCTCACGATGAATGTAAAATATATAAAATATATGTCACCTGCAATCACCAACTATCATTTACTCCTATTTTTTTTAAGGTCAAATTAATGGTATGCTAAATATATAATTGCAATAATGATAATTTAATGTGTTCTGTTGCAAAATTAATACTTCAAAAAGTATTTAAAAAACAGTAAATAGTCCTAGAGTAAAGCTGCAACAAAGGAACAGACTCTTTGGTCACAGACGATGATGTTCATGTTTTGCTCCAAACACATCCTAGGACCCAACTAGTTTCGATATCTAAAAAGACAAATTAAATGAATCATCGGATCGAGTCTTCACCAAACAGTAAAATTGTTTTATTAGGGCCTCCAGATGATGAGTTGAAAATATGGAAAAGTCTCTTCGTATAAAACAATTCTACAATAATTGAAAACTCGTGCACTCAAATATATAAAAACGTCAATAAATAATCGTATTGTGAAAGATATGCCCTCCAATAATTTGTTATTATGTAATAATATTACACTTCTTTTTTTTTAACAAGCAACAACCACTTTAAGATTTGGGGTGACAATTTGTGTTACCGTATCATGTCGATGTATGAATATTTGTTAAACATCTCAACTCTAATCCGACTCAATTGATAATCGTGTCAAGACCTTCAACACTAATTCAATTCGTTTATTAAACGTGTTACACGTATAGACCCGTATAACCCGTTTATTACACATATTCTATAATGACACGACTCGTTTAATAATATTTTTAATTAATTTAACTTATATGATATGAGCTTATCCACCCCTAAAAATTTCTCTAAACATGCATCATATAAAAAATAAACAACATATCTATACGAAAATCCTAAAATCAAACTAATTTATAAATTTTGTATCTATGTATAAACTCCAAAAACATATTTAAAGTGAATCATCCTTATATTTTATGTCTACATCAATCCTCTAAACAAACAAATATATGTATAATTCATGATGTAATTGTATCAAGGGTTAGACAATTTAGATCCAAATACAATACAATTTTTGCGTGTCATATTCATTTCGACTAATTTATTAAACGTGTCAGTTTACTTCAAATTTAAATTTACTTAACTTGTGTTGTGTTTGTGTCATGTCTTGTCAAATTTTGTCCCCGACTAAAAGACACTTCGAATAAATGTGCCTTCAAAGACTTGCCACTTATTTCATCATTGCGACTTCTAGAATTATTGGTGAGAGGTAACATTCTGTGTCCATTAAACTAATAGTCTTGAAGATCTAATTGAGTTGTCTCGGAGCATTTAAAGGGTCAATGATTACGATAATTCACCTAATCACAAATTCTCTTGGATTTAAAATTAGAATAGTTGAGGCTTATAGCTTTGGGCTTCTTGTTCTGAAATTTGGGTAAAAAAAGGTAAGGTAACTTGTTGACACAATATCCTTAATTTTTTTATCAGGTGAAAAAAAATATATATATATATGTATGTATATATATATATCTATGCTTTATCAAATTTTGGTTGTCTATGTTTATTTTGTAGCTATTTGTTCATGCTAAAACGGGTTATAATAGGAAAATGACTACAAGATTAGGAAATCTTCTCTTTAATGACTATAAGCTTCTCTTTTGGATAGAACAATACTTGCGTCTATGATATGATTAAATCAGATTTGGTATTAGTGGAATCCACCAAAAGTTTCATTATTTTCCTTTCCTTTTGAATTACTTTCCAATAAAGAGAGAAGACTTGGAGATCAAGTGAGAATGATTACTAACAAGACTAAGAAGCATATTGGACCTTTGTTGGAGAAGTTAAATTAGCCACCATTTCTCACCTCATAAAAGAACTTTGAAATTCATCACTTGAAATCATTTCACTATCAATTAAAAGCTATTCTTTCATGCAATTGCCATGAAACTCTCCATCTAAACTATTGGCTTTATTAGTTTTGAAACCTAATAACCTTCAAATCTTGGGTTATAACTTGGTATAATAGTAAAAGTTCAAATTGATGAGAGATTTGTAGGTGTGTATTCAGCACAAATATGATTAGTTAGATTCTCAATTAGTCCGTTAATTCAAATATAGGTTTTCATTTTTAGTGATAAAATATATTGAATTTAACGTATATCTTCTGAAATTCTTCTTGAACTTTTTTTTTTCCCGATAAAATAAAATTCTTCTAAATTGTTATTATAAATTTTATTCTTTTCTAGACTCATTTTTTATTGGTTAATTAGTATAAAGATTCTAAAATATGTAGACTAAATTAATATTTTTTTGTTAATAAACTAAAATAAAAGTTTTTTTTTTTTAAATAAAAAAAAATCTCACCTTAAGCCTAAATATGTATTGAGCCAGCCCTGTCAAAACAAGCGTAAGCGAGATTAGCATGGTCATATCCTGCATCGCTATGTAAATATTGTTCACTTTGCAGACTTTTTGTACTCAGTTTTCATACTGTGTCTATACCGTTAGGATGTATAAGTGTTAATAACCTCTTCCCGTGTTGAAAAAAGGAATTGGTGAAACCCTAGAAGAATGCCTTGGCAACTTTTATTTCCTGAAAAGACCTTAGATACTTAAAAAGTCACTCATTGTTGAAAATGGAGTAAAATCCAGAACAACTTCCACCTAACATCCTTTACTTCCCTTGTAATTGTATATGACTCCTAAGTCCTAACAGACCCTTCATGTACATCTTCCCACTGTTTTTCTTGGTCAGCTAACATCAGTTAGCCCATCCATATTCGGTTTGGAATTGTTGGGGGCAATTGGAATGCTTTTGGATATAGATCGAATAAAAGCTTGTTTTATTTATTGTTCATTGAATTTGATACACCTAACTATGTTGGATTACGTAGAAATGTTATGGGTTTTTCCCATTTTTTGTGGATCAACTGAATAACTTTTCCAAAATCCATGGGCTTAGAAACTGAAAAATGATATCACTCCAAACAAATAATTGAAAAATGAGATCACTCCAAGCAAATATATATATATATATATATATATATATATATATATAGACACACACACTAGTGTATGCCCGTGCTTACATCACTATCAATGTATATATATATATAGATGCACACACACTAGTGTATGCCCGTGCTTACATCACTATCAATGTAGAGGGAATTACGACCATTAGATCGTGTTGAATAGATTAATTTTAAACCGTAAATAAACAAATATTTTGGTATTTAATACCTTCTCGTAATGTAGATATATATTACTAGGACACTACCTAGGAGAGAAATCAAGAACTGGACTAAACTGAGAAAGCCTAAGCACAACCATTTGGTTTGGCCAGACGGGCCTATTGGAACGATCATAACTCAAGAATTGGTTTTGCTTGAATTGGGTTATAGATTTATAATCTGTTTGATATAAAAGAAGAAAATTGGATGCAAGAAAAGGAGGGATGACTCGTCCTCTTTTCTTTTCATTCATTTCATCAACTCTACTAAACGAAAAAAATTTGTTCCTTCTCTTATCTTCCATCCACTCCCCTTCTTTTTTTCTTACCAAACAAAGCATTAGACTACACTATGACATAATTGAAATGAAAGAAAATTATAAAGAGTGTGTTTAGCTACCTGAAAATGGAGTGTTGAAATTGAAATTAGTTTCTAATTAAAAAAAAATTGTTAATAGCCTAGACCAGGCTTGAGTCGGGCTGCAGGCTTTGACCGGTCAGTCGACTGGCGAGGCCAGGCTGGACAGGAAATGCTGGCCATAAGCTTTGCCCATCCGGCTGGTTTGAGGGCTTTTCTGTATATAAAAATATCTCTAGTGACCCTTTGAGAGAGTGGCTGCTGACCCTCTGAGAGGGTGGAGTACAAACCAACAATCCAAAGATTTTGTTGATAAATTATGTGCGTAATATATACATATATTAGCTTTATAATATTTTTTATAAAACATATATATCATATATATAAATTATATATACCACCATGGTTTGTAATCCAGTAAGTAGAGTATGGAGAATTAAGTCTACATATAAACAATTTGAATACATGAACTTATTCTTCATTATCATCCTTATCTCAATCTTGTATAAATAGAGTTGACCACATAAATTATTTCTCTCATTTTTTTTCCTGCCATTTCTATTTCACATGAGTCTGCGTTTATTGTGACAAAATAAAGTTTATAGATATAAGTTTATAACTTTCGATCCTATTTTAGTCAATTAGTGGGTTGACTAAGTTTCGTTATAAAAAATACAAAAATATCTCTCAATGTTGCAAGTGGGGATAAGAATGTGGGTTCATTCCCACGTGGGTCTCTTTATGACAAGTATAACAATAGGAAAATATCATGCTTTTTTGCCTATATATATATATATATGGCATCAGATTATATGCAATCAGAGTAATTTTTCCTTGAATAAAGCAACAACACAATCTCTCTTTCTCTCTATCTTATACGGCTGTCTCTATCTCTCTCAATCTCTTCTTCTCCCTTTCTTCTAATTCTCTTCCTCTCTTACTGTTATACATATATATATATATATATATATATATCAATCTCTATTATCTATCTTCTATCTCTAACTATTATATAGTTCAGTAGTTATTTATATATTACTATTATACAACACGTTATCAGCACGAGATCCTGACCAACGAAGAAGACAATTTCATTTTTCATTTTCAAGTAAAAGGTACGAAAATTATGTTTATGTCATTTCAATAGACAAATATATCTATATCTATATATATAGATAAATATATAATATATCTATAAATATATCTATATATACATATAAATATATAATATATATGTATATATAAAGTCCTTCTCGATTGCGAAGTGACGTGTTCATATTTATATTATTTTATTCTGTCAATATACTATACATATAAAATTCTAACAAATATTTCGAGTATCTTACAATAAAAGACTCAACCACACTATAGAAAATTTTGAAGGATAGGTTCGAATATCAAAGAACTATAATCCTGTCAAGAGTTCGAGACAACTGATCAAAATTGAAGTTATCTGATTATAAATCGGTAATAAAATATAATTCAGCTCTGTTCCAAATTAGTTCCCAAATGAACTTATGTGGAGAGCCTAAAAATGATGTGGATATGTTAGAAAAAATATTTACCACATTTCATCCATCGAACTTGCTCCTCCAACAGCAATATCGAGAGAGACATTTTACAAGATATTCTGAGTTAATATCTTGCTTATTAGTAGCTAAACAAAATAATTAACTCTTATTAGAAAATCACATATCCCATCCGATTAGATCAGTTTCATTAACTGAAGCACATTCAGCATCCTTTTATGGTCGTGGTCGTGGACGTGGAAGTGGTCGTGGACGTGGTCGTGGCCGCGGCAAAAATAATAATTATGGTGATTATCCTTCATTTGAGTTTCCTAGTAGGAACTACACACCATATTATCATGAAGGAAATACAAGTGGGGCTAAGTAAGAAAAACTGAAAGGTGTGCCGAATGCACCCTCCAAATAATATGAAAATGCTTGCTTTTGCTGTAGAAAGAAAGGGCATTGGTCACAGGCCTGCCGAACGCCCAAACACTTCATTGAGCTATATCAAGCTTCAGTTAAAGGAAAAGGAAAGGAAAAAGATATTGAAACAAATGCTATCGAAAATTAGGAACCGGTAGCCATCAATTAACTTGATATTTCAGATTTCTATGAATACCTCCCTGAAATAAATAATCAGTGGACTGATGATGGAAATGTCCACATCAATTAGATATAATTTCCTTTGATTTTTATTAGTGTATTATTACCAGTTTTGTTTGTAATTACACTTTTATTAATGTAATGAAGTTTGTTTCCTTTTAGAAAATGAATTTGATCAATGCATTGCCCACATCCAAGATAAATGATGAAGATATATGTTTAGTAGACAGTGCCACGACACATACTATCCTGAGAGATAGAAAATATTTTTCCTATATAATATTAGTTGAAGCTAATGTTTATACCATATCAGGTTCCAATCAAGGCAATTCGTCTTGATAATGCCGGAGAATTTATATCTAAAACGTTCAGTGACTATTGCATGTCTATTGGCACTGATATTGAACACCCTGTTGCACACACTCATACTTAAAATGGTCTAGCAGAGTCTTTTATAAAACGTCTTCAATTAATTGCCAGACCATTACTTATGAAAACAAAACTCTCTGTGTCAGCCTAGGGACATGCCATATTGCATGCAGCATCATTAGTTCATATTAGACCAACTGCTTACCATAGTTTTTCACATCTACAACTTATGGTTGGTCAACAACCAAATATCTCTCATTTACGAGTTTTTGGTTGTTCTGTCTTTGTGCCTATTGCACCACCACAACGAACAAAAATGGGCCCTCAGCGTAGACTTGAAATTTATGTAGGTTTGACTCTCCATCTATCATTAGATATCTTGAACCTATGATAGGAGATTTGTTTAAAGTAAGATTTGCTGATTGTCATTTTGATGATGTGGTGTTCCCACCATTAGGGGGAGAAATGACACAGCCTGAACAACAACATGGAATCACTTAGAATGCCACGACATTATCACATTTTGACCCCCCTACAAATCAATGAGAACTTGAAGTAAAGAGGATCATTCATTTGCAAAGTATTGCAAATCAATTGCCAGATGCATTTACTGATACAAATAAAGTGATACAATCTCATATCCCTGCTGCCAATTTTCCAGCACGAATAGATGTCCCGGTTGGACAATCTATAATTATTGCAGCAGATGCATCTAAAACAAGTCTAAAGCGTGGGAGACCCATTGGTGCAAAAGATACTATTCCTCGAAAGAGGAAAGTACAAGAGAAAGTAGATAAAGAAGATGACACTCTTGATGAGGCCATACTTACAAAGGGAGCAATAATAGCCCCTAAAGAAATGATAGCCCTTGATGAGGCACAAAAAGATGTAGTCGTACCTAAAAATGATGAGATATCAATAAATTATGCAAAGAGATGGAATAGAAATGAAGTTCTTGTCGACAACATATTCTCTTTTGCAGTTGCTCTTGATATTGCAAGAGATAATGAGGATCCAGAACCTCAATACTTCAACGAATGTCAATGCAGAAATGATTGGCCAAAATGGAAAGAGGCAATACAGGCAGAATTAACTTCACTGGCAAAACGTGAAGTATTTGGACCGATAATCCAAACACCAGAAAGTGTCAAGCCTGTAGGGTACAAATGGGTATTTGTACGAAAAAGAAATGAAAAAAATGAAATTATGAGATACGAAGTCCGCTTAGTGGCACAAGGTTTCTCACAGAGGCCTGGTATTGACTATGAGGAGACATATTCTCTGGTAATGGATGCAATTACATTCCGATTTCTGATTAATTTAGCAGTCACAGAAAGGTTGAATATGCATCTAATGGACGTGGTTACAACATATTTATATGGATCACTTGATAGTGATATTTATATAAAAATTCCTAAAGGATTTTAAATGCCTGAAGCAATCACTTCAAAACCACGGTCGATGTATTCAATCAAGCTACAACGATCGTTGTACGAATTAAAGCAGTCTGGACGCATGTGGTACAATCGCCTCAACGAGTATTTAATCAAAGAAGAATATGTAAATAATCCAATCTATTCATGCATTTTCATTAAAAAAATTAGGATTTGGATTTGCAATTATAGCAGTATATGTTAATGATTTAAACCTCGTGAGAACTCCTGATGAGCTCACCGCGACTATTGATTATTTAAAGAAAGAATTCGAAATTAAAGAGCTTGGAAAAATGAGATTTTGCCTCGGATTACAAATTGAGCATTTACCAAGCAAAATTCTTATCCATCAGTCAACATATATAGAAAAAGTTCTAAAGCGATTTTATATGGATAAAGCTCATCCATTAAGTTCTCCAATAGTCGTCCGATCGCTTGATGTGAAGAAAGATCCATTTCATCCTTGAGAAAATAATGAAGAATTGCTTGGTCTTGAAATTCCATATCTGAGTGCTATTAGTGCGCTGATGTACATCACAAATTGCACACGACCTGACATAGCTTTTCCAGTCAACTTACTGGCACGGTACAGTTTTGCACCAACCCACAGACATTGGAATGGTGTCAAGCATATCCCGAGATATCTTCGTGGGACCACTGATATGGGATTGTTTTATTCAAATTAATCAAAATCCCAGTTAGTTGGATATGTAGATGCAGATTATCTTTCTGATCCACACAAAGCTCGATCACAAACAGGATATGTATTTACTTGTGGTGACACTACTATATCATGGAAATTCATGAAACAGACAATGACAACAACCTCTTCAAATCATTCTGAAATACTCGCAATTCATGAAGCGAGCCGAGAGTGTGTCTGGCTAAGATCTATGATACAGCATATTCGAGAAAACTGTGGACTCTCCTCAATAAATAATATCACAACGATATTATATGAAGATAATGCTGCATGTCTTGCACAAATCAAAGGAGGCAATATCAAAGGAGACAGAACCAAGCACATCTCACCAAAATTCTTTTATACTCATGAGCTTCAGAAAAATGGTGATATTGATGTTCAGCAAATTCGTTCGTGTGATAATTTGGCAGACGTGTTCACTAAAGCTCTGCCTACCACGACATTCAAGAAATTGGTTCACAATATTGGGATGTGGCAACTCAAAGATTTTTCATTTTGATGAGGGGGAGAATTTGTTTGAAAATGTATTAACATACTGTACTCTTTTCCCTTCGATCAAGTTTTATCCCATTAGATTTTCTTGACAAGGTTTTAATGAGACAGTTCTTGTTTATGCAATACCATTTGTTGAGGTACATAAGAATTTTGTGCTCTTTATAGTGTCATAAACCCAAGGGGAAGTGTTGCAAGTGAGGATAAGAATGTGGGTTCATTCCCACGTGGGTCTTTTTATGACAAGTATATCAATAGGAAAATATCATGTTTTTTTGCCTATATATATATGGCATCAGATTATATGCAATCAGAGTAATTTTTCCTTGAGTAAAGCAATAACACAATCTCTCTCTCTCTCTCTCTCTCTCTCTTATACAGTTGTCTCTATCTCTCTCAATCTCTTCTTCTCTCTTTCTTCTAATTCTCTTCCTCCTTACTGTTATACATATATATATATATATATATATATATATATATATATATATCAATCTCTATTATCTATCATCTATCTCTAACTATTATATAGTTCAGTAGTTATTTATATATTACGATTATACAACACTCAATGACTTGTATCTAATTTATACAAAATAAAAAAATCAATCCCCAAAGGGTTTACCAGTTGAATCAGATTGGCCCCACAATAGCCTCGAGATGGGTGGGCTTTGAGTTCTAAAATTGCAACAGAACCGGACCAGGCTGGATTATGGACCGAATGATGAGGATCAATTGGGCTTAGTCAAGCCCAAACAATGTGGCTCAAAATTCGGTACCACATATAATACTCTCTTTAGGGCTGTATAAAATAGAGTAATGATAGAGTACGAATTGGACTATGAGAGAATATTTTTATGTGAGTAGGGTGGTGGGTCCCACCATATGACACTATAATGACATCATATGGTGGGGCCTACCACTCCACTTATATAAAAATAAAATCGAACTAGTTTGATCTATGTCTAAATCATTATTCTATAAAATATAAACCTTGATTATCTAAACATATTGCCCAGGTTTTACTACTTTTGTACCCATAAGGGCACAAATTTCTATCAAGTTAAATCTAAATTAAATGGCTAATAAGAGAGACATTATTATACAAACATTGCTAAATATTCAATTTGTTAATTGACCACTATTTGAATTTTTTGTTTATCTTTTTTATTAATATTTTATATCAAAACAAACGAAACCTTAATACATGGAGTTTTAAATGAAAGTCAAATTTAATAAGCCCAAAAGAATGGTGATGGGCTTGGCCCCCTGGGTGCCTTTTGGCCCATCCCAGATTTGTAGGCTGTAATAATTTATTAGCAAATAACCAGCAACAACAGACACTCTCTCTCATGGACCTCTATCTTCCTGCTCTGGTACAGAATAATCAACATAAAGGAAGAAAGAGGTAGTCAGTCATGAAAGATATAGACGACTAGTGTCCAAAACACTATTCAGTGGTCATAACAAACAGACATGTTTTTATGTTCTCTGTTCTCGTATTTGCGCATTGAGCCAGGATCCTCTGTCATACCGGATCAATGTTTTATCCGTGTCTTACCTTTTCACCAACTTTAATATGCATTTCACCACCCATAAAACATATATTCACTACCCTTAAATTCACATTTAACCACCCTTAAATCTTGAAATATTTTTTGTTAGTTTTTTGTCAACATTGTTAATCCATGTTTCACCACCCTTAAAACATATTCTCCACCCTTAAATCCACATTTCACCACCCTTAAATCTTGAAAAACTTGAAATATTTTTTTCTTAATTTTTTTATCAACACTATTAATCCATGTTTCACCACCCTTAAACCTACCATCACCACCATTGAATCCACATTTCACCAAGTCTTAAATCTTGAAAAACATAAAATATTCAACTTAATTTTTTTGTCAACACTGTTAATCCATGTTTCACCACCCTTAAACCTACAATCACCATCCTTAAATTCACATTTCAACACCTTTAAATTTTGATCCAAAATTCTTATGGCTTTTTTCTAATAATATTTGTTTTACTCATATTGTGGTGAAACATAGATTAAAAGTGTTGACAAAAATATTAACTTGAAAATTTTCAAATGTTTCAATATTTAAGGATGTTGAATTCAAGGTTAAGTTTGTTGAAAAAAGAAATTAACTTGAAATTTTTTAGTAAAATTATTAAATTTGTGAAAATCCATATTGAATTTGTTGAATAATTTAATCTTAACTTAATATTATTTTTTATGAGTAAAGGGTGATGAAATGTGAATTTAAGGGTGATGAATGTATGTTTTATGTGTGGTGACAAAAAAACTAACAAGAAATATTTTAAGTTTTTCAAGATTTAAGGGTGGTGAAATGTGGATTTAAGAGTGGTGATTGTATGTTTTAAGGGTGGTGAAACATGGATTAACAGTGTTGATAAAAAAAATTAAGAAAAAAATATTTCAAGTTTTTCAAGATTTAAGGGTGGTGAAATGTGGATTTAAGGGTGGTGAATGTATGTTTTAAGGGTGGTGAAACATGGATTAATAGTGTTGACAAAAAACTAACAAGAAATATTTCAAAATTTAAGGGTGGTGAATGTGGATTTAAGGGTGGTGAATATATGTTTTATGGGTGGTAAAATGCAGATTAAAGTTGGTGAAAAAGTAAGGCACGGGTAGGGCATTGACCCGGTAGGACAGAGGATCCTGGCTCTTGGGCATTACTTACAAAAGTGTTTGTATCTATATATATATATATAAAAGCATGAACATAGGATGACTATGATCCCATTGTTCATTGCACCAATTCATAGAACCCAATAGAACTGAATTAAGAGAGATGCAAGTAGTTGGGGAGGGGAATCGAACATAACCGGGCAGCACAAATGTGCAAGCTTCTATTCACTGGGCCATAAAAGCCACGCCTACAAAAGTGACTTGGTGTAACATTTAAAGTTTATGTTACGAAATTGAATGTTTTGGTCATTAATAAGCTTATCACAAGGGGTTGGCTTAAGTGGAAACATTAGGTCTAAGGATCAAGTCCTCTTATGTGCAAAAAATTCTTTGAAGATGAGTGTTTGTACCAATTAGAAAAAAAAGAAAGTCATTAGTAAGCTTGTCAAAAGCCCAGTTCAACCCATTGAAGGTCAATTGAAACCAAATGAAACATGTTTGGATGGCCTAATATCATTTGTTAATACAAGAATTAAATTGAAATATACTTGTTTTAGTACATTGAAAAACATTTGTTCCTTTTCTGGGTATTTGCTCGAACTTGCATTCCAAACTTTTAGTCACACTTTATTTTTTTTTTAAGGAGGGTATACCTCAAACATGTTTGGATGGCCTAGTATCATTCCTTAGGCCTAAATATGTATTGAGTTGGCCATGTCAAAACAAGCATAAACGAGACTAGCATGGTCACAACTCGCATGGCTGTATAAATATTGGTCATTTTATAGATGTTTTGTACTCGTAGTTTTTAAAAAAAAGAATTGGTGAAACCCTAGAAGAATGTCTTAGCAACTTTTATTCCCTGAAAAGACCTTAGATATTTAAAAAGTCACTCATTGTTGAAAATGGAGTAAAATCCAGAACAACTTCCACCTAACATCCTTTACTTCCCTTGTAATTGTATATGACTCCTAGCTAAGTCCCCTAACAGACCCTTCATGTACATCTTCCCACTGTTTTTCTTGGTCAGCTAACATCAGTTAGCCTATCCATATTCGGTTTGGAATTGTTGGGGGCAATTGGAATGCTCATGGATATAGATCGAATAAAAGCTTGTTTTATTTATTGTTCATTGAGTTTGATACACCTAACTATGTTGGATTGCGTAGAAATGTTATGGGTTTTCCCTATTTTTTGTTGATCAACTGAATAACTTTTCCAAAATCCATGAGCCCAGAAACTGAAAAAATGAGATCACACCAAGCAAATAATTGAAAACCCACATGTAAGTGCATTAGTTTCGGAACCTCACTGCCAGAATTACCATCAACTTCTGACAGAAACTCCACTTGTTGAGTAACTATGATGACAGTATTGTTGTCTAATGTGTGTCTATATATATATATATACTAGTGTATGCTGATACCTATCAATGTAGAAGGAATATCGATTGTTAGATCATTAGATAGATTAGTTTTAAACTGTACATAGACAAAAATATTTTGATATTCAATATTTTCTCGTTATATAGATATATATTACTAGGGACTACTACCTAGGAGAGAAATCAAGAACTGCATACTTTCTCGTAATATAGATATATATTACTAGGTCACTACTATCTAGGAGAGAAATCAAGAACTGCACTCAATTGAGAAAGCTCAAGCACAACCATTTGGTCTGGCCAGGCGGGCCTATCGGGACGACCATAACTCAAGAATTGATTTTGCTCCAATTGGGTCATAGATTTATGTCCCATAACTCAAGAATTGGTTTTGCTCCAATTGGGTCATAGATTTATGATCCGTCTGATAGAAAAAAAGAAAATTGAATGAAAGGGAAAGGAGGGATGACTTGTTCATCCTCTTTTCTCTTCCCTACTTTAATCTTCTCTACCAAACGAAGAAAAATTGTTCATTCCCTCTTATCTTTCCTTCACTCCCTCTTCTTTTCTTCTTACCAAACGAAAAATTAGACTATACTATGGCGTAATTGAAATAAAAAAAATTATAAAGAGTGTGTTCAGCTACACGAAATTAAAATTAATTTTTAATTAGAGAAAATTTTGTTAATAGCCTGGACCGGGCTTGAGGTCTGTCGAGCTGCTGGCTTTGACCGGTCAGTCGACTGGCCAGGCCAGGTTGGATAGAAAAAGCTGGGCATAAGCTTTGCCCATCGAGATAGCTGGTTTGAGGGCTTTTGTGTATATAAAAATATCTCTAGTGAGCCTTTGAGAGGATGGAGTACAAACCAACAATCCAAAGATTTAGTTGATAAATTATGTGCGTAATATATACATATATTAGCTTTATAATATTTTTTATAAAACATGTCATATATATAAATTATATATACCATCAAGGTCTATAATCGAGTGATATTTTCTCATCTTTCAAAGTAAAATATTGAGAATTAAGTCCTCGTATAAGCAATGTGAGTGCATTAGTTTGTTCATCGTAATCATTCTTGTCTCGTTTTCGGGATTGGTACTCTCTCTCTCATATTTTCTGTTACTTGCCATTTCTATTTCATGTGAGTCTATGCGTTTACTGTGAGGAAAAAAAAATTATAGATATAAGTTTATAACTTTCAATCCTATTTTAGTGAATTAGTGGGTTGACTAAGTTCTGTTAGTAAAAATACAAAATATCCTTCAGTGACTTATATAGTTATATCTAATTTATACAAAATAAAAGAATCGATCCCCAAGGGGTTTACCAGTTGAGCCAGATTGGCCCCACATGGGTGGGCTTTGGGTTCTGAAGCCACAACAGAATCGGACCGGGCTGGACTATGAACCAAATGGTGAGGATCAATTGGGCTTGGCTAAGCCCAAACGATGTGGCTCAAAATTTGGTACCACATATAATACTCTCTTTAGGGTTATATAAAATAGAGTAATTATAGAGGGTTCGAATCGGAGTAAGCCAATAATAGTTTTATGTGAGTGGAGTGATAGGTCCTACTACATGACATCATGTGATGTAGTTCAAAATAAAGAAGGACTAGTCCGATCAGCATCCAAATCATTATTCTATAAAATATAAGAGAGTGAAAAATTAATGTTGTCCTACTTACAATAACAAACCTTATTTATCTAAACATATTGCCCAGGTTTTACTACTTGTGTACCCATAAGAGTACAATTTTCTATCAAGTTAAATCTAAATTAAATGGATAATAAGAGAGACATTATTATACAAACATTGTTGAATATTCAATTTGTTAATTCGCCTCTATTTGAAATTTTTGTTTTTCTCTTCTTTTTTTTTTGAATATTTAATATCAAAACAAACGGAACCTTAATAAATGAATATAAATGGAGTTTTAAATGAAAGTCAAATTTGATAAGCCCAAAAGAATGGTGATTGGTTTGGGCCCCGTGGATGGCTTACGGCCCAACCCAGATTTGTAGGCCCTAATTATTTATTAGCAACTAACCAGGAACTCTCTCTCTCTCTCATTCTCATGGACCTCTGTCTTCATGCAAATTCTTAAAGGAAGAAAGAGGTGGTCAGTCATGAAAGATATAATCGACTAGTGTCCAAAACACTATTCAGTGTTCATAACAAACTGACATGCTTTTATGTTCTCTGTTATCTCATTTGCGCATTGAAAGAGGATCTTCTGCCGTACCGGATTAATGTCTTATCCGTGTCTTACTTTTTCACCAACTTTAATCTACATTTCACCACCCATAAAACATATATTCACCACTCTTAAATTCACATTTAACCACCCTTAAATCTTGAAATATTTTTTGTTAGTTTTTTGTCAACATTATTAATTCATGTTTCACCACCCTTAAAACATATATTCACCACCCTTAAATCCACATTTCACCACCCTTAAATCTTGAAAAACTTGAAATATTTTTTTCTTAATTTTTTTATCAACACTATTAATCTATGTTTCACCACCCTTAAACCTACCATCACCACCATTGAATCCACATTTCACCAAGCCTTAAATCTTGAAAAACATAAAATATTCAACTTAATTTTTTTGTCAACACTGTTAATCCATGTTTCACCACCCTTAAACCTACAATCACCATCCTTAAATTCACATTTCAACACCTTTAAATTTTGATCCAAAATTCTTATGGCTTTTTTTTAATAATATTTGTTTTACTCATATTGTGGTGAAACATAGATTAAAAGTGTTGACAAAAATATTAACTTGAAAATTTTCAAATGTTTCAATATTTAAGGATGTTGAATTCAAGGTTAAGTTTGTTGAAAAAAGAAATTAACTTGAAATTTTTTAGTAAAATTATTAAATTTGTGAAAATCCATATTGAATTTGTTGAATAATTTAATCTTAACTTAATATTATTTTTTATGAGTAAATGGTGATGAAATGTGAATTTTAGGGTGGTGAATGTATGTTTTATGTGTGGTAACAAAAACCTAATAAGAAATATTTTAAGTTTTTTTAAGATTTAAGGGTGGTGAAATGTGGATTTAAGAGTGGTGATTGTATGTTTTAAGAGAGGTGAAACATGAATTAACAGTGTTGATAAAAAAATTAAGAAAAAAAGATTTCAAGTTTTTCAAGATTTAAGGGTGGTGAAATGTGAATTTAAGGGTGGTGAATCTATGTTTTAAGGGTGGTGAAACATGGATTAACAGTGTTGATAAAAAACTAACAAGAAATATTTCAAAATTTAAGGGTGGTGAAATGTAGATTTAAGGGTGGTGAATATATGTTTTAAGGGTGGTGAAATGCAGATTAAAGTTGATGAAAAAGTAGAACACGAGTAGGGCATTGACCCGGTAAGACAGAGGATCCTGGCTCTTGGGCATTACTCACAAAAGTGTTTGTATATATATATATCTAAAAGCATGAACATAGGATGACTATGGTCCCATAGTTCATTGCACCAATTCATAGAACCCAATAGAACTGAATCAAGAGAGATGCAATTAGGTGTGATATAAAGGTTAGGTATCTTCTTGTCCCACCCTCATTCCATTATTTGAGGAGCATACTTTTCATCAACCAATTGGCCCTAACATGCTAAACTGCACATAGAAACAAATTCTAACGGCCCAAGCTGGACCTGGCATTATTGACTCTTAGCTACTCTTTCTCTCTATATATATATAATATACACATATATAATATTTGTTTGTATATATATATATATAGACACGACCGGAATCAAAAATTACTCATTAATTTTACTTAATTCAATTGTCAGTTAGTCATTAATGTTACTTAGTTCATCATGATCACATCTTCTATCTCAAAAGGAGCAGTCCATTTTGCAATTTGTCGTCTAATTATAAAGGATCGTAAAAAAAAAACCCACTGCCTAAAAAATTGTACAAATATTCTCTTGCTTTGAGCAAAACTTCTTACATTTTTTAATTTGTACAAATAATGACAAATCTTCAATTTGAGAGAAATTAAACAATAAAATGACTAAAGTACTCTTATTTTTTGAATTTTTTTATTTAAAAAATATAAAGTACAAAAAACACCATTGTTATATACAAAATGTGCAAAAAAAACCTACAGTTTATTATGTGCATATAACTTTCTGTATTTTTACAATATGTGCAAACACCCCTCTCCGTCAAAATTTTCTTTTTAAATGACCAAAATACCCCTCATAGCCTTTAAAACCTTTGTACCATGTTTGGATGCAATATTTCTTACTTTCTTATTTTTATAGTAACTAAAAATATATTTTAAATATATTATTATTTCAGATGGGTTCGACGAGTGAAAATAAGGGAGTACTCGCACATTTTTTAAATAAATAAAAAAATAATATTCGGATGAGTCCTTTTTGGACATCCAAACATGACACTAGAGTGTAAGGGTGTTTTAGACATTTTAGTTATTCAATTGACAAAATGTCTTTATTTGCACATTTTGTAAATAGTGAGAGTTTTTTTGTACTGTAGGAAGATTTTTGCACATTTGGTATATAGTGAGGGTGTTTTTTGCATTTTACCCTTTAAAAAAAGCTAGAAAGTAAAATAACAAAAAAAAATAATTTTGAGTTTTTCAAAAAAGTCTGACATCATCAAATGCAACAGGGGGCAATTTGCTCTAAATTTTAAAATTATAGGAATTTATATGCATATACCAAATAACAATGGTGTTTTTGGCACATTTTTTATATAGTGGGGTTTTTTTTTTGCACTTTACCCTATTATAAATATAGTTTAGTTTAGTGAACATTAAAATCAATAAAAATCAATGAGGGGTCCCAAAAATTGATTTTCAATTTAGAGGTTGGCTCTAGTGGTAAAGTGTAACTAGGGTGAATACCCTTATATGCCCAAGTTTAAAAAATTGAGGACATATTAGACATTTCACGGTTAAACTAATAAGTCCAAACCATAGGAGTGTTAATGATGTTTACCCATATTGTTATTATTGTATTATAAATCTAGCATATATCATCTTATTATGGTTTTTAATTTGTTAATGGAGTTTTTTTTTTCGTTTTTGGGTCTTAGTATTGTGCCATTGTGGCTACGCCTTTAAATAGATCATATTCGAACTGGATAAGACCTGATCTGATTCGAATCAAATCTAATAAAAGTCATATTTGATACAGTCCGATAACCCGACACATTATTTAGGATTAATCCCTATCTGATTTGTTATTAATCGGATATCTCATATAATAACTCAATGCGAAATTTTTTTATTTTTTTAATGTCAAAAAGAGATTAAGAAACGATGATTAGGAAAAAATATTGAAGCCGGAGAAGAAAAATAAAAGAACTTGGATAGACATCATAAAATATATTTTTATCTTGAATGATAAAACGATATCATATATTATGTTAATTTTTCTTATATTCAAAAAGTAATTTCCTTAAATAGAAGAAATTATGGGTCCACCATCACCTTAATTACTTGTTTACTGAGTTACCTATGCATTCATGATCAAAATCATGAAAACTATTTTATGATGTTTATCATTTTTCAAAATAAAATATAAACAAAAAAATTAGGTATTTGACATTTTTATTAAAGAAAAATAATACTAGAGAGAGATAAAATAGATAGGGAAGAAGAAGAAAAAAATAATGATAAAAAATACTTCAATTTGATGTAAATATTATATATTATATCATTAGATAATATATTTAGAGCATATTATATATTATATTATATTATATCGAATTGGATTATTATCGAATCGAGTCGACCATAATCTATATTCGATTTGTTTAGCTAATGAAATATTGGATTATGATCGGATTATTGAATTGAATAATCTAATTTATATCCGAATTATTGGAATTCGATCTAGGTCTATCTGTGGTTTAAAAAAAAAGAGTTTTATTCCCCTACTATATCTGCTGAATTTCAATACCCATCAACAAAATATAAAGATTTGGATACATAAATGATTAAAAAAATTACTAGAAATTGTTATTAATTTTTAAATCTAAAAGACCATTATATAAAGTTGAGGTGTTAGAAGATCCAACTCTGAGCATATCTAACTTTTTTTATTATGATTTATGCTAATTAACTAGTGTAATAAAATAAATAGAAGTAAAAGAAAGAAAGAAACTCATGCGTAGCTCCTTTAGCCGTTGGGCCTTGTTGGGACCGTTCAGGCCCAATTGGCTTTCAATTCAGCCTATCTTGTCCATTTCGTTATTTTGACCCACTTAAGTTTGCATTCCCATTGGTTTTAGGTTTTGTTGTCCATGGAATTGTTCCAAGCTTTTTGAGTATACCCTCCTTAAATCACATACCCGGACAGCGGAATTAGAAATTTGGAATTGGAATTCCAAAGCTCCAATTCCGCGCAGCCCAACACATTCACAACTTTTTTTCCAATTCACTCCAACTTTCCCTTAAAGAGAAGGAAAATGTATTTATTTTTCTTCAACTAGTGATACATAATCCGAATTCTGACCGGTTCAAAAGAGGTTTATGCGAGTGATGTAGTAGATCGTGAGTCCGTGAAATCATGTGGTGGGACCACCACTCTGTTCACATAAAAATCACTCGGACTAATTTGAATACAAATTAACTAAGTCATAATCTTTTTCTGTTGGTAAGCAACGAAATACAAATTTACACCGTTAAAAGATTTCGACGGCCTTGATCTTTTTTAAATGACTTTGGACATATTTTCAATGACTAATCTAAAACTTTGTTCTACCATATCCATAAAAGTTACGATATCACATTTAAATTTATTGTTACGAAATCGAATGTTAGCATAATTAGTGCACTTTGTTAGGTATATAAATAAGTATTAAGTTGCCTAAAACTCAGTGATTAGTAGATGGTTGATTTTAGATTAGTCCACTATAATGGGCAATAAACTCAGTGAGTAGTAGATGGCATAGTCGCAACACTCAATCTTTCAAATTCCCTACTCCACACGCTGCACGCACCTAAAGAGCGTTAATCACATTGCTTAATTATATATTCTTTTTTATTTTTTATTTTTTACTCTTTTCTTGAGTGATATAATTGTATACAACAGATAGTTTTAGTCTCAAGTGACATGTGAGACTAATTAGTTCAAATCAATGCTTATATATTAACATCCAAGTCAAAAATAGGTAAAATTGCTTTGAGCAAATTATAAATATATCGATGCAAGTATTTACATGTATTAAAGGTTAATTTTTATAACTTTCTCAATTATAATATTAATTTTTAGCAAATAACTATTATGAAATATTAAAAATTACAAGACACCCAGTTAATACACACACAAGGACGTACTTGTTCTAGATTGCTTATTTTCTTCTTTCCTATCGAAGAATTTCATTTCTCACCATGCCAATATTCTCTTCTCCGGTAAGGGTCCATTGTACCCATTCAGTGTATACGAGTTGATAAATCTTTACACTCACAGTGAAACGGAAAGCAATTCTCTCGAGCTATATTTGGTTGCCGAATATCATCAGTTAATACAAGAATTAAATTAAGATTTGGCATACTATACTATACCTGTTTGAAGAACGTACATATGTTCCCTTTCTGCTTAAACTTGCATTCGAGACTTTTAGGCTTCGTTTGGATTGATGGATTTGAAAGGATTAGGAGAGAAAAGAAAGGAAAGGATAATGGTTTTTGTGTTTGGATAACTAATGTGGAGAGAAAAGAAAGGATTGGGAGAGATTTGGAGGGATAGCTTATCCCTCCAAATCCCTCCAAATCTCTCATTTCTTATTCCTCCAAAAATGAGAAGATTTGGAGAGAAATGATAACTGATAAGTAATACTTTCATAATACCGAAATTGCCCACAACATTTTAGAATAAAACTTTTTATGACATCTGAATCCTAACTTAAGACATTAGGCATATGAGTAAATTGGTTAGAATAGTTTCTTTTCTTTTCTCTCCTTTAGTTTATCCAAACAACAATGTTATTATTTCTTTTCTTTTCTGCCATAATTTATCCAAACACAAATACATGTTATCATCTCCTTTCTTTTCTTTTCTTTTCTCTCATAACTTAAGTTATCCTTTCTTTTCTTCTCTCCTGGTTATCCAAACAAGCCCTTAGTCACACTGCTACCAATCACATATGAATCCATACAAAATTACATTTATCTATCAAACAAATTAAATTCAATGTGCTCAAAATGAAATAAAATATCAATTACATCAATGATTCCAAAACATTATGGGTTACCACTTGCATATGCCTCAAATTATTAAAAAAGAAAAAAAGATGAGAAAGTAGGTGCATAGTGATCCTACAAGTATCATTCCTCTCTACAGCTGCATAGTGATCCTGCAACTATCATTCCTCTCTATGTGCAATCTGCCCAAAAAAAGGAAAAAGAAAAGATTGAAACTAGTAACAATTTTTTTAATGGAGTATTATTATTTAAGTTATTAAAAGTTGATAAATGAGTCGTTACATAAGGAGTTGCCCAAGTGAAACTCACTCCAGCAATATTTCCAACTATTTTGTAACATCAAAAAGTTCCATGTAAAGTTTTCAGTCACGGCCTGGATTGATGCAATATATATATATATATATATATATATATATATATATATATATATATATAGTTTTTTATATGAATCAAGGAAGAAAAGAGGAAAAAAAGTCATATTGAATCAATTAACATATAGCTGATCCACAACGTAACGTAATAAAACATGAACAAAATCATTAAATTCGCCATATAACATATATGCTTCCAAATAACATTCTTTTATTTTCTGATGATGATATTGAATCAGCCGAAGTAAGTCCTCCATAAAGCCAGCCATTACTTCCTTTGCTAGCATTTTAGGCCTCATTCCCAATCCCTCAAAAAGCCAAGTTTTCTTCTTAGGTGTTCCCTTAATTTCCTCCAAGCTAACATTTCTTGATAAAACGTTAAACAGGAATTCAAACATGATTTTATAATTGATCAAGTCTATTGGCTTTAGGATTCAAACATGATTTTATAAAGCTAATTGAATGGTCATCATCAGATCACTGCAGATTTTTCGTGCTTGCACAAAAAATGAACTGTCCTTAAAATGAGAAAAGAAGAAAAAGAAGTTGTGGCTCAGAGTGATGGTGAAGAAAATACCTGAAAATGAAGAATGTAAGCATCCTCCTCGTTTACCAAAGTCTTCAACAAAAGGATTGGAAAATGGATATTAAGAATACTTGTATTGTGTGAAAGGAATTTTTAACATCATGGAATGACAATCTGATGCTTGCATCTTTGCTCATCCCCTGTAGTACAAAGCAAAGTAAAAAAAAGAAAAGAAAAAACTTTGAAATTAAAACCATATGGAAAAGAGCATAATGATGTTCATATATAGGCAGCCCCTGTTCCCATATATTGAGAGAGCAGGAAATTGGGTGCATGATGTGGTGATGAACTATTAAAATGAGAGGCAAAGAGAGAGACTCTAGTAGATGAGCTTAGTTACCTCATTCAAGAAAATACAATAGTACGTACAACATGCCTTCATTTTCCAATTCCGACGCAGGGGATGTGGGCAATGTTGGGCCAGTAGTCACCTTTATTTTCCTCCGAGCACCGTTTTTGAACAAGTGGACATCCCTTGATTTCAAGTCTTTGAAGCGTGGCAGGCAGGCCTTCCTTTGGTAAGGATTCAAGCTTAGGGCAGTTCGCGATCCGTAGACGTTGAAGAGAGGTGAGATTGTGGAAGCCGCCTTTGGATGATATGGATTTCAGATTCGGGAGATCTCTTATGTCTAATTCAGTTAGAGTTGTAGGAAGAAGACAGTACTCCTCAGAAGGAGGAGGAGGAGGAAAGGAGACCAACTCTGGATATCCACCTTCAATTGTGAATGATCGAAGAGAGGTGAGTCTGTGCAGACCCCATTCTGACAAGGGCTTCAGTTTCCCCCATTTACCGATAGAAAGGTGACTAAGGTTGGGAGGAAAATGAAAATTGGCTTGAGGAAAGGACACAAGACATGGACAATCATATATATACATGGATTCAAGTGATGCGAGGCTTTGAATCTGATCATATGGCAACGAATTCAGCTTTGCGCATCTCCAGATCGAAAGACTTCTGAGGTTGGGGGTGGACAAGCCAAAGGACTCCAGACCTGGACAATCACATATATGTATGTATTCGAGGTTTTGAATAATGTGGTTGGTCGTAAGCAAGGATCTCAGATTCACGCAATTATGGACTTGAAGCTCTCTGAGGTTGGGTAATAAGCCTCTTTCTCTTTCTCTTTCTGGGAAGGACAAGGACTCCACACTATCACAATTCCTTATCCACAAATCACGGAGACTTGCGAAATTATTTACGCAGCCAAGTAACTTTCCAATGTTTGGCCATTTCATAATCCAGAAGTCTTCGACTGATGACATCATAATATTAATGTTATTAAATTCTCGTAACTCCTCCTCCTCCTGCTGTGCCATCCTCATCGTCTCCGAAATCAACTCTAAATTCTCGCAACTACGAATCTGAAGAACCTTGAGAGTGGTGGTGGGTAACATATTTTTGGTGGGCCAGGACTTCAATGATGGACAATCACGTATCTTCAAGTGTTGAAGACCAGAGATGCATTCAGGTAGGGACTCCAACGCATTGCAATTCTCTATCTCAAGTCTTCTAAGCGTGTGCGGCACACCTGTCTTCGTCTTCGGAAAGCACACAAGTTTTGAACACCCATTAATATCCAAAGATGTGAGACACGTGACCTCATTTGGCAACTTCTCAAGATTCACACAATCTCTTATTTCCAATTTCTGAAGAAGATTCATGCAAGCCACCCCATTTTGCCACAAACTCACCAGCTCGTTGCATTTCTTAATGACAAGACTTTCAACTGCTACCAAGGACTGCACCAATGGTTCCTCTAGCTGAGATAGTCCTGTAATATTCTCAATAGACAAGCTGGTTATAACTGAAGTCACATCAATAATACTTTTTAGCACCACCTCCTGACACTCTTGCACTTGCAATTCGAGAAGAGAGGGAAGCTTTAACAGTGAAACCTTAATCAATTTGGGACAACAACGTATAGTGAGCTCACGGAGGCAAGGGAATGGTCTTCCTGAATCTTCAACACCACTAGAAATAGATAAAGTCCATTCTTCCCATGCCGGCATGTTCTCAAATATCAGAGTCTCTAGTGACGGAAAAGAAACTCTCGAAGAACAACCATCTCCGTAGAACTCATCCCTCAAATTTTGTACTTCAGGCATGCCTTTAATGCATAGCTTTTTTAGCTTGGGTAGTTGCCCGAGTGGTGGTAAAGATCTGCATTTTCTACAGCTTACAAGACTCAAGTTCACCATTTTAAAAAATGATGGATCGCTTATCCAACTTGAAAATTTTGTGCCACCGTAGAACTCAACTTTCAACCTTTTCAAGTTTTTGTGAGGTTGTAGCTTGTCAATCACATCCAATTCAAGGTCTTCATTTCGAAAATTGCTGAACTCACTACACCATATCAACTCTACTTCATTAAGGCACTCCTTAGCCCTTAAATTTGCCTCATTTGCATCTCGGACATCTGTTATGTTTTGCAACTCTTGAATTGAAATACTCCCCCGTAAAAGGCTAAGATTCCCCAACTCTTTCAGTCTAGCCCCATTCTTTTTGCCCACAACAAATTTCGGCAGTGTTTGCAAATTCATCAGCCTACCAATCCTCGATGACATCTCTCGTAATTGCACAGTATTAGTAATATCAAGATGACGTAGGTTAATTAAATTCTCAATGTTTGAGGGCAACATGCAAAGAGAGATGCAATTGCGCAATAACAGTGTTTGTAAATTGTAGAGAGTAGTCACTGATTCGGGTAAGTGACTAATTGAAGTACCAGATAAATTAAAATACCTTAGATGCTTCAAATCACCAATCGAGTTTGGTAGTTCGGTTATAGAATAATCTGACAAAGATAGTACCCTTAGGCATGGTAAATTTGGCAATAAGTCAAACAAAACCTTGTTTGCTAAGTAAAAAAATGGCGTACCATATTTCTGACCTTGTAATGGTAATAGAGTTCGCAAATGTTGAACTTTACAAATAGGCCTGAACTTTTGAATGACTTCACATTCTTGACGAATAAATGACAAGTGCCGGGCTCGGTTAGGAATTTTAAATTGCTTATTGCCCTCCAACTTATCCAGCCTAAAGCATATTTCTCCCGCAACATGTTGAGCAAGGTCATTTAGAAGGTCATGCATCACAAATCTTGATTTACTACCACTTGATTGTTGAAAAAATGACCTTGATAATAGGTTATCAAAACATGTATAGCCAAAATCTTCCATCCCAATATTTTGTTCTGGTAGCTGCAAAAGACCTACCCCCATCCACAACAGAATTAATTCATCTCTATCAAATTCATAGTCTTTTGGAAATGCTGCACAGTAGGCAAAGCATTGCTTCAAATGAGATGGGAGATGATGATAGCTCAATTTAAGAGCCGAAAGAATACCACTTTCTTTGGGTAAATTCCATATCTTGCTATTCAATATTTTTACCCACCCACTTATGTGTCGTTCAGTGCGCAAGAGGCCTGCAAGTGTTTTTACTGCCAAAGGCAACCCTCTGCATTTATTCACTATTTTTTCACCAATTTCTTTCAGATCTGGATGTGCATCAAAGTCTTCTCTCTCAAGTGCATGATGAGTAAATAAAGATAGACATTCATCTTTCGACAGCTCTTTGAGAGGGTAAGTCGGAGACTGCAGAGTCATGATTGATGCAACATTTTCATCACGAGTTGTGACAATAATTTTGCTCCCAGGTGTCCCAACCATAAAAGGACATTTTAACAGCTCCCAGTCTTCATACTTCTTGTTCCAAACATCATCCAAAACAAGAAGAAATTTCTTCCCTGACAATCTCTCTTTTAGTTTCTGTTGAACCACATCCAAAGCCTTGAAGTCATGAGTTTGTGAAGTGACTGCCTCAAGAATTGTCTTTGTCACTCTCACAACATCAAAATCATCAGAAACACAAACCCATGCCTTGAGATCAAAATGACCCTTTAAACGTTCATCCTTATAGACAAGCTGAGCAAGAGTTGTCTTACCAATACCTCCCATGCCTACAATGGGAATGACAGAGAACATGTGACCACTAACTTCATCCCTCAACAGCTCCTCAACTATAGCCTTTTGATCTTCTAGTCTGCCATAAACTTGAGATTTGACCTCAGAAGTGGTTTCCCGTCCTTCTCTTATTGTTTTGGACCCAATCCCTTCAGCACTTTCTTTCAACTTGAGGCTCTTCTTTCGGGTTTCAATATCTTGTAATCTGGCAGTGATTTCCTCTATCTTGGACCTCATATTACGATCAAGCTTAACAGCACCAGGAGGAGTAATAGTACTGAGGGAAGTGCAACAAGTTGGGATGAGTTTTCGTACCTTATTACTGCTGCTAGCTTGAGATTCTTCCATGGTCAGCTCGAGTCGCAAAGCTTCAGTAGAGACATCATCAAGCAAATCATCCAAATCGTGAGCCAAGTGGTTGAGATCCTCCATCCACAATTTGACTGCACCATCATTTGCCATTTGCTTGTCCTCCGCGTCAGCCAGAACAGCATGAATAGCTGGCAACATATCCTGCAAATTCTTCAACTGACGATCGATTCCCTTTCGGCGGGCATAGTTTGACACCGAGGGAGAGACCAACTTGTCAAGCAGCACCTCAATGATCGGCCCAAGAAAGATCCCTGCAACCTCCATCGATCCTTTGTAAAACCAAAGCAATAACCAAAGCAAAGAAAATGGGTTTGTGAAGAAAAAAGGGATTGAGCAGTATGACGAACCAATTAATGGGTTTTGCCAATTGCACCTAATCCAATTCAAACCAAGCACAAGAGCAAGAGCAATAGCAAGAGAGGGTTGACTGGAAGCTTCAAAAGTCTTTGAACATACACTATAAAGAAGATCTTAATACACGATATTTATGGTGAAACACCGAATGAATATTTTCATTTATTATCATTAACTATATATAGGAGTTCGTACAACAAACTATCCAGAATATCAGGAAAATATCTCAACGATTGTTATGAGATAATATCTACACTATCTAGAAATTAACAAAAGTTTGTTACAATAAATATCTATATATTATTTAAATAGTTTATCAAATCTTTATATATATTCTAGATATGCGTATCCTATTACTCCCCTTCAAACTTGGCGTGGGATGGGATTAACCGAAAGTCCAAGTTTGCTTTTAAGTCGATCAAAAAGTGTTCGGGAAAGAGGCTTAGTAAATATATCAGCGAGCTGCTCAGAGGAAGGAACAAATCTCGTTGTAAGGGTGCCCAGAGAAACTTTCTCACGTACAAAGTGATAATCAATGGCGATATGTTTTGTTCGAGCATGAAACACTGGATTTACAGACATGTGAAGAGCTGATAGATTATCACAGAAGAGAATCTGAGGCTTGTGTTGATAAATCCCAATGTCACGAAGAATAAAGGAAAGCCAAGTTAATTCAGCTGTTGTCGATGCCATAGCCCTATATTCTGCTTCAGCACTTGATCGAGAGACTGTAGGTTGCTTTTTAGCACTCCAAGAGATGCAATTAGAACCCAAGAAAGTACAGTAGCCAGTGGTGGAACGTCTCGTAGTCGGGCAACCAGCCCAATCTGCATCGGAGAATGCATATAGGTCTAGACTGCTATTCTTAATAATGCGAAGACCCATTGAAAGCGTGCCTTTCACATATCTGAGAATTCTTTTTACCATCTGAAAATGAGCATTTGTAGGAGCATGCATGTGTTGACAAACAGTATTAACCGCATAACATAGATCAGGCCGAGTAAGAGTTAGATATTGAAGAGTACCTACAATTTTTCTGTATTTTGTGACATCAGGATATGCGGTATCTCTATTGGCAATAATCGCTTGTTTTGACGCCATCGGAGTGGCAATGGGTTTACAGTCTGCCATGTGTGTGCTATGCAGTAAATCAGTCATATATTTAGACTGAGATAGAAAAATCCCACCATTAAACGACTGAACCTGTACGCCTAAAAAATAGTTCAGTTGACCAAGGTCTGTTATGGAGAACTCAGCGCCCAGTTGTACGATAAATTCATCCAATAAATTAGATGGGCTTCCTGTTAGGACTATATCATCAACGTAAACCAGTAAAATCATGATATGATCACCGTTATTAAACACAAAAAGAGATGAATCAGCCGGACTACATTGAAAACCATAGTCAATAATAAAAGAGCTAAAACGATCAAACCAGGCCCGTGGAGCTTGTTTTAGGCCATATAATGACCGATTTAATTGACAAACATGATTCGGCATATGAGTGTTTTCAAAACCTGGTGGTTGGTCCATAAAAACAGTTGTGTCAAGATGCCCATGAAGAAAGGCATTTTTAACATCAAGTTGGCGAAGACTCCATCCTTTTACTGTAGCAACAGTGAGAATTGTTCGAATAGTTCCTGGTTTGATAACCGGGCTGAATGTCTCAATGAAATCAACACCTTCTTGTTGATTGTATCCTTTTGCGACAAGTCGGGCTTTCAACCTATCCAATGACCCATTAGATTTGAGTTTTGTTTTAAAAACCCATCGACATCCAATTACATTCATATGAGGTAATCGTGGGACAAGAATCCAAGTCTGATTTTGATGTAGGGCTTGCATTTCATCAACCATGGCTGCATGCCAACCTGGGTGGTTTAAAGCACTTTTTATTGTTTTTGGCTCAGGTGGAATGACTGGTGTGGTTAACGTAAGGGCATATTTAGGATTGGGTTTGGTAATACCAGCTTGACTACGGGTAGTCATGGAATGTATGGTATTAGTAGTTGGTAGGTGAGATGTATCAGGTTGTTGTGTATGTATTGTGGGAATAGGTAAGTTGGTTTCAATTTGTTGCAGAATTGGGATTGGAGTGGAAAGTGGTGTTTCAAGTGGGGAAGAGAAAGAAGGATTTACAGGTTGATGGTTAAAAAGTCGTGCATGATTTGGATCGATGGTTGGGGATAAGTGGGTAATTGTGGTTGTATTATTTGGTAGAATAGAGGTGGACAACCAGTCAGGAAGGGTGGTGTTGTCAATGGGGTTAGGAATTGGTTGTGAAGGTTGTTGAAATGGAAAAGAGCGTTCATCAAAGACAACATGTCGAGATATGTAGACACGGCCTTTTGGAAGATGGAGGCAACGATATCCTTTGTGTTTATCACTATAGCCCATGAAAACACAGGGGAGGGATCTTGGTTCAAGTTTATCTGTTGTGTAGGAGCGAAGGTATGGGTAACATTGGCAACCAAAGATTCGTAGGAAATTATAAGAAGGTTGTTTGTTATGAAGGAGATGGTATGGTGTGTTCATGGCAAGAGAAGGCGACGGTAATCGGTTTATAAGGAATGTGGAGGTAAGGAAGGCTTCCACCCAAAACTTTTTAGGCATAGATGCATGTAGCATCATTGCTAGCCCTAATTCAACCACATGTCGATGTTTCCTTTCTGCCACACTATTCTGTTCTGGGGTACCTGGACATGATAACTGATGAATGATGCCTTTGTGAAGTAAATGATTAATGAATTCCTGCTTCAAAAATTCCCCACCATTATCTGATTGAAACACTTGTATTTCTCTTTGAAATTGTTTCTCAACCATAGCTTGAAACATGAAAAATACCCTGTAAAAGTCTGATTTCTGTTTAAGAGGATAAATCCATGAAAACCGAGAAAAGTCATCAACAAAAATAGCATAGTAACGAAAGCCCTGATTAGATAAAATAGGTGCCGGACCCCATAGGTCGCAATGTATCTTGACAATAGGCGCAGAAGCCCTGTTATTGGAAGGAAAAAATGGTAATTTAGAGCTTTTGCTTAAAGCACAACTCTGACATAAACCAGACGTCTTTTTATTAACTGAAATAAATTTATGGTATTGCAAATAACTCAGAATTCTAGTCTGGGGATGTCCTAGCCGTCCATGCCAAGTATCTGCATCTACTACACGAAATCTGTTTGAGAAAAGAGCTTTGACCGTGGCATTCTCCAGAACATATAATCCAGCTTTCTTACTCCCCGATGCCAACACTTGATGTGTCGTTTGATCCTTAATAAGAAAACCATGATCATTAAATACGAGATAACATGGATAATCACTTGTAAGTTGAGAGACAGAGATCAGATTCTTCTTTATATTGGGAACAACAAGGACATTGTTTAAAGATAATCGTGAGTCATTAGGAAAAACTCGTGCTTCTCCAATATGCGTGATAGGTAATTTTTCACCATTACCCACCATAACATGATCAGATCCGATATAAGTTCTGAGATTGGAGAGAATACCTGGATCATCTGTAATGTGTGCCGTGGCACCAGTGTCTGGATGCCATTCACTGTCATTGGTTGTATTAAGATGAAGTGTAGCTAGGGCTTGAGGAACTTGGTCATCTTGATAACTGTGATCAAAGCGATGCCAACATTTAAGAGCATTGTGACCTTTCTTTTTGCAAATCTGGCATTGAAGAAAAGTGGGTGCGTTCTGTCCAGGCTTTGAAATATGTTTTGGTGTTATACTTGATTGAAAATTACGGTGGCCATGAGAAGGCTGAGAACTAGCCTGAGTGAAACCGCGTCCTCGTGAGGTAAATGATCCACGTTTGTGCTGGAAGCGTGAATTAGAATGTTGTCCAACAAATGCAAATGTGGGATTGACATGCTCAGATAATTGAGACTTGTTTCGTAATTCATGACTATGCAGCAATGGAATTAAATCATTATAAGAAGGAACAGGAGGCTTAAGCATAGCTGTAGAGAATGATTCATACCGTGGTCCTAGACCATTTAAAAGCCAAAATACCTTTTTCTGATCGGATACTGGTTTGCCAATGGCGTTGAGTTGATCACAAGTTGATTTAAATTCTCTGATGTAGTCATTAAGTGAAGAAGACTCATTTTTCTTCGCTTGAAGTTTGAGAAGTAATTCAAATTCACGAGCCTGAGAATTTTGTGAATAAGTATTGGATAAAGCCTTCCAAACATCGAACGAAGTGATAAGGCCGACAACAGTCCCGAGAGCTTCTTCGGAAATAGTAGCCGTGAGCCAAGCTTTAACCAATCTATCTGTGCGTGTCCATGCCGCCAGATCAGGATTAGGCACTTTGCCTGCATTATTGACACCATCAATCTCACGTTCAGGTGGTGATGTGTCTCCGGTGATGAAACCAAGAAGATCTTGACTTTCAATCAAAGATAGAACTTGTGTTTCCCACAACAGATAGTTGGAAGACGTGAGTTTCAGAGATACGAAATTGGCTACATTGAGATTAGCAGGATATGGATATTTTGGAAGTGGAGTTGCAGCCATTTAATCGAGAAAATATAATTTGTAACAAGGGGAAAAAAAAAATAATAATTTGAAGATGGATCGTGCTCTTTAAAGCTTTGGAAGCTCTGATACCATAAAGAAGATCTTAATACACGATATTTATGGTGAAACACCGAATGAATATTTTCATTTATTATCATTAACTATATATAGGAGTTCGTACAACAAACTATCCAGAATATCAGGAAAATATCTCAACGATTGTTATGAGATAATATCTACACTATCTAGAAATTAACAAAAGTTTGTTACAATAAATATCTATATATTATTTAAATAGTTTATCAAATCTTTATATATATTCTAGATATGCGTATCCTATTACACTAAAGTAGGAGAAATTAATTCATAGCACTTGCAAAATGTAATTGATCCAAAATCAGACAACCAAAGCTTTAATCATTCACCAACAACTAATATGGAATCTTTGATCTCAATCACTCATTTTCTTAGTATGCCATTTGAGTCTCTATCCTATCTTGGATGTATAAATATATATATACATCTCTGTCATGTTATATCATCATAGCAGAGCATATAATATATAATATTATGATGATATAACATGATAAAGATATATATATATATATATTTTGCTAAGGTACATGTATACAATAAATTTTTTATAGCAGAGCATATAATATTATCATGTTATATCATTATAATATTACATCTCTGTCACGTTATATCATAATAACATTATCTCTATCATGTTATGTGTGTGTGTGTATATGTATATATATATATATATATATAAAGTCTCATGAGCCACCTATGTTGTCCATTTCATTACATCGACCCACCCAAGCTTGCATTCCCTTTTTTTTTTTTCTCGGAAATTTAAGTAAATGCAAATTTACTTTTTACTCGTAATGGAACAATTTCATGGAATGCCAAAAAAAAAAAAAAAAACACAAACAAACAAACAAAAACAAATGACACAACTCTTTGAGGTATACCCTCCTTAAATTACACAAGTATATTTTCGTAACTTTCCTTTAATAGAAGGAAAATGGACCTATTTTCTTTTGGTAAGCAAAAAAATATAATTTACACAATACAAGATCTCTACAGTCTTGATTTTTTTAAATGACTTTGAACATTTTTCCAATGACTAATCTCAAACTTTGTCCTATAAAATCCACAAAAGTGACTGACATAACATTTAAAGTTTAGGTTACAAAATTGAATGCTTTCGTCATTGGTAAGCTTATCCCAAGGGGTTGGCTTAAGTGGATAAGAAACTTGGTTCTAGTGCCTAAGCAAACATTAGGTCAAAAGATCAAGTCCTCTTAAGTATAAAAAATTCTTTGGACATGAGTGTTTGTACCAATTAGAATAAAAGAAAAAAATAAGTCATTAGTAAGCTTTGTCAAAAGCCCAGTTCAACCCATTGAAGGTCAATTGAAACCAAATGAAACATGTTTGGATGGCCTAATATCATTTGTTCATACAAGAATTAAATTGAAATATACTTGTTTTAGTACATTGAAAAATATTTGTTCCTTTTCTGGTTATTTGCTTGAACAAGCGATCCAGACTTTTCGTCACACTATAAATGTACATCCCTTGTAATTGTATATGACTCCTAAGTCCCCTAACAGACCCTTCATGTACATCTTCCCACTGTTTTTCTTGCTCAGCCAATATCAGTTAGCCCATCCATATTCGGTTTGGAATTGTTGGGGGCAATTGGAATGCTTATGGATATAGATCGAATAAAATCCATGGGCCTAGAAACTGAAAAATGAGACCACTCCAAGCAAATAATTGAAAACCCACATGTAAGTGCATTAGTTTCAGAACCTCGAGAATTACCATCAACTTCTGCAGAAATTCCACTTGTTAGAGTAACTATGATGACAGCATTGTTGTCTATGTGTGTGTACATACACTAGTATATGCTCGTGCCTAAGCACTATTAATGTAAAAGGAATCGTAATCATTAAATCATTGAATAGATTAATTTTAAATCATATATAGATAAAGACATTTTTGTATTCAATACTTTCTCGTAATATAGATATATATTACTAGGACAAAACCTAGGAGAGAAATCAAGAACTGGACTGAACTGAAAAGCCCAAGTACAACCATTTGGTCTGGCCCAAACGGGCCTATTGGGACGATCATAACTCAAGAATTGGCTTTGTTGGAATTGGGTCATAGATTTATGATCCGTTTGATAGAAAAGAAGAAAATTGGATGACAGGGAAAAGAGGGATGACTCGTTCATCCTCTTTTCTCTTCTCTCCTTTTATCCACTCTACCAAAAGAAAAAAGAAAATGTTTCTTTCCTCTAATTTTCCATCCACCTCTCTTCTTTCCTTCCTACCAAACGAAGCATTAGACTACACTATGACATAATTGAAATGAAAGAAAATTATAAAGAGTGTGTTTGGCTAAGTGAAAATTGAATCTTGGAATTAGAAATAGTTTCCAATTGGAAAAAAATTTGTTAATAGCTTGGACCGGGCTTGAGGTCTGTCGGGCTGCGGGCTTTGACCGGTCAGTCGACTGGCCAGGCCAGGCTGGACAGAAAATGCTGGGCATAAGCTTTGCCCATCCGGATAGCTCGTTTAAGGGCTTTTGTGTATATAAAAATATATCTAGTGACCCTTTGGGAGAGTGGCTGGTGAGCCTTGGAGAGGGGGGAGTACAAACCAACAATCCAAAGATTTTGTTGATAAATTATGTGCGTAATATATACATACGTTAGCTTTATAATATTTTTTATAAAACATATATGTCATATATATAAATTATATATAACACCATTGTCCATTGTCCGTAATATAGTTAGAGTATCGAGAATTAAGTCTTCATATAAGCAATTTGAGTGCATGAATTTATTCTTCATCATCATCCTTGCCTCAATCTCATATATTTATTGTAAGAAAAAAAAAAGTTTAGATATAAGTTTATAACTTTCAATCCTATTTTAGTCAATTAGTGGGTTGACTAAGTTTTGTTAGAAAAAATACAAAAATATCCCTCAATGACTTGTATCTAATTTATACAAAATAAAAGAATCAATCCCTAAGGGTTTACCAGTTGAGCCAGATTGGCCCCACAATAGCCTCGAGATGGGTGGGCTTTGAAGGTGCAACAGAACCGGACCGGGCTGGACTATGGACCGAATGGTGAGGATCAATTGGGCTTGGTCAAGCCCTCAAGATTCGGTACCACATATAATACTCACTTTAGGACTATATAAAATAAAGAATTCGAATCAGACTAGGTCGAGAATAGTTTTATGTGAATGAAGTGGTAGGTCTCACCACATGACATTACCATGACATCATGTGGTGGGGCTCACCACCCCACTCATATAAAAATAAAATTAGACTAGTCCGATCAGCCACCAATTCATTATTCTATAAAATATAAAACGTGAAAAATTAATGTTGTCCTACTTACCGTAACAAACCTTATTTATCTAAACATATTGCCCAGATTTTACTACTTGTGTACCCATAAGAGTACAAATTTCTATCAAGTTAAATCTAAATTAAATGGCTAATAAGAGAGACATTATTATACAAACATTGCTAAATATTCAATTTGTTAATTGGCCACTATTTTAATTTTTTGTTTCTCTTTTTTATTAATATTTTATATCAAAACAAACGGAAGCTTAATAAATGGAGTTTTAAATGAAAGTTAAATTTAATAAGCCCAAAAGAATGGTGATGGGTTTGGGCCCTCTGGATGGCTTTCGGCCCATCCCAGATTTGTGGGCCCTAATAATTTATTAGCAAATAACCAGCAACAAACACACACTCTCTCTCATGGACTTCTATCTTCCTGCTCTGGTACAGAATAATCAACATAAAGGAAGAAAGAGGTGGTCAATCATGGAATTTATCCATGGGATGAACTAGCTAACAAAGGCTATCCAGATTTCCTAAAAAACTTAGGAAAACCAGATAACCTAGGTTTTAGGATAAACTATGTCCTAAGACTAATTATGGATAGATGCTTGGAAATCCAAGATATAAACGACTAGTGTCCAAAACACTATTCAGTGTTCATAACAAACAGACATGCTTTTATGTTCTCTGTTCTCTCATTTGGGCTTTACTGCATATAGAAACAAATTCTAACGGCCCAAGCTGGACCTTGCATGATTGACTCTCAGCTACTCTCTCTCTCTCTCTCTCTCTCTCTATATATATATATATATATCTACACACATATATAATATTTTTTTGTAATTGTATATATATATATATATATAGACACGACCGGAATCGAAAATTATTCATTAATTTTACTTAATTCAATTGTCAGTTACTCATTAATGTTACTTAGTTCATCATGATCACATCTTCTATCTCAAAAGGAACGGTCCATTTTGCAATTTGTCGTCTAATTATAAAGGAGGAAGCTTAAAAAACTTCACTGTATAAAAAATTTGCGAATAGTCTCTTGTTTTAAGCAAAACCTCTTATATTTTTTAATTTGTGCAAATAATGATGAATTTTCAGTTTTGGAGAAATTAAATAATAAAATGACTAAAGTACCCTTATTTTATGAATTCTTTTTATTTAAAAAAGGTAAAGTGCAAAAAATACCCCCGTTATATACAAAACGTACAAAAAAAATTCCTGCAGTTTACTGTATTTTTATAATATGTTCAAACACCGCCCTCCATCAAAATTTTCTTTTTAAATAACCAAAATGCCCCTCACAGCCTTTAAAACCCTTGTGTCATGTTTGGATGCAATATTTCCTATTTTTTTATTTTTATAGTAACTAAAAATATATTTTAATTATATTATTATTTCAGATGGGCTCGACGAGTGAAAATAAGAGAGTACTCGCACATTTTTTAAATAAATAAAAAATTAATATTCGGATGAGCATTTTTTGACATCCATACATGGCACAAGAGTGTAAGGGTGTTTTAGACATTTTAGTTGTTAAATTAACAAAATGTCCTTATTTGCACATGTTGTAAATAGTGAGGAGTTTTTTTGTACTGTAGGGGAGTTTTTGCATATTTGGTATATAGTGAGGGTGTTCTTTGTACTTTACCCTTTAAAAAAAAGCTAAAAAGTGAAATAACAAAAAAGGTACTTTTGAATTTTTCAAAAAAATCTGACATTATCAAATGCAATAGGGGCAATTTACTCCAAATTTTAAAATTATAGGGATTTATATGCACATACTAAATAGCAAGGATTTTTTTGCACATTTTCTATATAGTGGGGGTTTTTTTTGCACTTTACCCTATTATAAATATAGTGTAGTTTAGTGAACATTAAAATCAATAAAAATTAATGAGAGGTCCAAAAATTGATTTTCAATTTAGAGGTTGACTCTAGCGGTAAAGTGTATATGCCCAAGTTCAATTAAATCAAATCTTAAAAGGGAGGATACTAAAAAGGGGCAGGAGAAAATGCATTTTGGTTAAATGAAAAATTAAAATCCCTAAAAGGTAATTGATGCACGTTGGGAGAGAGTGTGGAAGATGAGCTTACCTGACAGAAGAAAATAAAATAGTAGGGGTTCAGTCTAAATCATAATCAGAGAACATATTTTCGACGTAGGGGATGTGGGCAATGTTAGGCGAGTAGTCACCTTTAAGAGCGAGGGAAGTGGGGGTTTTGACCTGAGAATTGTCCCTAGAAGGGGTGAATAGAAACATTAAGCAAACAATGGAACTTTTTTGGTTTAGCTTGTTTTGAATAAAATTAGCTTGAATGGACTTTTGTCAAATACTTGGTGAACTTATGTATTCAAAACAATAACAAATAAAACACAATAACAAGTGTAAATGTCCATGTAAGTGCAATTATCATGCTTATAGTGTGTGAAAATGTTGATAGCGCATTTTATCAAACACATAGTATGCAAATTGATTGACAATTAGATAATCAAATAAAACACAGTCAATCAACAATTAATTAATTTCACAACTCAACCAACATACTCCAAGCATTCATCACATCCTCCTCATGTGAATTAAAGTATATAAACTTGTAGCATTTATATATAAAACATGTAAAATTTAAATAAATGAAATGATATCAAATAAAAGAGTTTAAAGATAGAGAAATACAACTCAAATGACATCATAATTTTTACATGGTTCAGCCCCTCTTGCCTATGTCCATGCCTCAAGAGCACATCTTGAGATTTCCGCTATCGAGTTTCCCCTAAGGGTGGAAAGCAAACATTTATAATTGTCAAGCTCATGACTTAGATTTCCTTGCTCAATTAAAATCTCACCAAGACTTCTTTGCCAAACTCATGACTTGGTCTTCCTCTTAAATAGGTTGATAAGAGTTTAGGTACAATAGAGAATATCCTTTAATAGATAGATCACAAATGATAGCTCAATGGAGAATATCCCTGAATGGATGATATACAAATTATAGCTCAAATACCTAAAGTTAGCAATGAAATACTCAATTGAAAGTTTTTCACTAGGATTTTGCCACTATGAATGATATACAAGTGTTTGGTTCAATAGTGGTGGCTACCAATGGATGAATGATATGAAGATTTAAGCTCTAAGGTAGCATCTACCAATAATATATAATCATAGAGGGTTATGGTAGTCTCTCTCACTTGTATAATGCATATTCAAGGTGTATTTATAGTCCAATAACGAATTCTGATCGTTTGGAAGTGGTTGGAAAACATTAAGTGCAGAAACTAGCCGTTAGGCACAAAATTTGACAGTATCGGTCAGCTGATGAATTCATAGGCCGACCGATAACACTGTTTGGGCTAGCTAAAGGTACTCTTCGGCCGGCTGAAACAATGTTCAACTTCCCATGTTTTGCACACCCTACTAAAATAAATTTCAACTTCTACCATCTGGCTGATGGATTCCATCAGGCGACCGAAAGTCCCTAAGTCAGAATATGTTATCAGACTCATCTTGTTTCTCCTGCATAGTGCATTGATACACTGCACACTTATTCAATGTAATTAAGCAAATCACCCCCCATTTGGATTTAATAAAAATAGTTTGAAAATCAAATTCCAAGTGAATCAAAATCTGATTTTTCAGTTTTAGTACAAAACGAATTTTCACAGCTTTGATATAAAAATTCATCGTGCAATATGAATGACCAAGTTAAGTCATTTGGGGCTGAGAAAATTCATATAATCATGATAAATCATGGGATACAATTACCGAGAATTTTTATGTCAAGATTCATTAAAAAAACTCATATTTACGATTTTTTCCCTAAAATCCAACACTTAGCCAAATTTATACGGTAAGTACTCAAAACAGTAACTGTGCATGACACAGTTTTATAAAGTGATTCAATTATGTTCAAAACCTAAGTCAATCTATTTAAGAACCATAAATGATATTTCCTAATTCAAATGTAAGTTCTAGAATTTGTTTACTCAAGAATTGAGTTCCTTCAAATCTAAACATAAGCTTGAATTAACTCAATCTCAACGAAGGTCTTCAAGATGATTTAATGAAGTTTATGACTTAATTCTAGTATCCAAGGAACCATGATATGATATGAATGATATGCATTGGTCCTAAGGTCCACTAGGTCAATAGATGAGCTTTCAAAATAAGTTACTTCAAAAATAACTTTACATCAAATCTAGCACTCACCCAACATTAGCCTACCCAAGTCTTTTGATCTTCAAATCTTCAACCTTTTGGGTTTCTTCATCATGTGGCTTGGATTCACTTCAATTTCGTCATTGATATTTGATTATTAATCTTTAAGTTCCACTATCATGTGGCATCATATATCTTTTTGCAATTCATTTTGAAGTCCAACGTCTTTAAGATACTTAAGATAATATGATACTTTGTAAACTGCACACTCAAGTAAACGTATTAAATCTATACTACAATAGGTTGTTATCATCAAAATCACCCAAATAACCTAGGGTTGAAACCTTGAGGTTAACAGGGGTGAATAATGAAAGTCCAATCGGTTCACACTCATGAACCACTCAATTCCAAAACTCAACTTCCTGTGTATTTGAAATTTCAAAATGATACTTAGTCCATTGAAAAGAGGATCCAAAAATACTCAATTTCAAAAAAAAAAAATCACGCTCAATTCTGATTTAAAACGAAGGAATTATGCTTAATTGAAGTTCAGGCCAATTCCAGAGCATGCTGTGAATAGTGATTAAGATCCATCGTAATTACAATGGCAATTCATCGTAATTACGATGTATCGAACATGTGTCATAAAAAGATCGTGACCTACTGGTCTGGGGTCCAAATTCTCAACTTTTAGGCTCTAACACCTCTCTAAAAAGTCCATAACTCATTTAAAACCATTCAAAACATGAATAAAGTGAAGAAACATCATAAAACATCAGTCTAAATCGGATTCAAATCCCAAACAAAATCATGTATTCATTCATAGTCCAATGTACATATATATACTTGAACCCATGCTTAACAACTCTCAACCTGTTTTCAAAATTCGATTATCTCACAATCCGTTAAGTTCGTTTGACCTGAAATTTGACATGGATCATCCTCAACGTGTCTAGTTTTCAACCTAATTTGAAACACCTAAAACTCCAAATCACAACTCGAGTTACTCAAATTCATGGCATAGGTCAGATTATGCACTCTTACATTAAAACATACATATATCCCTCAATTTAATCTAAACAAGGCTCACGACCTATCAAATTAAAGTTAAACATCATACATACATTCCTCAAAAGTTGTACATATGCCACATATGGCGAAAACATTTGAAATCATATAAATAAAACTTGTTGAAATGTAAAATAACATTTTTAAAGAAAACTAGTCCACATGCCACAAGCCGGCATGGACATTGTAAATACATAGTCCGAATACACATATCCAAAATGTCCCAAAATGTACCAAAATGCTCCTATAAGATCCATTTGTCAAGAAAGTCCCTTTCATCATCGTTGTCTTACCTATAAAAAGTTTTGGGGCATCGGGGTGAGCATATACTATGCCTAGTAGAGATGACCAAACCCGCTTAAGCATCAACTCGACAAAAAATTCAAACTTCTCCAAACGTTCCGAAAAGTTCCAAAAACCTTTAACAACTTTCCAAACATGTTTCTCACTCTTAAAACATCCATAACATCATTTAAAACGCATTTATGACGAAAATGTTGAAAAAAATCTGCCGAAATGTAAAATAACATTTCTAAAGAAAACTAGTCCACATGCCACAAGCAGGTATGGACATCGTAAATACATAGTCCATATACACATATCCAAAATGTCTCAATATATACCAAAATGCTCCTATGAGTTCCATTTGTCAAAAAAGTCCCTTTCATCATCATTGTCTTACCTGTAAAAATTTTTGGGGGAGCGGGGTGAGCATACAACTATGCCCAGTAGAAATGACCAAACCCTCCTAAGGGTTGACTCGACGAAAAAGTTAAACTTCTCTAAACGTTCTGAAAACTTTCAAAAATCGTTAAACAACTTTTCAAACATGTTTTTCACACTTGAAACATCCATAACATCATTCAAAACGCATTTATGATGAAAATGTTGAAAAAAAATCTAAAAACTGGTCAAATTTGGTTTCGGTCTCTAAAACCTTCCCACCTTCAAAGAATTTTGTCCTCGAAATTAGAAACATACTTCGAATCTCAGAATGTTGTCACAAAACCTTAAGTGACCTCCCCTAATTTCCTTTTATCACTGGTAACAGCTATAAACTCGTCGGTATCCAACACGCGACCTTCACTCCTTAACCAATGAGGTTCTTCATTATCATCACACTACTCGCTGTGCATTCCACAAAACACCCGACTACTGATATACCTCAAACGGTGTCCAGATATCACTAATACTGTAGTGCACTCATCATACTGTGAACCATTATGACAATTATTATCTCCCAAACTAATACCTTCTCTAAGTCCGGATCTCGAGGGTGATCATGTTTATTACACCCTAATAAACTACCTCACTATTTATATCAATGCGGAAGTGTAATTACCTACTTACGTTTACCTGCGTATGACTCAATATCTATCATTCACCATGGCCCCACACGTGGCCACACATGCACCTCCAAATACCTCTCAAACCCTAAGTCCAACTATATATTACAATACATCGTAAATCAGAATATGATGCATCATAATGTTTGATGCATTGCAGATGTTGCGTAACATACTCAAAAATCGTAGGAATTCAATCTAAATACTCAATACAATTATGATCCAACGTTATTGACCTTACGATGTATCTTTGGATTTCAATGCATAGTAAATGGGATTACGATACATCGTAGTCCTTCAAATTCCTATCCTGCAAGATTAACAAGTGTTCACTAATCTTATGCAACTCACATCAAAACACTCTCTCTTCCTCAAATCTCACCACTGATCCTTAGATCCTTTGAATTCCATTGATAGCACAAGATACGGTTCATAGGAAGAGCAAAATCAGCAGAAAATCCTACTGCTTACGTATCACCTCATTTCCTCAGTTATCAACTAACCAAGACAAAACTAATGGTATTCTCATCGTTACCCTTTCATGACATCTAAACCGGTCATGTTCTAAAACTGAATCAAATATCATATGACAATCAAAAACTTAATCTCTCAGGGTCACACTACCTTAACGGTACATTCGTAGACCAACCTGTCTCTAGTGATGAAAATCCCACCTCAACAAATGTGTCAATAGATAAAGCTGCGTTTAAATGACAACAAGTACACCCTAAGGTGTGTCAAATGGGCCAAAATAACCCTCTATGAAAATCACTAAATCCAAAGGTTACATCCACAGACAAAACTGCGTATATAGTGACGACAACCAACAACAACAGTGGTCAGCAGATAAAATTGTGTCCACTACCAACTGATGTGCCAATAGACGCAACAACACCTCACTAGATGGGTCAATAGGCAAAACTGCATCTCCCACCAACTGATGTGCCAATAGACAAAACTGCGTCTAAGCGACAACATCTCACTAGATGGGTCAATAGACAAAACTGCGTCCACACCAACTGATGCGCCAATAGACAAAATTGCATCCCCCACTAATTGATGTGCTAATAGATAAAACTGCATCTAAGCGACAACACCACAAAAACAAATGTGTCTATAGACAAAACTGCGCCTACACTGACAACCACCAATACTCTCTCATGTTGATAATTCCTAAAGCCTGTAACTTTTCGAGGACCTTAACTATCCCCTCAAGTACTCTACCTTATTTCCTCACTCATCGATACCCAACAAATCTATTCCATAACTACTTAGACCTAACACATTGTAAGAGAAGTATTAATCAAAGAAAAATGTCCGACCGGGCCTTTTCACATCGTTAGCTCAACCCCGGCAATATGCATTTCTTGTCTTTATACCTTCAGTTCCATCAAATCTATAATCACAATCCATTCTCCATTTTTTACATGAAAATCACTACATCAAAATTTTCTCAAAATTCTAGACTCCGACAACTGGAGTCCATCACATCTCATATATCTCAAGCATCATACTCTACCCAAACTCAAACATGTGGTCAAACTCACCAAAATTTCAAAACTAAAAATTTCTAGGCGTTACTGATACACCCACATATACAATATACCATTTGATATAAACATTTATACATTATGTACAATCATAGAAATCATGTTAATAACCTAGCATATTACATACTGCATATAGAATATAAAGTTGAACATGTTTTACTAAATTCAACTGATATCTCATGATGTACAACTGATATCTCATGATGTGCTATATGATGCACTCAAATGAATCAACACCCAGACTCAGAAGCCAAAAACTCCAATTTTACCTCAGTCTTTATGGACCAGTCCTCCGATACTTGGACTATTGATTAGACATATTAGGGTCAATTCCCCTCACTGCTCATGAACCCTGAGCAGACTACTCTTGCTGCGATGGCAGCAATGCCCTAGAAGTAGGCTGACCCGTCGAAAACTAAGTGATACGCTGCTAAGACCCTGTCCCACTCTGTACATTCTGTCCCAAAGGACAATCTGCTTTGATATGACCAGTCGGGTGGCAGTGATAACAAATCTGTTCCACCACTGGTGCCAACTGTATGCGGAGACACTCAGACCTATAGTGATCCGACTGCTGACAATGATGACACACTCTTCTTGGCCTAATCGATCGTACTGACATGAAAGTCGTAGGCACTGAATAGTTCATCTGCTGCCCCACTGATCCTACCAATCAAGAAGGACCACTATTATGCTTCTTCTTTGACAGGCTCTTAGAAGAAACATGTTTTTCCTTATCTCGTATCCTCTGATTGTCATTACTAACATCTTCTACTATTTGTGTTATTTTCACTACTATAGCATAACTTGTCAAGCCTAAAACTGACACTCTATCTCTGATGAAAGTTCGGAGACACCATAAGTTCCTCAGTTAGGATCACCTCTTAGGCAAAATGAGTCAAAGAAGTGAACTTGGTCTCGTACTCTGTAACTGTTATATTCCCTTGAAGTAATTCATAAAAATCTTAACTTAAGTTGTCATTTATTGTTACTGAAAAATATTTCTCAAATAATAACGCTTCGAACATATTCCAGTCCATTACCTCAATATCATGATAATTCCCAATGAACATATACCAACGGTTCGCCTCACTCGTGAGATAATGGGTAGCTACTTTCTCCTTCAAGTCCTCATCTACTTCTAGTGCAGTAAGGAGTTTGACTATCTCATCTAACCAATTCTCAACCACCATAGGGTCAGACCCTCCTGTGTATCATGGCGGATTATGTTTCCTGACATGCCTCAATGTCAACATCATCCTACTAGAAGCTGCTCTAGGCCAAACCGGAGTCTCCTCTTGTGTTTCTCTAGCAATTTGTCGTATGGTTGTAACCATATCACGCATAACTTGTTCTGTATTCATAGGGACTGCATCTGCCCCTTCTCGAACTCTCTGTGGTGGCATCTTGCAATATAGACAACAAGAATACACTTAGAACCAAAGCGAAATCATCCTAAATTGTATGTTTATTCTAAACATGTAAGCATCAAATCATATTCCATATAACAATGCAAAAGTTGTATATCCAATACAAAACCTCAAGTCAACATCTTTAACCTCAAATAAAGACACATTCCAATCTAACACGTGATTAGACATCACCCTTCGTCCTTCAGTTTTTGAACATAATGTTTCGATCATCAATCCTTTCAAACATCAAAATGTGGTTCAACTTTTTCCCGTCGTCCCTAGGTATTCCAACCTAAAGCTCTGATACCAAGTTGTCATGCCCCAATTCCCAACACCCGGTTAAAAGTGGGGAAATGGGATGAATAGTGAAAGTTCAACCGGTTCACACTCATGAACCAGTCAATTTCAGAACTCATCTTCTTGTGTATTTGAAATTTAAAAATGATACTTAGTTCATTAAAAAAAGGATTCAAAAATACTCAATTTAAAAAAAAATTACGCTCAATTTCGATTCAAAACAAATGAATTGCGCCCGACTGAAGTTTGGGCCAATTCCGGAGCATGCTGTGAATAGTGATTACGATCCATCATAATTATAATGGCGATCCATCGTAATTACGATGTATCAAACATGTGTCGTAAAAAATATCGTAACCTGTTAGTCTGGGGTTCAAATTCTCAACTTCTAGGCTCTAAAACCTCTCTAAAAAGTTCATAATTCATCTAAAACTATTCAAAACATGAATAAAGTGAAGAAACATCATAAAACATCAATCTAAATCGGATTCAAATTTCAAACAAAATCATACACTCATCCATAGTCCAATGTACATATATATACTTGAACCCATACTTAACAACTCTCAACCTATTTTCAAAATTCGATTATCTCACAATTCGTAAGTCCATTTGACCTAAAAGTTGACATGGATCATCCTTAACATGTCTAGTTTCCAACCCAATTTGAAACACCTAAAACTCTGAATCACAACTCGAGTTATACTCAAATTCATGGCATAGGTCAGATTATGCACTCTTATATTAAAACATGCATATCTCACTCAATTTAATCCGAGCAAGGCTAATGACCTATTAAATTAAAGCTAAACATCATACATACATTCCTCAAAATTTGTAAATATGCCACATATGGCGAAAATATTTGAAATTATATACATAAAACTTGTCCCATTGTAAAACAACATTTCTAATGAAAACTGGTCCACATGCCACAAGCTGGCATGCACATCATAAATACATAGTCTGTATACATGATAAGTGTCAAATGTTACACATTTAAGTCTCTTTAATTACATATGTTAATTCCTTAATTGTGTTTATTTTGGTATTTTTATGTTCTTTTCTTATTTTTGTTGTTTTTAGGACTTTCCCCATAAATTCAATCAATTCGGAATATTTAGCACTTCAATAATGTCTCGGGCTAGCTTAGACACTAATGCCCAATCCACACCATAGCCATCTTAACTCAATTCCTTATGCCCAGCACCATTTAAATGGAGTAGACCCATGGCCAACAAACCAATCCTAGCCCAACAATCCATTACACAGCCCACACTCACAACACACCAAACAAGCCCAGTCACTTCATGGTAGCCCATTAAACTCCTCCAACCAAACCCACTACATCAGTCCAACCCACAACTCAAACCTATTTCACCTTCATGGCAGCCCACCAAAGCCTTCACCAACTGATGCATCACAGCCAACATGCATAGGCTACCTCAACCAAACCCACACAACCATCAACCTCCTCACCTTCACACCAAATAAACAAACCCAACAAACACTTCACACCACAAGCCCATGGAAACCACCACAAATCATGCACCATCGTTGGGTCGTCTTCCCCGTCAAGCAACAATGTTGATGTTTGGTGCAAGGGCTTCAAAAGCTTGTTCTTGAACTGGTAGTGATGAGCTTTCTTCAAATCTTCAAGATTGAGGAAGGCTTGACGAAATTTTTGATCAAGGACCGATAGAGCTTGATCTCAAACGGTGGATTGAAGGTTTTTGAAGAAGAATGACACTTGTGTGGCGTGCTTGATGTTCTTTGTCTTAAGATTCTTCGTTGGTTGAAGGTCTTAGAAGTAGAACGACACTCGTGTGGCGTGCTTGATGTTCGTTGTTTTCAGAACTTCGAGTGTTGGTTGAGGCAGAGGTTCGGCAAAGCTTTTGTGTTCTCTTGATCTCTTTGTTTGTGTGTCCCCGAATGTGTAGGATGACCTTGTATTTATAGGCGAAAGAGTGGGGGTTTAATTTGGTAAGTCCCCATTAATTGTGCCAACTTCCATGAATAAAGAGATTTTGCCTCCTTTTATATGGAAATAAATTTAAATTTGAATTGTCACACTTTTTTTTTAAGGGCCTGAACCTTGAGGATTTTGACACTTGTCCGTTGATGGGACCCACAATCATAAAATTTAATTGACCCAGAGTGTTTGACTTATTGACCAATCGGACGGTGATTAGACCATCACAAAATATATATGTCTACAGGCAATGTGGAGAAGATTATGGAGATGTTTGGTGAAGGAGGAATTCCGATGATGAACAGTGCATGGGTAGTGGAGTTTCGGTTGCTTCAATGAAGTTTCGTGGTGGGTGGAATAGTTGTAATGGTGGAGCTTTGGTGTGGTGGCTCTCATGGCAGTGGTTTTTCACTCCACCGGAACCGAGCAACACCGTTCCAACCACCGCCGAACTCAACGCTCTACACCATTAAGAACTCAAGTTTCACCATGGCCACCACTGCACAGCCGATCACCACAACTGAAGAGCCACAACCAAACACCATGTCAACAATCACCGTTTGGGTCTCTTCCACCATGCAACCTTTATTCTTCCATCGCCTCGTGATCAACTTTTGTTATTGATGGAGTGTATTATTTTATTTTATAATAGGGGCAACATTGATATTTTTTATTAAATTCTATTAAAAAATTGAGGTCATATTAGACAATTCGCGCTTAAACTAATAAGTCCAAACAACAGGGGTGTTAATGATATTTACCCATATTGTTATTATTGTATTATAAATCTAGCATATATTGTCTTATTATGGTTTTTAATTTGTTACTGGAGTGTTTTTTTTTCATTTTTGGGTCTTAGTATTGTGGCTACGCCTCTAAACAAATCATATTAGAATTGGATAAGACATGATCTGATCTGAATCGAATCCGATAAAAGTCATATTTGATCCAATCCGATAACCCGACACATTATTTAGGATTAATCCCTATCCGATTTGTTATTAATCGGATATCTCATATGATAACTCGATGTGAAAAACTTTTATTTTTGAGTAAAATGCTCTAACTACCCCCCAAGTTTCGATTTAATACCTACGGAGAATACTAGTGCCTTTGACCGAGGTCAACCTCCCCCAGGTTTGGGAAACTATGCCCTGACACCCCAAATCAGAAATAATCTCCGTTAAAAACTAACGGTTCAACTACTTTTACCAATTTACCCTCTTATATTTAATGATATTGAATTGTATTTGCTGATGTCATGATGATGTAGACCCTCCTATAAGAAATGACCTAAATACCCTTGATAGGCTACTCCCTTATAAATATATAGTATACATATATATATATATACAGTATATAATATAAATATATAGTATATATATACATATACATATATACAATATATATACATATACAGTATATAATATAAATATATAAATATACAGTATATATATACATATACATATATACAGTATATATATACATATACATATATACCGTATATAATATAAATATACCATATATAAATATAAATATACAATATATATATATATATACATATCTATAGTATATATATAAATATACAATATATATATATACATATATATCGTATATATACATATACAGTATATAATATAAATATACCATATATATATACATATACATATATACCGTATATATATACATATACATATATACCGTATATATATAGTATATATATACATATACATATATATCATATATATATATAGTATATAAATATAAATATACAATATATATATACATATACATATATACAGTATATATATACATATACATATATACCGTATATATATATACAGTATATAATATAAATATACCGTATATATGTACATATGCATATATACCGTATATATATATATATATATATATATTGTATGTTGTATAGATATATAATAGTCTAAATGCTATATATATAAATAAATATACAGTATATAAATATATAGATATATACATACATATATACAATATATAAATAAATATATACATATACATATATAGTATATATATATATACAGTATATAAATATAAATATACAGTATATAGATAAATATATATATACTGTACTGTATAGATATATAATAGTATAAATATATAATATAACAGTATATAATATTATAAATATATAATAGTATAAGTATATATATATATATAAACAGTAATCACATTGTACATTCTTAAGGGTATAAATGTCCAACTAATTGAGGGTATAAATGTCCAATTAATTGAGGGTAAAATTGTACATTCAAACAAAAAGGGTAGTTTTGACATTTTAACTTTTCAAGTTAGTTGACCTGACGGTCAACTAACATTTGGGGTGTCAGGGTATAGTTTTCCAAACCTGGGGGAGGTTGACCTCAGTCAAAGGCATTAGTATTCTCCGCAGGTATTAAACCTAAACCTGGGGGGTGGTTAGAGCATTTTACCTTTTATTTTTTTAATGTCAACAAGAGATTAAGAAACGATGATTAGGAAAAAAGATGGAAGCCGGAGAATGAAAAATAAAAGAACTTGGATAGACATCATGAAATAGATTTTTATCTTGAATAATAAAATGATATCATATATTATGTTAATTTTTCTTCTATTCAAAAAGTAACTTCCTTAAATCAAAGGAATTATGGGTCCATCATCACCTTAATTACTTGCTTAGTTACCTATTCATTCATGATCAAAATCATGAAAACTATTTCATGATGTTTATCATTTTTCAAAATAAAATATAAACAAAAAAATAAAAAAATTAGGTATTTGACATTTTTATTAAAGAAATATAATACTAAAGAGAGATAAAATAGATAGGGAAGAAAAAGAAAAAAATAATGATAAAAATACTTTAATAAGATGTAAATATTATATATTATATCATTAGATAATATATTTAGAGTATATTATATATTATATTATATTATATCAGATTGGTTTATTATTGAATCAAGTCGACCATAATCTATATTTGATTTATTTAGTTAATGAAATATTGGATTCTGATCGGATTATTGAATTGAATAATCTAATTCATATCCGAATTATTGGAATTCAATTTAGGTCTAATTGTGGGTTACAAAAAAGAGTTTTATTCCTCTACTATTCCGGTTGAATTTCAACACCCATCAACAAAATATAAAGATTTGGATACATAAATGATTAAAAAATTACTAGAAATTGTTATTAATTTTTAAATCTAAAAGACCATTATATAAAGTTGAGGTGTTAGAAGATCCAACTCTGAGCATATCTAACTTTTTTTATTGATGATTTATGCTAATTAACTAGTGTAATAAAATAAATAGAAGTAAATGAAAGAAAGAAAGAAACCTTTAGCCGTCGGCCCTTGTTGGGACCGTTCAGGCCCAATTGGCCTTCAATTCAGCCTATCTTGTGGATTTCATTATTTTGACCCGCTTAAGTTTGCATTCCCATTGGTTTTAGGTTTTGTTGCATCCAATTCCATGGAATTGTTCCAAGCTCTTTGAGTATACCCTCCTTAAATCATATAGCCGCACAGCGGAATTAGATATTTGAAATTGGAATTCCAAAGCTCCAATTCCACACAGCCCAACACACCCATAATCCTTTTTCCAATTCACTCCAACTTTCCCTTAAAGAGAAGGAAAATGTACTTATTTTTCTTTAAGTAGTGATACATAATCAGACCGGTTCAAAAGAGGTTTATGCAAGTGATGTAGTGGATCGTAAGTCCGTGACATCATGTGGTGGAACCACGATTCCGTTCACATAAAAATCACTCAAAGTAATTTGAATACAAATTAACTAAGTCATAATCTTTTTCTTCTGGTAAGCAACAAAATACAAATTTACACCGTTAAAAGTTTTCGATAGTCTTGATATTTTTTAAATGATTTTGGACATATTTTCAATGACTAATCTTGAACTTTTTAAAATGACTTTGGACATATTTTCAATGACTAATCTAAAACTTTGTTCTACCATATCCACAAAAGTTACGATATCAAATTTAAATTTATTGTTACGAAATCGAATGTTAGCATAATTAGTACACTTTGTTAGGTATATAAATAAGTATTAAGCTGCCTAAAACTCAGTGATTAGTAGATGGTTGATTTTAGATTATTTCCCTGTAATGGGCAATAAACTCAGTGATTAGTAGATGGCATAGTCGCAACATTCAATCCCCTACTCCACACACACCTAAAGAGCGTTAATCACATAGTCTAATTATATATTCTTTTTATTTTTTTTTATTTTTTTACTCTTCTCTTGAGTGATATAATTGTATACAACAGATAGTTTTAGTCTCAAGTGACATGTAAGACTAATTAGTTCAAATCAATGTTTATATATTAACATCCAAGTTAAAAATAGGTAAAATTGCTTTGAGCAAAATATAAATATATCGATGTAAGTATTTACATGTATTAAAGGTTAATTTTTATAAGTTTCTCAATTATATATAATATTAATTTTTTAGAAAATAACTATTATGAAATATTAAAAATTGCAAGACACCCAGTTAATACACACACAAGGACGTACTTGTTCTAATCTAGCCTAGCCTTATAGCCATTGCTTATTTTCTTATTTCGTATCGAAGAATTTCATTTCTCACTATGCCAATGTTCTCTTCTCCGGTAAGGGTCTATTGTACCCATTCAGTGTATACGAGTTGATAAATCTCTACACTCACAGTGAAACGGAAAGCAATTCTCTTGAGCTATATTTGGTTGCACAAGCCACAAAGAAAAGGTTTAAATTGGACTAGATGACTTGAAAAACAAGTAAAAGTCAGAGAATATCTTAGATTTTGTTTAGATTTATATTTAATTTTCTTCTAAGAAGCCTTGGTATTGTGTGAAAGGAATTTTTAACATCATGGAATGACAATCTGATGCTTGCATCTTTGCTTATCCCCTGTAGTACAAAGCAAAAAAAAAAGAAAAGAAAAAACTTTGAAATTAAAACCATATGGAAAAGAGCATAATGATGTTCATATATAGGCAGCCCCTGTTCCCATATATTGAGAGAGCAGGAAATTGGGTGCATGATGTGGTGATGAACTATTAAAATGAGAGGCAAAGAGAGAGACTCTAGTAGATGAGCTTAGTTACCTCATTCAAGAAAATACAATAGTACGTACAACATGCCTTCATTTTCCAATTCCGACGCAGGGGATGTGGGCAATGTTGGGCCAGTAGTCACCTTTATTTTCCTCCGAGCACCGTTTTTCAACAAGTGGACATCCCTTGATTTCAAGTCTTTGAAGCGTGGCAGGCAGGCCTTCCTTTGGTAAGGATTCAAGCTTAGGGCAGTTCGCGATCCATAGACGTTGAAGAGAGGTGAGATTGTGGAAGCCGCCTTTGGATGATATGGATTTCAGATTCGGGAGATCTCCTATCCCTAATTCTGTTAGAGTTGTAGGAAGAAGACAGTACTCCTCAGAAGGAGGAGGAGGAGGAAAGGAGACCAACTCTGGATATCCACCTTCAATTGTGAATGATCGAAGAGAGGTGAGTCTGTGCAGACCCCATTCTGACAAGGGCTTCAGTTTCCCCCATTTACCGATAGAAAGGTAACTAAGGTTGGGAGGAAAATGAAAATTGGCTTCAGGAAAGGACTCCAGACATGGACAATCATTTATTGTAATGTATTCAAGTGATGCGAGGCTTTGAATCTGATCATATGGCAACGAATTCAGCTTTGCGCATCTCGAGATCCAAAGACTTCTGAGGTTGGGGGTGGACAAGCCAAAGGACTCTACACGTGGACAATCAAGTATGGTCGTAAGCAAGGATCTCAGATTCACGCAATCAGAGACTCCAAGTGATCTGAGGTTGGGTAATAAGCCTCTTTCTCTTTCTGGGAAGGACAAGGACTCCACACTATCACAATTAATTATCCACAAAACACGGAGACTTGCGAAATTATTTACGCAGCCAAGTAACTTTCCAATGTTTGGCCATTTGTCAATCGTTAACTCTTCGACTGATGACATCATAATATTAATGTTATTAAATTCTCGTAACTCCTCCTCCTGCTGTGCCATCCTCATCGTCTCCGAAACCAACTCTAAATTCTCGCAACAATAAATCTGGAGAAACTTAAGAGTGGTGGTGGGTAACATATTTTTGGTGGGCCAGGACTTCAATGATGGACAATCACGTATCTCCAACTGTTCAAGACCAGAGATGCATTCAGGTAGGGACTCCAACGCATTGCAATTCTCTATCTCAAGTCTTCTAAGCGTGTGCGGCACACCTGTCTTCGTCTTCGGAAAGCACACAAGTTTTGAACACCCATTAATATACAAAGATGTGAGACACGTGACCTCATTTGGCAACTTCTCAAGATTCACACAATCTCTTATTTCCAATTTCTTAAGAAGATTCATGCAAGCCACCCCATTTTGCCACAAACTCACCAACTCGTTGCATTTGTTAATGACAAGACTTTCAACTGCTACCAAGGACTGCACCAATGGTTCCTCTAGCTGAGATAGTCCTGTAATATTCTCAACAGACAAGCTGGTTATAACTGAAGTCACATCAATAATACTTTTTAGCACCACCTCCTGACACTCTTGCACTTGCAATTTGAGAAGAGAGGGAAGCCTTAAGAGTGAAACCTTAATCAACTTGGGACAACAACGTACAGTGAGCTCACGGAGGCAAGGGAATGGTCTTCCTGAATCTTCAACACCACTAGAAATAGATAAAGTCCATTCTTCCCATGCCGGCATGTTCTCAAATATCAGAGTCTCTAGTGACGGAAAAGAAACTCTCGAAGAACAACCATCTCCGTAGAACTCATCCCTCAAATTTTGTACTTCAGGCATGCCTTTAATGCATAGCTTTTTTAGCTTGGGTAGTTGCCCGAGTGGTGGTAAAGATCTGCATTTTCTACAGCTTACAAGACTCAAGTTCACCATTTTAAAAAATGATGGATCGCTTATCCAACTTGAAAATTTTGTGCCACCGTAGAACTCAACTTTCAACCTTTTCAAGTTTTTGTGAGGTTGTAGCTTGTCAATCACATCCAATTCAAGGTCTTCATTTCGAAAATTGCTGAACTCACTACACCATATCAACTCTACTTCATTAAGGCACTCCTTAGCCCTTAAATTTGCCTCATTTGCATCTCGGACATCTGTTATGTTTTGCAACTCTTGAATTGAAATACTCCCTCGTAATAGGCTCAGATTCCCCATTTCTTTCACTCTTTTCCCTTTATTTTTGCTCACAACAAACTTTGACAGTGTTTGCAAATTCGTCAATCGACCGATTCCTGAACACATCTCTCGTAATTTCCAAGTATCAGTAATGTCAAGATGACGTAGGTTAATTAAATTACCAATGTTTGAGGGCAACATACAAAGATTATTGCAACTGTGCAATAACAATGTTTGTAAATTGTAGAGAGTGCTCACTGATTCAGGTAACCGTGTAATTGAAGTATGAGATAAATTAAGATACCTTAGATGCTTCAAATCACCAATCGAGTTTGGTAGTCCAGTTATGGAATAATCTGACAAAGATAGCACCCTTAGGCATGGTAAATTTGGCAATAAATCAAACAAAACCTTGCTGGCTAAGTTGGATAGGTGCCACTTGAATGGCTTAAAAGTTGGTATTGATAATAGAGTTCGCAAATATTGAGCTTTAAAAAGAGGCTTGAACTTTTGAACGACTTCAAAATCTTGACGAATAAATGATAAGTGTCGAGCTCGTTCAGGAATTTCAAATTGCTCATTACCCTCCAACTTATCCAGCCTAAAGCATATTTCTCCGGCAACATGTTGAGCAAGATCATTAAGAAGGTCATGCATCACAAATTGTGATTTACTACCACCTGATTGTTGAAAAAATGACCTTGACAATAGATCATCAAAACATTTATATCCATAATCTTCCATCTGATTCTTTTCTCTTGATAGCTGCAAAAGACCTACCCCCATCCACAACAGAACTAGCTCATCTTTGTCAAATTCATAGTCTTTTGGAAATGTTGCACAGTAGGCAAAGCATTGTTTCAAATGGGATGGGAGATGATGATAGCTCAATTTAAGTGCCGGAAGAATATGACTTTCTTCGTCTGGTAAATCCCATATCTTGCTATTCAATATATCTACCCACCCACTTTGGCGTCGTTCAGTGCGCAAGAGGCCTGCAAGTGTTTTTACCGCCAAAGGTAAGCCTTTACATTTATTCACTATTTCCTCACCAATTCCTTTCAGATCTGGATGTGCATCAAAATTCTCTCTCTCGAGTGCATGATGAGCAAATAAAGATAGACATTCATCTTTCGACAGCACTTTCAAAGAGTAAGTTGGAGACTGCATTGTCATGATCGATGCAACGGTTTCATCACGAGTTGTGACAATAATTTTGCTGCCAGGTGCCCCAACCATAAAAGGACATTTTAGCAGCTCCCAGTCTTCATAATTCTTGTTCCAAACATCATCCAAAACAAGAAGAAATTTCTTCCCTGACAATTTCTCCTTCAGTTTCTGTTGAACCATATCCAAAGCCTTGAAGTCCCGAGTTTCTGAAGTGACCGCCTCAAGAATTGTCTTTGTCACTCTCACAACATCAAAATCATCAGAAACACAAACCCATACCTTGGGATCAAAACGACTCTGTACACGTTCATCATTATAGAGCAGCTGAGCGAGAGTTGTCTTACCAATACCTCCCATGCCCACAATGGGAATGACAGAGACCTTGCCAACATTAACTTCATCCCTCAACAACTCCTCAAGTATAGCCCTTTGATCTTGTGCTCTGCCATAAACTTGAGATTTGACCTCAGAAGTCGTTTCCCGTCTTTCTCTTATTGTTTTGGACCCAATCCCTTCAGCACTCTCTTTCAACTTGAGGCTATTCTTTCGGGTTTCAATTTTTTGTAATCTGTCAGTGATTTCCTCTATCTTGGAACTCATATTACGATCAAGCTTAACAGCACCAGGAGGAATAATAGTACTGAAGGAAGTGCAACAAGTTGGGATGAGTTTTCGTACCTTATTACTGGTGGTAGCTTGAGATTCTGCCATGGTCAGCTCGAGTCGCAAAGCTTCAGTAGCGACATCATCAAGCAAATCATCCAAATCGTGAGCCAAGTGGTTGAGATCCTCCATCCACAATTTGACTGCACGATCATTTGCCATTTGCTTGTCCTCTGCGTCAGCCAGAACAGCATGAATAGCTGGCAACATTTCCTGCAAATTCTTCAACTGACGATCGATTCCCTTTCGGCGGGCATAGTTTGACAACGCCAGAGAGAGCAACTTGTCAAGCAGCACCTCAATGATCGGCCCAAGAAAGATCCCCGCAACCTCCATCGATCCTTTGTGAAACCAAAGCAATAACCAAAGCAAAGCAAGAAAATGGGTTTGTGAAGAAAAAAGAGATTGAGCAGTATGACGAACCAATTAATGGGTTTTGCCAATTGCACCTAATCAAATTCAAACCAAGTGCAAGAGCAAGAGCAAGAGGGGGTTGACTGGAAGCTTCAGAAGTCTTTGAAGATACTTTACCAGAAGGGTAGAGCTATTGAAAAGTAGTGTCGGCCATATTACACTAAAGTAGGAGAAATTAATTCATAGCACTTAATCATTCACCGACAACCAATATGGAATCTTTGATCTCAATCACTCATTATCTTAGGATGCCAGCTGAGTCTCTCTCCCATCTTGGATGTATAACATGTCTTGGATGTATTAACATCTCTTTTTGAAGTCTCTTCTTTTCATTTTTCTAAATTTTCTAGTAATTTATTTATTTATTTTATTTTTTTGCTTTGGTGAAAAAATCACTTTGTCCTATTGAGACTTGAAGTCTCTGCTTTGTACTTTACAAGTTAGTTTTCATATTTTATTTAATTATGTACCGCATTATTTTCTTAAATTGTGTTCGTTTGTTTAGCTATTTTCTTCCAGTAAGTCTTTTACTTCACTTATTATTTCTTTACACAGTGGAGCACAAGGTTTTCATTACTTACATCTATTAGTTGTTTAAAAATCCTACAGTTTCAGTTTTACTAGTTTCATGTTCTAGATATAATATTTTCTAACAAACTTCTGTTTTCTAAAATTCGGTACAAGACTCCAATATCATATATTTAGCACATGATGGACCGATTTGGCATGCACAGAACATATGTTTTGTTCCAATTTTACATTTTAACACTATTCAAACACAGCGGACAATACTATGATTTGTTTTTATAATACCAAAAAAAAAAATGTCAAAAATACCCATAGGAACCAAAATGGGTTTTGCCGATTACACCTAATCAAATTCAAAGCAAGAGCAAGAGGGGGTTGACTGGAAGCTTCAAAGTCTTTGGACATGCATACTTTTCCAAAAGGGTAAAGCTATTGAAAAGTAGTGTCGACCATAATACACTATAGGAGAAAATAATTCATAGCACTTGCCAAAAAGTAATTGATCCAAAATCAGACAACCAAAGCATCAATCATTCACCGACAACCAATATGGAATCTTTGATTTCAATCACTCATTTTCTTAGAATGCCATTTGAGTCTCTCTCCTATCTTGGATATATAACATGATAGAGATGCAACTTACCAAATAGTGTGTGTATACACACACATTCTAATGGCTGCATTATCAAATTTCTCATTAAGTTGTTGATTGTGGTAAAAAAAAGGAGATAAAGTGAATATATTATCTCTCTTAAAGTTATACTTGGAGGACCGAATTCACTCCTTATAATTGGAATAGGAAGATCTCTAACTTTATTTTTTTATTACACGCATGACATCAATCTTTTTTAACAACAAATATGAAATCAAGCAACAGATAATTGGCCTAGACAGTCTCTCTTTTCTTAGAATGCTAAGTTAGTATGCTATCATGGAAGCGACGTTTCTATGCTATGCTATTAAGTTTCTGAGCTATTCTATAATAAGAATTTTGCTATTAAAATAAATAACAAAAACAAGAAAAGAAAAAAAAATATTGAGTATCATGAATAGTGCGTTGATTCGTAATGTCCACTATATTGTACTCAGCTCAAAGAAAATTTAATTTGGGTTGTTCACTCTTGAGGTGAAAAAGAAACAAACTCGATCCAAGATAATAAAAAAAATGCTATATACATGTGAAAATAATTCAGGTTTGGGTTCGATCTTGTCAAACCAAATTGCATCCCAACTAATCAATAACTAGGATAAATAATTTAATTTGTGTGAGAGTGCATTGTACACATTCTTTAGAATATGGATGTTACGGAGTCATGAAGGGCTCAATGGGGGCCCTCAATGACCACCTTGCCCGTGAATGGGGAGTACTTTATAGTCAAGGCTTACCACCTTGCCCACTTGGCACCCACCATGGTAGTGCCAAATTGTGATCAGAGTGTCTTTGCAAAAACTGCTCCAATGACTGTGTGTCATTAGTGTGTTTTGGTATAAGGTTAACATTAGCCATCACACTCATGTTGACGAGATTGTCCACTGCTTGTTTATCAAACCACTCATGTTGAGCAGCTTGGCCACTGCTCTCTTTATGGATCGCCTTATAATGGCTGCAACAGAACTGCACATTAGGCTGCACGTTAGGAATATAGGTCATATTAGTGGAAGAGACTGTTGTGCTGACAGCTCAGCAAGTTAACACACAAAACATCAGGCACACAAATACATAGAGATTTAGGTGGTTCGGTAATTGTCTACGTCCACGGGAGGCAGCGGATTTCAATATGGGAGAAAAATTACAAACACTCTGTATTTCTCTCTGTTCTTACTCTATCTATATTATGTATTTGCTTCACTTGCACACCATTATAGCAGAACAAGAGGAGAACAAATAGGCAGTGAATGAGACTTTTGGTGCCATCAATGTCCACTGGTCACCAAATGCATTAATGCCCACTGATCACCATTTTTCGGTTCCGCCAATTTGAGTCATTACAGTCAACAATTCTAGTGCCTGCAAGTTCAAGCCACTGTAGTCAACAATCTCTACCTTGGCGAGAATCCACTAATCAACGCTGTCTCCAATGCGCCCTTAGGTGCTACGAGCTAGTCCTGATTTTCTAAAGAAGAATGTCTCATTCATCTACAATTACTCGAACAAAGTGGAACCTGACATCAATATGCTTGGTTCGACCATGATGGACTTGGTTCTTTGCCAAACAAATGGCACTCTAACTGTCACAGAAAACCTCCACATTTTTCTAAACAATTCTCAAGTCTTCAATCAAACCAGGAAGCCAGATAGCTTCCATGAAAGCTTCTGTTACAGCCATATACTCTACCATTGTAGTAGACAAAGTCACGGTTGACTGTAATGTTGATCTCCAACTCACTGGTCCTCCTGTCATAATGAACACATAACCAGTAGTAGATCGACGCTTATCAAGATCTCTAGCATAATCTGAATCAACATATCCGACTAAATGTTTACCAACTATCTTGTCTCTCTTGAACTTCAAACCAACGTCCACAGTACCTTGAATGTACCGTAGAATCCATTTCACTGCTTGTAAGTGACCTTTACTAGGATTGTGCATGTAATGGATCACCATACTAACTACATGTGAAATATCAGGTCTGGTATATACCATCGCATACATCAGGACACCAACTGCATTAGCATATGGAACATGATCCATCTGCTTCTTTTCATCTGAACGTGGTGACATCAATGCACTCAGTTTGAAATGTGGAGCCAATGGTGTTCTTACAGGTTTAATCTTGTCATCAATGCCAAACCTCTGAAGTATTTGTTTCAAATACTGAGTCTGAGTCAAACTGACTGTGCCTTTCATTCTGTCTCTTTTGATCTCCATCTCAAGAATTTTCTTAGCCTCTCCAAGATCCTTCATTTCGAACTCTGAGCTTAACTGAGTCTTCAGCCTGTCGATCTCCACCTTACTCTTAGATGCAATTAGCATATCATCCATATATAAGAGCAAATAGACAAAAGTACCATCTTGGAGTTTACAAAAGTAGACACAATGATCAAACTGACTGCGTGTGTACCTCTGATCCATCATAAAGCGATCAAACCGCTTATACCATTGTCGCCATGACCGCTTCAAACCATACAATGACTTGCTCAGCTGCAAGCCCAGTTCTCACGTCCAGCAACTTTAAACCCATCTGGCTGAGACATGTAGATTTCCTCATCTAAATTACCATAGAGGAATGCAGTTTTCACGTCGAGCTGAGTTAGCTCAAGATCAAACTGTACAACCAAAGCCAATAATATTCGAATAGACGAATGCTTAACAATAGGCGAGAAAACCTCATTGTAGTCTCTTCCTTCCTACTAAGCGTAGCCCTTTGCCACCAATCTGGCCTTGTATCTAATATTGTCTTTGCCAGGAACACCTTCCTTCTTGAAATAGACCTATTTGTAGCCAATAGCTTTCTTACCCTTTAGAAGCTGAACCAACTTCCAAGTCTGATTCTGGTGAAGTGAGTTCATCTCTTCATCTATCACTTTCTTCCATTTGACACTGTCTATACTTTGCATAGCTTCTCTGTAGGTATACGGGACATCATCATTTGTCACTGGAAGTGCGTATTTTACTATGTCTGTATATCGAGCAAGTTTTTGAATATCTCTTTTTGGTCTACTAGTGGCAATAGAATCTAGCTGCTGACCGATCACTAGTGTTGGTGCTGGTGCCTCTACCTTAACTGAGATTTCGTCCTGATCAGATTCATCTTCAGGACAATCGACTGTCTCAATAGCTTTTTCTGAAACTATTAGAGCCTCAAGCTCCACTTGCCGTAGAGAATTTGGGTTCTTATTCTCTTTTTCTGGAGCTGTCTGTTTCAGCATTACAGATTCGTCAAAAGTAACATCTTGGCTCAAGACAACCTTCTTTGACTCGTGACACCAGAGTCTGAATGCCTTAACTCCTTCACTAAAGCCCATGAAAATAGCTTTCTTGACTCTAGGATCCAACTTCGATTCTTTAACATGGAAATATGCAGGACAACCAAATACATGCAACAAATCATAACATACATCAAACCTTTTCAACCAAAGTGCGATTCATACGTTCTGCTACACCATTCTATTGCGGCGTGCTTGGAACTGTAAAATGTCTGACTATCCCTTCATTCTGGCAGACCTTTTGGAAAGGATCTGACTTATATTCGCCGCCATTATCTGATCTGAGCTTCTTGAGTTTCTTGCTTGTCTGGGTTTCAACCATCTTCTTCCATTTAAGAAAGATTTTCAAGATTTCATCCTTGTGTTTCATGGTGTATACCCAGACATATCTAGAGAAATCATCAATAAATGTCACAAACCAATGGTTACCTCCTATTGAAGCATTTTTGGAAGGTCCCCAAATCTCAGTGTGAACATAGTCCAGTGTTGCCTTGGTACGATGAATTGCAGTGCCGAACTTGACTCTTGTCTGCTTGCCCAAAACACATTGTTCGCAAAAATTAAGTTTACTAGTCTTGGCACCCTTCAATAGTCCTTGCTTTATCAAGCCTTACAAAGCCTTCTCCCTGACATGCCCTAAGCATATGTGCTAGAGTCGGGAAGTATGAGATGCCATATCTTCGGAACTGCTGGAGATGGCTGCTCTCCCTATGACTATATGCCCGTCTAAAAAATATAGATTTCCCTTTTGAGTACCCTTCATGGCAAGAAATGCACCACGTACAACCTTCAGGACTCCATTTTCAATGGTCACCTTATAACCGCTGGAGTCTAAGACCCCAGTGAGATGAGGTTCTTCTTTAAATCCGGAACATATCGGACATTCGTAAGTCATCTGATTGTACCATCATGTATCTTCAAACGAACTGGTCCTATCCTCTTTGTTTGGTAGGCATTGTCGTTGCCCATAAGCACAACTCCTCCATCAAACTCTTGAAAGCTTGAGAACCACTGCCTGTTAGGACACATATGGTAGGAACATCCAGAATCCACCTATCAGACTGACTATCTGATGATGAAATTGTAAAAACTGATTCCTCATTATCATTTGCTTTTCTTGTAACATTCACTTTTGGCTTGTCTTTGTTCGGACAATCTTTCTTCCAGTGCCCTTTTTGGTGACAAAAGGCACACTCGTCTTTTGCAAGATGTCTTCTTGATGATTCTCCTCCTTTTGACTTCGAGCGAGATCTGCCCCGCCCTCTGGATCCATCAGATTTTTTATTGTTAGTCCTGCCTCTAGCTACAGTCAACGCTTCCGATGTTGAGTCCCTGTGATCATGCTGATCCCTTTTTCGATACTCATTATTCACTAAAGCGTTAGAAACATCTATGAATTTAACCTCATCTTTTTCATATAGCAGAGTAGTGGTTAAATGATCATAGTCTTCAGGCAAGGAATTTAATAACAACAGAACCTTATCTTCATCGACAATATCAACATCTAAATTCAGTAAATCAGCAAGAATTTTGTTGAAATTATCCAAATGCTCAATCATAGAAGTACCTCTTTTATACTGGAATCGAAAGAGCTTCTTCTTCAGGTAGAGCCAGTTCTCTACACTTTTAGTCTGTACTTATCCTCCAGTTTCTTCCAGAGACCTGTTGCCATAGTCTCCTTCATGACAAAGTACTTCTGGTCTTTGGCTAAGCACAATCGGATTGTGCCACAAGCTTGACGATTCACGAAATTCCAGTCTTCATTAGAAAAATCCTTGGGCTTGTCATCCAAGGCAATATGAGACCCTTCTCGGAACAGTAAATCCAAAACTTCGCATTGCTACGTACCAAAGTTATTGGTGCCATCGAATTTTTCCACCTCAAACTTTGCATTTGACAACATGGTTCTCTGAACAGAGCTACTTGTGGACGGTTCACTAGTGCTTCTAGACTCGAAATCTCTTATTTCAGGCATAGGAAGGGCTCAGGTGCGATAAACAAGAAGTGTAGAGGCTGAATCATAATTTCTCAAAACTCTAGGGGCTGAATTATAATTACTAGAAACTCTAGGGGCTGAATAGCAATTACGAGAAATACTAGGGGCAGAATTGCAATTACCAAAAAATTAAGCCACATGACGGTGCTGCTAACGTGGTGGCTGAGTTAGCGATGACGTAGCGTCTGAGTCAAATGCCTAGTCAGCGGGTCAACTCGGTTCAGACTCACTAAGTTAGCTTAGCTACAATACTGGCGCGTGAAGCGTATGTGGCGAGTGATGGGTGTGTGGGCTCATGAAATCCAGTCGTCGTCTACCTTTGGGGCACATGAAAGCGCATTAAACGCGTGCATTCTACGCTACGGTCAACTATTGGCGCGTGAACGCGCGTTTGGAGCGTGAGAAACACGTGATTTCTTCTGACGGCGCGTGAGGGCTCTTCCGACCTCCGTTTGACCTCCGGTTAGTTTCGTTGGACTCGTATCGTTGAGATCTACCCTCCAGTGGTCTCCAAACTCAAGTTTGAGCACTTTGAGTTTCTGAGCGGTGAGCAAAAATACTCTGAACCAAGGCTCTGATACCAATTTGTTGTGCCGAGAGTCCAGAAATTCAATAAACAAAACACCACACACACAAATACACAGATTTACGTGGTTTGGCAATTGGCCACGTCCACAAGAGGCAGCGGATTTCAATATGGGAGAAAAATTACAAACACTCTGTATTTCTCTCTGTTCTTACTCTCTCTCTATATTTTATTTGCCTCACTTGCACACCATTACAGCAGAACAAGAGGAGAATAAATAGGCACTGAATGAGACTTTCGGGACCATCAATGCCCACCGGTCACGGAATGTCATTAATGCCCACTGATATCTGTTTTTCGGTGCCACCAATTTGAGCCATACAGTCAACAATTTCAGTGCATGCAAATTCAAGCCACTATAGTCAACAAAGACGATCAGTCACTGCCTTCCATTCACCTGGATCTCTATTGATTTTCGTGTCGAACAAACCTATCACTCTTCAGATGGATCTTTTAAAAGCAACACCGGACGAGACCTCATCTCACAAATCTCATTGCAATTTCCATGTGAGCCTTTAATAATCACCGATATCATATCCGGAATGATTTCCTGAATGAACATACCATTCCCATTAAACAAACTTCAATATAGAGCATGTCATGACTACAAAACAGTACATCACCATCGTCTTTGATGATGCTCATTGGAGCGTCATTAAATTCTATGTTGTTATTTCCATCTAAGAAGTTACTTGATGTTTGTCCTGTTAGGTAGTCCATTGCACTCAACTTATGCTTCATTTAGTATTTTATGTGGTGGTACATTATAAAATCCACAAAAGACGGCCAGCTTATTTGTAGTTTTGTTACTGATATATACATTTGTCTAATAAAATCCACCAAAGTTTGGCCAGCATATTTGTAGCTTTGTTACTGATCCATCCATTTGTATAATCTAATGATCCTTTGGTACAGACAGTTATTGCTGTTGTTGCGTTTCACTATTATACGCATGGTTAGATTAATTAAAAGTGTCATTACCCAGTATAGGTCCCCATTAATTAAGGGTGCCGGAGATTGAGCAGATATAAAACACACCTTTGGCATTAATATTCACCTAAAAGGTAGGTTGAGGACTGGGACATGTGTTTTAAGAATATTTCAGCCATCATTAATTCAGATTAATTTAAGTGACTAATTTAGCCATGATTGCTAAATGCAGGATGTCTCAGAACTACCTCTTCATATTAGGAGGTAGCTAGTACCAGGCAGTGTCCTGGAAAGGAACTAGGAATAGCAGAAATTTCTACATTCCTTCATTACTTTGTAACTAAATACAGGTACCCAATAACTTTCCAATTGTTTGGTTGGTACCATTGTGTTTGAATCGGATGAAAAATGCCAATGGAAAATTAATGAGTTTTGAATTCTTTTCTTGTCTTAGTGATCAATCACAACATTATTTAAACTAATTGTTTGGGTAGACTCTTCTGAGACGTCCAAAGAGGCGTGAAACTCTGTGGCACATCAGTTTCTTGTCCACAATTTGCCGAACAGGCTGTTGAAATAGGACCTCCATGACAATGGAAAAGTGATTCATATTTTATTTTATGTTATTTCTCTTTTGCTAGATGGAACAGATAGATAAATAGTAATAAATATTTGTGTAGGATGACGTAATGAACAAAATTAAAGGGACAAACATGATATCAAAATGAAGAGGGTGTGAAAGACGAAGAAATATCACCTCCAAGAGTTCATTAGCCAACACATGCACTCCATAAATGTAAAATTGTGGACCATTATGCTGCAATGGGGTGAACCAAATCAAATCTTAAAAGGCAAGATACTAAAAAGGCACAGGTTAAAATGCATTTTGGTTTAGTAAAAAATTTATATCCTTGAAAATTAATTGGGCGCACTAGCAACACTCAGTCTTTGTGTGTGTGTGTGTGTATTAATTGATGCACATTGAGAGAGCAGGAAATTCCATGTGTGATGTGGTGATGAACGATTAAAATGAGAAGCATGAGAGAGACTGTAGAACATGAGCTTACCTAACAAAAGAAAATAGCTGGGGGGGTTCAGTCTCAACTTTAAGTAGAAGTAGATGTAATTGCCATGTTTTCTGACGCAGGGGATGTGGGCAATGTTGGGCCAATAGTCACCTTTATTTTCCTCGCACCGTTTTTCAACAAGTGGACATTCGTTGATTTGAAGACTTTGAAGCGTGGCAGGCAAGCCTTCCTTTGGTAAGGATCGAAGCTTAGGGCACTTCCGAATGCTTAGATGTTGAAGAGAGGTGAGATTGTGCCATCATAATTTACATAATAGTATGGAAAAGTAGATACTAACACAATGGATGCCTCAAAGATCAGAAAAAAGTAAGTGCCATGGTGGGTAAAGCATATCAAAGGGGTGATTGGAATATCTTAAAGTGTAGCACATAAATTCATAAAGTAGGAGGAAGTAATTCATAGTAGGTGGAAAAGCATGTTTGACCAGAAATATTGAATCAATGACATGATACATATCTTGTTAAGAGTGTCACGTGAGTATCAGAATATGAGAGTGGCATGGCACTCACGCAAGTCAAACCCGTGACTTCTAGCTCTGATATCACTTGTCGGATCTCAAACTGTCATCTCACTTAAAACAAATTAGAATCACGGAGAGCAAAATTTTCATCTTTTACGGGATAACACACGTATCCTGTTAAAAGTGCCACGTGAATATCAAAACATGAGAGTAGTATCCAACAACAATTTCTATGCTATTCGATCATAACAATTTTGCTAATGAAATTAATATATATATATATATTAAAGTCTCATAAGCCACCTATCTTGTCCATTTCATTATATTGACCCACCCAAGTTTGCAATCCTATTTTTTTCCCCGATAATTTAAGTAGATGCAAACTTTACATTTTACTCATTGATGGGGTGTTAGACTTCAATTGTGTTTCAAGGGACGTGAAGGAAAGATAAACATTAACCATGACTTTCCCATTTTCAGATGGACTTGGGAACTGAAGAGTTAGTCTCCTACCCGAATACAGTCGCACCCGACTTTTATAAATATGGGAGCGATCCATTATCCAAGTATGCAATTAATACCCTCTACGTGCCTTTACAGTTTCCTAAACCTTTTCAAGTTCTGACTTGACCATCGGAGCATAGTCAGCCGGAACCACACCGGTGTTCGTTCAGATTACCCTTTTCTTGTCTTTTTCAGGTTAGTAGAACATGCCTTCATTCTCCAATTTTGACGTAGGGGTGTGGGCAATGTTGGGCCAGTAGTCACCTTTATTTTCCTCCGAGCACCGTTTTTCAACAATTGGACATCCATTGATTTGAAGACTTTGAAGCGTGGCAGGCAGGCCTTCCTTTGGTAAGCATCGAAGCTTAGGGCACTTGTAAATAGATAGATATTGAAGAGAAGTGAGATTGTGGAAGCCGCCTTTGGATGATATGGATTTCAGATTCGGGAGATCTTCTATGTGTAACATAGTTAGAGTTGTAGGAAGAAGACAGTACTCCTCAGAAGGAGGTGGACGAGGAGGAAAGGAGACCAACTCTGGATATCCACCGTCAATTGTGAATGATCGAAGAGAGGTCAGTCTGTGCAGACCCCATTCTGACAAGGGCTTCACTTTCCCCAATTTACCGATAGAAAGGAAACTAAGGTTGGGAGGAAAATGAAAATTGGCTTGAGGAAAGGACTCTAGACATGGACAATCTTCTATCCATATGTATTCAAGTGATGCGAGGCTTTGAATCTGATCATATGGCAACGAATTCAGATTTGCGCATCTCCAGATCCAAAGACTTCTCAAGTTGGGGGTGGACAAGCCAAAGGACTCCAGACCTGGACAATCACGTATATGTATGTTTTCGAGGATTTGAATAATGTGGTTGGTCGTAAGCAAGGATCTCAGATTCACGCAATCAAAGACTTGAAGTGATCTGAAGTTGGGTAATAAGCCTCTTTCTCTTTCTGGGAAGGACAAGGACTCCACACTATCACAATTACTTATCCACAAAACACGGAGACTTGCGAAATTATTTACGCAGCCAAGTAACTTTCCAATGTTTGGCCATTTGACAATGAATAACTCTTCGACTGATGACATCATAATATTAATGTTATTAAATTCTCGTAACTCCTCCTCCTGCTGTGCCATCCTCATCGTCTCCGAAATCAACTCTAAATTCTCGCAACAATAAATCTGGAGAAACTTAAGAGTGGTGGTGGGTAACATATTTTTGGTGGGCCAGGACTTCAATGATGGACAATTACGTATCTTCAAGTGTTGAAGACCAGAGATGCATTCAGGTAGGGACTCCAACGCATTGCAATTCTCTATCTCAAGTCTTTTAAGCGTGTGCGGCACACCTGTCTTCGTCTTCGGAAAGCACACAAGTTTTGAACACCCATCAATATCCAAAGATGTGAGACACGTGACCTCATTTGGCAACTTCTCAAGATTCACACAATCTCTTATTTCCAATTTCTGAAGAAGATTCATGCAAGCCACCCCATTTTCCCACAAACTCACCAGCTCGTTGCATTTCTTAATGACAAGACTTTCAACTGCTACCAAGGACTGCACCAATGGTTCCTCTAGCTGAGATAGTCCTGTAATATTCTCAACAGACAAGCTGGTTATAACTGAAGTCACATCAATAATACTTTTTAGCACCACCTCCTGACACTCTTGCACTTGCAATTTGAGAAGAGAGGGAAGCCTTAAGAGTGAAACCTTAATCAACTTGGGACAACAACATACACTGAGCACACGGAGGCAAGGGAATTGTCTTCCTGATTATTCAACACCACTAGAAATAGATGAAGTCCATTCTTCCCATGCCGGCATGTTCTCAAATATCAGAGTCTCTAGTGACGGAAAAGGAACTCTCGAAGAACAACCATCTCCGTAGAACTCATCCCTCAAATTTTGTACTTCAGACATGCCTTTAATGCATAGATCTTTGAGCTTGGGTAGTTGCCCGAGTGGTGGTAAAGATCTGCATTTTTTACAGCCTACAAGACTCAGTTTCACCATTTTTGAAAATGATGGATCGCCTATCCAACTTGGAAATTTTGTGCCACCGTAGAACTCAACTTTCAACCTTTCCAACATTCTATGAGGTTGTAGTTTGTCAAGCACATCCAATTCAAGGTCTTCATTTCGAAAATCGTTGAACTCACTACACCATGTCAACTCTACTTCATTAAGGCACTCCTTAGCCCTTAAATTTGCCTCATTTGCATCTTGAACATCTGTTATGTTTTGCAACTCTTGAATAGAAATATTCTCCCGTAAAAGGCTCAGATTCCCCAACTCTTTCACTCTCGTCCCTTTATTTTTGCCCACAACAAACTTCGACAGTGTTTGCAAATTCGTCAATCAACCGATTTCTGAACACATCTCTCGTAATTTCCAAGTATCAGTAATGTCAAGATGACGTAGGTTAACTAAATTACCAATGTTTGAGGGCAACATACAAAGATTATTGCAACCATGCAATAACAATGTTTGTAAATTGTAGAGAGTGCTCACTGATTCAGTTAATCGTTTGATTGAAGTACCAGATAAATTAAGATACCTTAGATGCTTCAAATCACCAATCGAGTTTGGTAGTTCAGTTATGGAATAATTTGACAAAGATAGCACCCTTAGGCATGGTAAATTTGGTAATAAATCAAACAAAACCTTGTTGGCTAAGTGGTATAGGTGCCACTTGAATGACTTAAAAGTTGGTATTGATAATAGAGTTCGCAAATATTGAACTTTACAAAGAGGCCTAAACTTTTGAATGACTTCAAAGTCTTGACGAATAAATGACAAGTGCCGGGCTCGGTCAGGAATTTTAAATTGCTTATTGCCCTCCAACTTATCCAGCCTAAAGCATATTTCTCCCGCAACATGTTGAGCAAGATCATTTAGAAGGTCATGCATCACAAATCTTGATTTACTACCACTTGATTGTTGAAAAAATGACCTTGATAATAGGTTATCAAAACATGTATAGCCAAAATCTTCCATCCCAATATTTTGTTCTGGTAGCTGCAAAAGCCCTACCCCCATCCACAACAGAATTAATTCATCTCTATCAAATTCATAGTCTTTTGGAAATGCTGCACAGTAGGCAAAGCATTGCTTCAAATGAGATGGGAGATGATGATAGCTCAATTTAAGAGCCGGAAGAATACCACTTTCTTCGGGTAAATTCCATATCTTGCTATTCAATATTTTTACCCACCCACTTATGTGCCGTTCAGTGCGCAAGAGGCCTGCAAGTGTTTTTACTGCCAAAGGCAACCCTCTGCATTTATTCACTATTTTTTCACCAATTTCTTTCAGATCTGGATGTGCATCAAAGTCTCCTCTCTCAAGTGCATGATGAGTAAATAAAGATAGACATTCATCTTTCGACAGCTCTTTGAGAGGGTAAGTCGGAGATTGCAGAGTCATGATTGATGCAACATTTTCATCACGAGTTGTGACAATAATTTTGCTCCCAGGTGCCCCAACCATAAAAGGACATTTTAACAGCTCCCAGTCTTCATACTTCTTGTTCCAAACATCATCCAAAACAAGAAGAAATTTCTTCCCTGACAATCTCTCTTTTAGTTTCTGTTGAACCATATCCAAAGCCTTGAAGTCATGAGTTTGTGAAGTGACTGCCTCAAGAATTGTCTTTGTCACTCTCACAACATCAAAATCATCAGAAACACAAACCCATGCCTTGAGATCAAAATTACCCTTTAAACGTTCATCCTTATAGACAAGCTGAGCAAGAGTTGTCTTACCAATACCTCCCATGCCTACAATGGGAATGACAGAGAACATGTGACCACTAACTTCATCCCTCAACAGCTCCTCAACTATAGCCTTTTGATCTTCTAGTCTGCCATAAACTTGAGATTTGACCTCAGAAGTGGTTTCCCGTCCTTCTCTTATTGTTTTGGACCCAATCCCTTCAGCACTTTCTTTCAACTTGAGGCTCTTCTTTCGGGTTTCAATATCTTGTAATCTGGCAGTGATTTCCTCTATCTTGGACCTCATATTACGATCAAGCTTAACAGCACCAGGAGGAGTAATAGTACTGAGGGAAGTGCAACAAGTTGGGATGAGTTTTCGTACCTTATTACTGCTGCTAGCTTGAGATTCTTCCATGGTCAGCTCGAGTCGCAAAGCTTCAGTAGAGACATCATCAAGCAAATCATCCAAATCGTGAGCCAAGTGGTTGAGATCCTCCATCCACAATTTGACTGCACCATCATTTGCCATTTGCTTGTCCTCCGCGTCAGCCAGAACAGCATGAATAGCTGGCAACATATCCTGCAAATTCTTCAACTGACGATCGATTCCCTTTCGGCGGGCATAGTTTGACACCGAGGGAGAGACCAACTTGTCAAGCAGCACCTCAATGATCGGCCCAAGAAAGATCCCTGCAACCTCCATCGATCCTTTGTAAAACCAAAGCAATAACCAAAGCAAAGAAAATGGGTTTGTGAAGAAAAAAGGGATTGAGCAGTATGACGAACCAATTAATGGGTTTTGCCAATTGCACCTAATCCAATTCAAACCAAGCACAAGAGCAAGAGCAATAGCAAGAGAGGGTTGACTGGAAGCTTCAAAAGTCTTTGAACATACACTAAAGTAGGAGAAATTAATTCATAGCACTTGCAAAATGTAATTGATCCAAAATCAGACAACCAAAGCTTTAATCATTCACCAACAACTAATATGGAATCTTTGATCTCAATCACTCATTTTCTTAGTATGCCATTTGAGTCTCTATCCTATCTTGGATGTATAAATATATATATACATCTCTGTCATGTTATATCATCATAGCAGAGCATATAATATATAATATTATGATGATATAACATGATAAAGATATATATATATATTTTGCTAAGGTACATGTATACAATAAATTTTTTATAGCAGAGCATATAATATTATCATGTTATATCATTATAATATTACATCTCTGTCACGTTATATCATAATAATATTATCTCTATCATCTTATGTGTGTGTGTGTATATATATATAAAGTCTCATGAGCCACCTATCTTGTCCATTTCATTACATCGACCCACCCAAGCTTGCATTCCCTTTTTCTTTCCCGGAAATTTAAGTAGATGCAAACTTTACTTTTTACCCATAATTGAACAATTTCATGTGCCAAAAAAAAAAAAAAAAACAAACAAGCAAAAACAAGTGTCACAACTCTTTGAGGTATACCCTCCTTAAATTACACAAGTATATTTTCGTAACTTTCCCTTAATAGAAGGAAAATGGACCTATTTTCTTTTGGTAAGCAAAGAAATATAATTTACACAATAAAAGATCTCTACAGTCTTGATCTTTTTTAAATGACTTTGAACATTTTTTCAATGACTAATCTCAAACTTTGTCTTATAAAATCCACAAAAGTGACTGACGTAACATTTAAAGTTTAGGTTACGAAATTGAATGTTTTCGTCATTAGTAAAGGGGTTGGTTTAAGTGAATAAAGAACTTGGTCCTAGTGCCTAAGCAAACATTAGGTTAAAAGATCAAGTCCTCTTAGGTACAAAAAATTCTTTGGAGATGAGTGTTTGTACTAATTAGAAAAAAAGAAAAAAAATAAAGTCATTAGTAAGCTTTGTCAAAGACCCAGTTCAACCCATTGAAGGTCAATTGAAACCAAATGAAACATGTTTTGATGGCCTAATATCATTTGTTCATACAAGAATTAAATTGAAATATACCTGTTTTAGTACATTGAAAAATATTTGTTCCTTTTCTGGTTATTTGCTTGAACTTGCAATCCAGACTTTTAGTCACACTATATATTTTTTTTAAAGAGGGTATACCTCAAACATGTTTGGATGGCCTAATATCATTTGTTCCTTAGGCCTAAATATGTATTGAGTTGGCCATGTCAAAACAAGCATAAACGAGATTAGCATGGTCACAACTCGCATGGCTGTATAAATATTTCATTTTATAGACCTTCTGTACTCGCAGTTTTGAAAAAAAAGAAATTGGTGAAACCCTAGAAGAATGCCTGAGCAACTTTGTTCCCTGAAAAGACCTTAGATACTTAACTCATAGTTGAAAATGGAGTAAAATCCAGAACAACTTCCACCTAACATCCTTTACTTCCCTTGTAATTGTATATGACTCCTAATTCCCCTAACAGACCCTTCATGTACATCTTCCCACTGTTTTTCTTGGTCAGCTAACATCAGTTAGCCCATCCATATTCGGTTTGGAATTGTTGGGGGCAATTGGAATGCTTATGGATATAGATCGAATAAAAAAGCTTGTTTTATTTATTGTTCATTGAATTTGATACAACCTAACTATGTTGGATTGCGTAGAAATGTTATGGGTTTTTCCCATTTTTTGTGGATCAACTGAATAACTTTTCCAAAATCCATGGGCCTAGAAACTGAAAAATGAGATCACTCCAAGCAAATAATTGAAAACCCACATGTAAGTGCATTAGTTTCAGAACCTCACTACGAGAATTACCATCAACTTCTGACAGAAATTCCACTTGTTAGAGTAACTATGATGACAGTATTGTTGTCTGTGTGTGTAACACACACCAGTATATGCTCGTGCCTAGGCACTATTAATGTTGAAGGAATCGTGACCATTAAATCATTAAATAGATTAATTTTAAATCATAAATAGACAAAGACATTTTTGTATTCAATACTTTCTCGTAATATAGATATATATTACTAGGACAACCTAGGAGAGAAATCAGGAACTGGAGTGAACTGGAAAGCCCAAGCACAACCATTTGGTCTGGCCCAGATGGGCCTATTGGGACGATCATAACTCAAGAATTGGTTTTGCTGGGTCATAGATTTATGATCTGTTTGATAGGAAAGAAAAAAATTGGATGACAGGAAAAAGAGGGATGACTCGTTCATCCTCTTTTCTCTTCCCTCCTTTTATTCACTCTACCAAAAGAAAAAATAAAATGTTTCTTTCCTCTCATCTTCCATCCACCTCTCTTCTTTCCTTCCTATCAAACGAAGCATTAGACTACACTATGACATAATTGAAATAAAAGAAAATTATAAAGAGTGTGTTTGGCTAAGTGAAAATTGAATCTTGGAATTAGAAATAGTTTCCAATTGGAAAAAAAATTTGTTAATAGCTTGGACCGGGCTTGAGGTCTGTCGGGCTGCGGGCTTTGACCGGTCAGTCGACGGCCCAAGCTGGACCTTGCATGATTGACTCTCAGCTACTCTCTCTCTCTCTCTCTCTCTCTCTCTCTCTCTATATATATATATATATATATATATCTACACACATATATAATATTTTTTTGTAATTGTATATATATATATATATAGACACGACCAGAATCGAAAATTATTCATTAATTTTACTTAATTCAATTGTCAGTTACTCATTAATGTTACTTAGTTCATCATGATCACATCTTCTATCTCAAAAGGAACAGTCCATTTTGCAATTTGTCGTCTAATTATAAAGGAGGAAGCGTAAAAAACTTCACTGTATAAAAAATTTGCGAATAGTCTCTTGTTTTAAGCAAAACCTCTTATATTTTTTAATTTGTGCAAATAATGATAAATCTTCAGTTTTGGAGAAATTAAATAATAAAATGACTAAAGTACCCTTATTTTATGAATTCTTTTTATTTTAAAAAGGTAAAGTGCAAAAAATACCCCCGTTATATACAAAACGTACAAAAAAAATCCCTGTAGTTTACTGTATTTTTATAATATGTTCAAACACCGCCCTCCATCAAAATTTTCTTTTTAAATAACCAAAATGCCCCTCATAGCCTTTAAAACCCTTGTGTCATGTTTGGATGCAATATTTCCTATTTTTTTATTTTTATAGTAACTAAAAATATATTTTAATTATATTATTATTTCAGATGGGCTCGACGAGTGAAAATAAGAGAGTACTCGCACATTTTTTAAATAAATAAAAAATTAATATTCGGATGAGCATTTTTTGACATCCATACATGGCACTAGAGTGTAAGGGTGTTTTAGACATTTTAGTTGTTAAATTAACAAAATGTCCTTATTTGCACATGTTGTAAATAGTGAGGAGTTTTTTTGTACTGTAGGGGAGTTTTTGTACATTTGGTATATAGTGAGGGTGTTTTTTGTACTTTACCCTTTAAAAAAAAGCTAAAAAGTGAAATAACAAAAAAGGTACTTTTGGATTTTTCAAAAAAATCTGACATTATCAAATGCAATAGGGGGCAATTTACTCCAAATTTTAAAATATAAGGATTTATATGCACATACTAAATAGCAAGGATTTTTTTGCACATTTTCTATATAGTGGGGTTTTTTTTTGCACTTTACTCTATTATAAATATAGTGTAGTTTAGTGAACATTAAAATCAATAAAAATTAATGAGAGGTCCAAAAATTGATTTTCAATTTAGAGGTTGACTCTAGTGGTAAAGTGTATATGCCCAAGTTCAATTAAATCAAATCTTAAAAGGGAGGATACTAAAAAGGGGCAGGAGAAAATGCATTTTGGTTAAATGAAAAATTAAAATCCCTAAAAAGTAATTGATGCACGTTGGGAGAGAGTGTGGAAGATGAGCTTACCTGACAGAAGAAAATAAAATAGTAGGGGTTCAGTCTAAATAATAATCAGAGAACATATTTTTGACGTAGGGGATGTGGGCAATGTTAGGCGAGTAGTCACCTTTAAAAGCAAGGGAAGTGGGGGTTTTGACCTGAGAATTGTCCCTAGAAGGGGTGAATAGGAACATTAAGCAAACAATGGAACTTTTTTGGTTTAGCTTGTTTTGAATAAAATTAGCTTGAATGGACTTTTGTCAAATACTTGGTGAACTTATGTATTCAAAACAATAACAAATAAAACACAATAACAAGTGTAAATGCCCATGTAAGTGCAATTATCATACTTATAGTGTTTGAAAATGTTGATAGCGCATTTTATCAAACACATGGTATGCAAATTGATTGACAATTAGATAATCAAATAAAACACAGTCAATCAACAATTAATTAATTTCACAACTCAACCAACATACTCCAAGCATTCATCACATCCTCCTCATGTGAATTAAAGTATATAAATTTGTAGCATTTATATATAAAACATGTAAAATTTAAATAAATGAAATGATATCAAATAAAAGAGTTTAAAGATAGAGAAATACAACCCAAATGACATCATAATTTTTACATGGTTCAGCCCCTCTCACCAAGACTTCTTTGCCAAACTCATGACTTGGTCTTCCTCTTAAATAGGTTGATAAGAGTTTAGGTACAATAGAGAATATCCTTCAATAGATAGATCACAAATGATAGCTCAATGGAGAATATCCCTGAATGGATGATATACAAATTATAGCTCAAATACCTAAAGTTAGCAATGAAATACTCAATTAAAAGTTTTTCATTAGGATTTTGCCACTATGAATGATATACAAGTGTTTGGTTCAATAGTGGTGGCTACCAATGGATGAATGATATGAAGATTTAAGCTCTAAGGTAGCATCTACCAATAATATATAATCATAGAGGGTTATGGTAGTCTCTCTCACTTGTATAATGCATATTCAAGGTGTATTTATAGTCCAATAACGAATTCTGATCGTTTGGAAGTGGTTGGAAAACATTAAGTGCAGAAACTAGCCGTTAGGCACAAAATTTGACAGTATCGGTCAGCTGATGAATTCATAGGCCGACCGATAACACTGTTTGGGCTAGCTAAAGGTACTCTTCGGCCGGCTGAAACAATGTTCAACTTCCCATGTTTTGCACACCCTACTAAAATAAATTTCAACTTCTACCATCTGGCTGATGGATTCCATCAGGCGACCGAAAGTCCCTAAGTCAGAATATGTTATCAGACTCATCTTGTTTCTCCTGCATAGTGCATTGATACACTGCACACTTATTCAATGTAATTAAGCAAATCACCCCCCATTTGGATTTAATAAAAATAGTTTGAAAATCAAATTCCAAGTGAATCAAAATCTGATTTTTCAGTTTTAGTACAAAACGAATTTTCACAGCTTTGATATAAAAATTCATCGTGCAATATGAATGACCAAGTTAAGTCATTTGGGGCTGAGAAAATTCATATAATCATGATAAATCATGGGATACAATTACCGAGAATTTTTATGTCAAGATTCATTAAAAAAAACTCATATTTACGATTTTTTCCCTAAAATCCAACACTTAGCCAAATTTATACGGTAAGTACTCAAAACAGTAACTGTGCATGACACAGTTTTATAAAGTGATTCAATTGAGTTCAAAACCTAAGTCAATCTATCTAAGAACCATAAATGATATTTCCTAATTCAAATGTAAGTTCTAGAATTTGTTTACTCAAGAATTGAGTTCCTTCAAATCTAAACATAAGCTTGAATTAACTCAATCTCAACGAAGGTCTTCAAGATGATTTAATGAAGTTTATGACTTAATTCTAGTATCCAAGGAACCATGATATGATATGAATGATATGCATTGGTCCTAAGGTCCACTAGGTTAATAGATGAGCTTTCAAAATAAGTTACTTCAAAAATAACTTTACATCAAATCTAGCACTCACCCAACATTAGCCTACCCAAGTCTTTTGATCTTCAAATCTTCAACCTTTTGGGTTTCTTCATCATGTGGCTTGGATTCACTTCAATTTCGCCATTGATATTTGATTATTGATCTTTAAGTTCCACTATCATGTGACATCATATATCTTTTTGCAATTCATTTTGAAGTCCAACGTCTTTAAGATACTTAAGATAATATGATACTTTGTAAACTGCACACTCAAGTAAACTTATTAAATCTATACTACAATAGGTTGTTATCATCAAAATCACCCAAATAACCTAGGGTTGAAACCTTGAGGTTAACAGGGGTGAATAATGAAAGTCCAATCGGTTCACACTCATGAACCACTCAATTCCAAAACTCAACTTCCTGTGTATTTGAAATTTTAAAATGATACTTAGTCCATTGAAAAGAGGATCCAAAAATACTCAATTTCAAAAAAAAAAAAAATCACGCTCAATTCTGATTTAAAACGAAGGAATTATGCTTAATTGAAGTTCAGGCCAATTCCAGAGCATGCTGTGAATAGTGATTAAGATCCATCGTAATTACAATGGCAATCCATCGTAATTACGATGTATCGAACATGTGTCATAAAAAGATCGTGACCTACTGGTCTGGGGTCCAAATTCTCAACTTTTAGGCTCTAACACCTCTCTAAAAAGTCCATAACTCATTTAAAACCATTCAAAACATGAATAAAGTAAAGAAACATCATAAAACATCAATCTAAATCGGATTCAAATCCCAAACAAAATCATGTATTCATTCATAGTCCAATGTACATATATATACTTGAACCCATGCTTAACAACTCTCAACCTGTTTTCAAAATTCGATTATCTCACAATCCGTTAAGTTCGTTTGACCTGAAATTTGACATGGATCATCCTCAACGTGTCTAGTTTTCAACCTAATTTGAAACACCTTAAACTCCAAATCACAACTCGAGTTATACTCAAATTCATGGCATAGGTCAGATTATGCACTCTTACATTAAAACATACATATATCCCTCAATTTAATCTAAACAAGGCTCACGACCTATCAAATTAAAGTTAAACATCATACATACATTCCTCAAAAGTTGTACATATGCCACATATGGCGAAAACATTTGAAATCATATAAATAAAACTTGTTGAAATGTAAAATAACATTTTTAAAGAAAACTAGTCCACATGCCACAAGCCGGCATGGACATCGTAAATACATAGTCCGAATACACATATCCAAAATGTCCCAAAATGTACCAAAATGCTCCTATAAGATCCATTTGTCAAGAAAGTCCCTTTCATCATCGTTGTCTTACCTATAAAAAGTTTTAGGGCATCGGGGTGAGCATATACTATGCCTAGTAGAGATGACCAAACCCGCTTAAGCATCAACTCGACAAAAAATTGAAACTTCTCCAAACGTTCCGAAAAGTTCCAAAAACCTTTAACAACTTTCCAAACATGTTTCTCACTCTTAAAACATCCATAACATCATTTAAAACGCATTTATGACGAAAATGTTGAAAAAATCTGCCGAAATGTAAAATAACATTTTTAAAGAAAACTAGTCCACATGCCACAAGCAGGTATGGACATCGTAAATACATAGTCCATATACACATATCCAAAATGTCTCAATATATACCAAAATGCTCCTATGAGTTCCATTTGTCAAAAAAGTCCCTTTCATCATCATTGTCTTACCTGTAAAAAGTTTTGGGGGAGCGGGGTGAGCATACAACTATGCCCAGTAGAAATGACCAAACCCTCCTAAGGGTTGACTCGACGAAAAAGTTAAACTTCTCTAAACGTTCTGAAAACTTTCAAAAATCGTTAAACAACTTTCCAAACATGTTTTTCACACTTGAAACATCCATAACATCATTTAAAACGCATTTATGATGAAAATGTTGAAAAAAAATCTAAAAACTGGTCAAATTTGGTTTCGGTCTCTAAAACCTTCCCACCTTCAAAGAATTTTGTCCTCGAAATTAGAAACATACTTCGAATCTCAGAATGTTGTCACAAAACCTTAAGTGACCTCCCCTAATTTCCTTTTATCACTGGTAACAGCTATAAACTCGTCGGTATCCAACACGCGGCCTTCACTTCTTAACCAATGAGGTTCTTCATTATCATCACACTACTCACTGTGCATTCCACAAAACACCCGACTACTGATATACCTCAAACGGTGTCCAGATATCACTAATACTGTAGTGCACTCATCATACTGTGAACCATTATGACAATTATTATCTCCCAAACTAATACCTTCTCTAAGTCCGGATCTCGAGGGTGATCATGTTTATTACACCCTAATAAACTACCTCACTATTTATATCAATGCGGAAGTGTAATTACCTACTTACGTTTACCTACGTATGACTCAATATCTATCATTCACCATGGCCCCACACGTGGCCACACATGCACCTCCAAATACCTTTCAAACCCTAAGTCCAACTATATATTACAATACATCGTAAATCAGAATATGATGCATCATAATGTTCGATGCATTGCAGATGTTGCGTAACATCCTCAAAAATCTTAGGAATTCAATCTAAATACTCAATACAATTATGATCCAACGTTATTGACCTTACGATGTATCTTTGGATTTCAATGCATAGTAAATGGGATTACGATACATCGTAGTCCTTCAAATTCCTATCCTGCAAGATTAACAAGTGTTCACTAATCTTATGCAACTCACATCAAAACACTCTCTCTTCCTCAAATCTCACCACTGATCCTTAGATCCTTTGAATTCCATTGATACCACAAGATACGGTTCATAGGAAGAGCAAAATCAGCAGAAAATCCTACTGCTTACGTATCACCTCATTTCCTCAGTTATCAACTAACCAAGACAAAACTAATGGTATTCTCATCGTTACCCTTTCATGACATCTAAACCGGTCATGTTCTAAAATTGAATCAAATATCATATGACAATCAAAAACTCAATCTCTCAGGGTCACACTACCTTAACGGTACATTCGTAGACCAACCTGTCTCTAGTGATGAAAATCCCACCTCAACAAATGTGTCAATAGATAAAGCTGCATTTAAATGACAACAAGTACACCCTAAGGTGTGTCAAATGGGCCAAAATAACCCTCTATGAAAATCACTAAATCCAAAGGTTACATCCACAGACAAAACTGCGTATATAGTGACGACAACCAACAACAACAGTGGTCAGCAGATAAAATTGTGTCCACTACCAACTGATGTGCCAATAGACACAACAACACCTCACTAGATGGGTCAATAGGCAAAACTGCATCTCCCACCAACTGATGTGCCAATAGACAAAACTGCGTCTAAGCGACAACATCTCACTAGATGGGTCAATAGACAAAACTGCGTCCACACCAACTGATGCGCCAATAGACAAAATTGCATCCCCCACTAATTGATGTGCTAATAGATAAAACTGCATCTAAGCGACAACACCACAAAAACAAATGTGTCTATAGACAAAACTGCGCCTACACTGACAACCACCAATACTCTCTCATGTTGATAATTCCTAAAGCCTGTAACTTTTCGAGGACCTTAACTATCCCCTCAAGTACTCTACCTTATTTCCTCACTCATCGATACCCAACAAACCTATTCCATAACTACTTAGACCTAACACATTGTAAGAGAAGTATTAATCAAAGAAAAATGTCCGACCGGGCCTTTTCACATCGTTAGCTCAACCCCGGCAATATGCATTTCTTGTCTTCATACCTTCAATTCCATCAAATCTATAATCACAATCCATTCTCCATTTTTCACATGAAAATCACTACATCAAAATTTTCTCAAAATTCTAGGCTCCGACAACTGGAGTCCATCACATCTCATATATCTCAAGCATCGTACTCTACCCAAACTCAAACATGTGGTCAAACTCACCAAATTTTCAAAACTAAAAATTCCTAGGCGTTACGGATACACCCACATATACAATATACCATTTGATATAAACATTTATACATTATGTACAATCATAGAAATCATGCTAATAACCTAGCATATTACATACTGCATATAGAATATAAAGTTGAACATGTTTTACTAAATTCAACTGATATCTCATGATGTGCTATATGATGCACTCAAATGAATCAACACCCAGACTCAGAAGCCAAAAACTCCAATTCTACCTCAGTCTTTATGGACCAGTCCTCCGATACTTGGACTATTGATTAGACATATTAGGGTCAATTCCCCTCACTGCTCATGAACCCTGAGCAGACTGCTCTGGCTGCGATGGCAGCAATGCCCTAGAAGTAGGTTGACCCGTCGAAAACTAAGTGATACGCTGCTAAGACCCTGTCCCACTCTGTACATTCTGTCCCAAAGGACAATCTGCTTTGATATGACCAGTCGGGTGGCAGTGATAACAAATCTGTTCCACCACTGGTGCCAACTGTATGCGAAGACACTCAGACCTATAGTGATCCGACTGCTGACAATGATGACACACTCTCCTTGGCCTAATCGATCGTACTGACATGAAAGTCGTAGGCACTGAATACTTCATCTGCTGCCCCACTGATCCTACCAATCAAGAAGGACCACTATTATGCTTCTTCTTTGACAGGCTCTTAGAAGAAACATATTTTTCCTTATCTCGTATCTTCTGATTGTCATTACTAACATCTTCTACTATTTGTGTTATTTTCACTACTATAGCATAGCTTGTCAAGCCTAAAACTGACACTCTATCTCTGATGAAAGTTCGGAGACACCATAAGTTCCTCAGTTAGGATCACCTCTTAGGCAAAACGAGTCAAAGAAGTGAACTTGGTCTCGTACTCTGTAACTGTTATATTCCTTGAAGTAATTCATAAAAATCTTAACTTAAGTTGTCATTTATTGTTACTGAAAAATATTTCTCAAATAATAACGCTTCGAACATATTCCAATCCATTACCTCAATATCATGATAATTCCCAATGAACATATACCAACGGTTCGCCTCACTCGTGAGATAATGGGTAGCTACTTTCTCCTTCAAGTCCTCATCTACCTCTAGTGCAGTAAGGAGTTTGACTATCTCATCTAACCAATTCTCAACCACCATAGGGTCAGACCCTCCTGTGTATCATGGCGGATTATGTTTCCTGACATGCCTCAATGTCAACATCATCCTACTAGAAGCTGCTCTAGGCCAAACCAGAGTCTCCTTTTGTGTTTCTCTAGCAATTTGCCGTATGGTTGTAACCATATCATGCATAACTTGTTCTCTATTCATAGAGACTGCATCTGCCCCTTCTCGAACTCTCTGTGGTGGCATCTTGCAATATAGACAACAAGAATACACTTAGAACCAAAGCCAAATCATCCTAAATTGTATGTTTATTCTAAACATGTAAGCATCAAATCATATTCCATATAACAATGCAAAAGTTGTATATCCAATACAAAACCTCAAGTCAACATCTTTAACCTCAAATAAAGACACATTCCAATCTAACACGTGATTAGACATCACTCTTCGTCCTTCAGTTTTTGAACATAATGTTTCGATCATCAATCCTTTCAAACATCAAAATGTGGTTCAACTTTTTCCCGTCGTCCCTAGGTATTCCAACCTAAAGCTCTGATACTAAGTTGTCATACCCCAATTCTCAACACCCAGTTAAAAGTGGGGAAATGGGATGAATAGTGAAAGTCCAACCGGTTCACACTCATGAACCAGTCAATTTCAGAACTCATCTTCTTGTGTATTTGGAATTTAAAAATGATACTTAGTTCATTAAAAAAAGGATTCAAAAATACTCAATTTAAAAAAAAATTACGCTCAATTTCGATTCAAAACAAATGAATTGCGCCCGACTGAAGTTTGGGCCAATTCCGGAGCATGCTGTGAATAGTGATTACGATCCATCATAATTATAATGGCGATCCATCGTAATTACGATGTATCAAACATGTGTCGTAAAAAATATCGTAACCTGTTAGTCTGGGGTTCAAATTCTCAACTTCTAGGCTCTAAAACCTCTCTAAAAAGTTCATAATTCATCTAAAACTATTCAAAACATGAATAAAGTGAAGAAACATCATAAAACATCAATCTAAATCGGATTCAAATTCCAAACAAAATCATACACTCATCCATAGTCCAATGTACATTTATATACTTGAACCCATACTTAACAACTCTCAACCTATTTTCAAAATTCGATTATCTCATAATTCGTAAGTCCATTTGACCTAAAAGTTGACATGGATCATCCTTAACATGTCTAGTTTCCAACCCAATTTGAAACACCTAAAACTCTGAATCACAACTCGAGTTATACTCAAATTCATGGCATAGGTCAGATTATGCACTCTTATATTAAAACATGCATATCCCACTCAATTTAATCCGAGCAAGGTTAATGACCTATTAAATTAAAGCTAAACATCATACATACATTCCTCAAAATTTGTAAATATGCCACATATGGCGAAAATATTTGAAATTATATACATAAAACTTGTCCCATTGTAAAACAACATTTCTAATGAAAACTGGTCCACATGCCACAAGTTGGCATGCACATCATAAATACATAGTCTGTATACATGATAAGTGTCAAATGTTACACATTTAAGTCTCTTTAATTACATATGTTAATTCCTTAATTGTGTTTATTTTGGTATTTTTATGTTCTTTTCTTATTTTTGTTGTTTTTAGGACTTTCCCCGTAAATTCAATCAATTCGGAATATTTAGCGCTTCAATAATGTCTCGGGCTAGCTTAGACACTAATGCCCAATCCACACCATAGCCATCTTAACTCAATTCCTTATGCCCAGCACCATTTAAATGGAGTAGACCCATGGCCAACAAACCAATCCTAGCCCAACAATCCATTACACAGCCCACACTCACAACACACCAAACAAGCCCAGTCACTTCATGGTAGCCCATTAAACTCCTCCAACCAAACCCACTACATCAGTCCAGCCCACAACTCAAACCTATTTCACCTTCATGGCAGCCCACCAAAGCCTTCACCAACTGATGCATCACAGCCAACATGCATAGGCTACCTCAACCAAACCCACACAACCATCAACCTCCTCACCTTCACACCAAATAAACAAACCCAACAAACACTTCACACCACAAGCCCATGGAAACCACCACAAATCATGCACCATCGTTGGGTCGTCTTCCCCGTCAAGCAACAATGTTGATGTTTGGTGCAAGGGCTTCAAAAGCTTGTTCTTGAACTGGTAGTGATGAGCTTTCTTCAAATCTTCAAGATTGAGGAAGGCTTGACAAAATTTTTGATCAAGGACCGATAGAGCTTGATCTCGAACGGTGGATTGAAGGTTTTTGAAGAAGAATGACACTTGTGTGGCGTGCTTGATGTTCTTTGTCTTAAGATTCTTCGTTGGTTGAAGGTCTTAGAAGTAGAACGACACTCGTGTGGCATGCTTGATGTTCGTTGTCTTCAGAACTTCGAGTGTTGGTTGAGGCAGAGGTTCGGCAAAGCTTTTGTGTTCTCTTGATCTCTTTGTTTGTGTGTCCCCGAATGTGTAGGATGACCTTGTATTTATAGGCGAAAGAGTGGGGGTTTAATTTGGTAAGTCCCCATTAATTGTGCCAACTTCCATGAATAAAGAGATTTTGCCTCCTTTTATATGGAAATAAATTTAAATTTGAATTGTCACACTTTTTTTTTAAGGGCCTGAACCTTGAGGATTTTGACACTTGTCCGTTGATGGGACCCGCAATCATAAAATTTAATTGACCCAGAGTGTTTGACTTATTGACCAATCGGACGGTGATTAGACCATCACAAAATTTATATGTCTACAGGCAATGTGGAGAAGAATATGGAGATGTTCGGTGAAGGAGGAATTCCGATGATGAACAGTGCATGGGTAGTGGAGTTTCGGTTGCTTCAATGAAGTTTCGTGGTGGGTGGAATAGTTGTAATGGTGGAGCTTTGGTGTGTTAGCTCTCATGGCAGTGGTTTTTCACTCCACCGGAACCGAGCAACACCGTTCCAACCACCGCCGAACTCAACGCTCTACACCATTAAGAACTCAAGTTTCACCATGGCCACCACTGCACAGCCGATCACCACAACTAAAGACCCACAACCAAACACCATGTCAACAATCACCGTTTGGGTCTCTTCCACCATGCAAGCTTTATTCTTCCATCGCCTCGTGATCAACTTTTGTTATTGATGGAGTGTATTATTTTATTTTATAATAGGGGCAACATTGATATTTTTTATTAAATTCTATTAAAAAATTGAGGTCATATTAGACAATTCGCGCTTAAACTAATAAGTCCAAACAACAGGGGTGTTAATGATATTTACCCATATTGTTATTATTGTATTATAAATCTAGCATATATTGTCTTATTATGGTTTTTAATTTGTTAATGGAGTATTTTTTTTTTCATTTTTGGGTCTTAGTATTGTGACTACGCCTCTAAACAAATCATATTAGAATTGGATAAGACATGATCTGATCTGAATCGAATCCGATAAAAGTCATATTTGATCCAATCCGATAACCCGACACATTATTTAGGATTAATCCCTATCCGATTTGTTATTAATCGGATATCTCATATGATAACTCGATGTGAAAAACTTTTATTTTTGGGTAAAATGCTCTAACTACCCCCCAAGTTTTGATTTAATACCTACGGAGAATACTAGTGCCTTTGACCGAGGTCAACCTCCCCCAGGTTTGGGAAACTATGCCCTGACACCCCAAATCAGAAATAATCTCCGTTAAAAACTAACGGTTCAACTACTTTTACCAATTTACCCTCTTATATTTAATGATATTGAATTGTATTTGCTGATGTCATGATGATGTAGACCCTCCTATAAGAAATGACCTAAATACCCTTGATAGGCTACTCCCTTATAAATATATAGTATACATATATATATATATATAGTATATAATATAAATATATAGTATATATATACATATACATATATACAATATATATACATATACAATATATAATATAAATATATAGTATATATATACATATACAGTATATAATATAAATATATAAATATACAGTATATATATACATATACATATATACAGTATATATATACATATACATATATACCGTATATAATATAAATATACCATATATAAATATAAATATACAATATATATATATACATATCTATAGTATATATATAAATATACAGTATATATATATATACATATATATCGTATATATACATATACAGTATATAATATAAATATACCATATATATATATACATATACATATATACCGTATATACCATATATATATACATATACATATATACCGTATATATATATACAGTATATAATATAAATATACCGTATATATGTACATATGCATATATACCGTATATATATATATATTGTATGTTGTATAGATATATAATAGTCTAAATGCTATATATATAAATAAATATACAGTATATAAATATATATATATATATATACATACATATATACAATATATAAATAAATATATACATATACATATATATAGTATATATATATATATATACAGTATATAAATATAAATATACAGTATATAGATAAATATACATATACTGTATAGATATATAATAGTATAAATATATAATATAACAGTATATAATATTATAAATATATAATAGTATAAGTATATATATATATATAAACAGTAATCACATTGTACATTCTTAAGGGTATAAATGTCCAACTAATTGAGGGTATAAATGTCCAATTAATTGAGGGTAAAATTGTATATTCAAACAAAAAGGGTAGTTTTGGCATTTTAACTTTTCAAGTTAGTTGACCTGACGGTCAACTAACATTTGGGGTGTCAGGGCATAGTTTTCCAAACCTGGGGGAGGTTGACCTCAGTCAAAGGCATTAGTATTCTCCGCGGGTATTAAACCTAAACCTGGGGGGTGGTTAGAGCATTTTACCTTTTATTTTTTTAATGTCAACAAGAGATTAAGAAACGATGATTAGGAAAAAAGATGGAAGCCGGAGAATGAAAAATAAAAGAACTTGGATAGACATCATGAAATAGATTTTTATCTTGAATAATAAAATGATATCATATATTATGTTAATTTTTCTTCTATTCAAAAAGTAACTTCCTTAAATCAAAGGAATTATGGGTCCACCATCACCTTAATTACTTGCTTAGTTACCTATTCATTCATGATCAAAATCATGAAAACTATTTCATGATGTTTATCATTTTTCAAAATAAAATATAAACAAAAAAATAAAAAAATTAGGTATTTGACATTTTTATTAAAGAAATATAATACTAAAGAGAGATAAAATAGATAGGGAAGAAAAAGAAAAAAATAATGATAAAAATACTTTAATAAGATGTAAATATTATATATTATATCATTAGATAATATATTTAGAGTATATTATATATTATATTATATTATATCAGATTGGTTTATTATTGAATCAAGTCGACCATAATCTATATTCGATTTATTTAGTTAATGAAATATTGGATTCTGATCGGATTATTGAATTGAATAATCTAATTCATATCCGAATTATTGGAATTCAATTTAGGTCTAATTGTGGGTTACAAAAAAGAGTTTTATTCCTCTACTATTCCGGTTGAATTTCAACACCCATCAACAAAATATAAAGATTTGGATACATAAATGATTAAAAAATTACTAGAAATTGTTATTAATTTTTAAATCTAAAAGACCATTATATAAAGTTGAGGTGTTAGAAGATCCAACTCTGAGCATATCTAACTTTTTTTATTGATGATTTATGCTAATTAACTAGTGTAATAAAATAAATAGAAGTAAAAGAAAGAAAGAAACTGATGCGTAGCTCCTTTAGCCGTTGGGCCTTGTTGGAAACGTTCAGGCCCAATTGGCTTTCAATTCAGCCAATCTTGTCCATTGCATTATTTTGACCCACCTAAGTTTGCATTCCCATTGGTTTTAGGTTTTGTTGCATCCAATTCTATGGAATTGTTCCAAGCTCTTTGAGCATACCCTCCTTAAATCACATACCCGTGCAGCGGAATTAGAGATTTGGAATTAGAATTCCAAAGCTCCAATTCCACACAGCCCAACACACCCATAATTCTTTTTCGAACTTTCCCTTAAAGGGAAGGAAAATGTACTTATTTTTCTTTAAGTAGTGATACATAATCAGATTCTGACCTGTTCAAAAGAGGTTTATGCAAGAGATGTAGTAGAGCGTGAGTCCGTGACATCATGTGGTGGGATCACGACTCCGTTCACATAAAAATCACTCGAACTAATTTGAATACAAATTAACTAAGTCATAATCTTTTTCTTCTGGTAAGCAACAAAATACAAATTTACATCGTTAAAAGTTTTCGACGGTCTTGATATTTTTTAAATGATTTTGGACATATTTTCAATGACTATTCTTGAACTTTTTAAAATGACTTTGGACATATTTTCAATGACTAATCTAAAACTTTGTTCTACCATATCCATAAAAGTTACGATATCACATTTAACTTTATTGTTACGAAATCGAATGTTAGCATAATTAGTACACTTTGTTAGGTATATAAATAAGTATTAAGCTCCCTAAAACTCAGTGATTAGTAGATGGTTGATTTTAGATTATTTCCCTGTAATGGGCAATAAACTCAGTGATTAGTAGATGGCATAGTCGCAACATTCAATCCCCTACTCCACACACACCTAAAGAGCGTTAATCACATAGTCTAATTATATATTCTTTTTATTTTTTTTTATTTTTTTACTCTTCTCTTGAGTGATATAATTGTATACAACAGATATTTTTAGTCTCAAGTGACATGTGAGACTAATTAGTTCAAAACTTCAAATTAATGTTTAGATATTAACATCCAAGTTAAAAATAGGTAAAATTGCTTTGAGCAAAATATAAATATATCGATGTAAGTATTTACATGTATTAAAGGTTAATTTTTATAACTTTCTCAATTATAATATTAATTTTTTAGCAAATAACTATTATGAAATATTAAATATTACAAGACACCCAGTTAATACACGCACAAGGAAATAAAATATCAATAACATATATCCATACAAAATTACATTTATCTATGAAACAAATTAAATCCAATGTACTCAAAATGAAATAAAATATGAATTACATCAATGATTCCAAAACATTAAGGGTTACCACTTGCATATGCTTACCATATGCCTCAAATTATATAATAAAAAAGAATAAGAAAAAAGATGAGAAAGGAGGTGCATAGTGATCCTACAAGTATCATTCCTCTCTACAGCTGCATAGTGATCCTACGTGCAACCTGCCGAAAAAAGGAACAATTTTTATAAGTTATTAAAAGTTGATAAATGACTCGTTACATAAGGAGTTGGTCAAGTGAGACTCACTCCAGCAATATTTCCAACTATTTTGGAACATCAAAAAGTTCCATGTAAAGTATCCAGTTACGAGCTGGATGCAATATATATATATATATATATATATATATATACAGTTTTTTATATGAATCAAGGAAGAAAAGGGGAAAAATAAGTCATATTGAATCAATTAACATATAGCTGATCCACAATGTAAATACTATAAGAAAGTACTTTAAGTACAGACCAATAAATACTAACTCATAGTTATGAACCTCTAAATAAATGAATTATCACATATACAGACAAGTTGACAACAACTATAACTGTACCTATTAGGTAAGATTATAGTTAATTACAATCTCACCATTTTTGGACTTGGTTTAATTGGAACAACTTCATAATTAGTTCAATTTGACACGGTATAGTACAAAAATGTTTCTTCCTATGACTAGACATTGCATTGCAGATAAGGCAACGGGACTATCTATTGATCATCTTTCGCAAAATGGTATACAACAATGCTATATACCTCAATTTGGTCCAGGTTGGATAGACCCTGAGGGCATATAATAATATATGTGTGATTAAGTCCTTTAGTTGTAGTAGGTTCCATGGAAAGAATGAAAAACAGAGGTTTTCTAGAGCAAATATTAACATCAGATAAGAGAAATATACAGAGGCTTGCAAGACAAGGTTTCTTTGTATTACCTCAACCATAATATATATATATATATATATATATATTATACTGGGAAGGGAGACTCCACCAATGAAATCAAATCATATAGTAAGGCAGCTTGAGGGGCATGGATGTATGATGGTTGCAACCAAGTTTAACGATTATCAAACTTTAAGATCCTAAAATTGTATCTATGCTAGGTCCAATAAATCTACAAAATAATGAAGTTAATTTAAAAGCAAATCAAGTGACAAAGTTATTAAAATATGGATTCCAGATTCTGATCAGCAAATGCTATGTAAAAGGAGACTGTTCAGTTTTCTGTTCTTTTATGCATAACCAGCTTCAAATGCTTGAGGATTAATGAATGTTATTCATTCCTCTTCTTTAAACGAGAACTCCTCCTAGAGGATACGCCAGTGGTCAGTGTGACAATTTGATAATAAAGAAGACTAATTACATCGATATAGCTAAAAGGGGAGGGAAGAACAGACAATTGAATGGTCATCATCAGATCACTGCAGATTTTTAGTGCGTGCACAAGAAATGAATGAACTGTCCTTAAAATGAGAGAAGAAGAAAAAACAAGTTGTGGCTCAGAGTGATGGTGAAGAAAATACCTCAAAAGGATCGGAAAATGGATATTAAGAATACTTGTTGAATTTGCCCATTGCGTGAAAGTAATTTTTAACATCATCGAATGACAATCTGATGCTTGCATCTTTGGTTATCCCCTGTAGTCCAAAGCAAAGTAAAAAAAAAAAAATTATTTGATATAAAAACCATATGGAAAATAGCATAATGATGTTGATATATAGGCAGGGCAGCCCCTGTTCCCATAAATCCTCCAATGACAACAGACTCTTAAATCTGTGAAGAATAATGATTTCCAATTGTGGAATCTGAGCTCCAAGGTGTAATGACATGAACACAACTCCTTTGTCATTCTTATTGAGACAAAAAGATAAGACTTTTCCAATTGAAGTCCAAAAAAGGTGTTTGACACAGCAGTTTTATTTTATTTTCTTATTTTGCTAAATGAACATATATATATAAATATGTGTGAAGGAGGAAGCAATGAACAAAATTAAAGAAAGAGAAGTATGAGTATGAGTCTGACCTGAGTTGGGGAAGTGTGAAGTAATTGTAGTTGTTCTGCTCCAACGCATGCACTCCATAAATGTAAAATTGAGGGAGGACCATTATGCTTGCTGCAATGGAGTGAACCATTTTGGTTAACTATTAAAATGAGAGGCAAAGAGAGAGACTGTAGTAGATGAGCTTACCTGCTAGATCGAAGAAAATACAATAGTAGAACATGCCTTCATTCTCCAATTTTGACGCCGGGGATGTGGGCAATGTTGGGCCAGTAGTCACCTTTATTTTCCTCCGAGCACCGTTTTTCAACAAGTGGACATCCCCAGATTTCAAGACTTTGAAGCGTGGCAGGCAGGCCTTCCTTTGGTAAGGATCGAAGCTTAGGGCAGTTCCAGATCCGTAGATGTTGAAGAGAGGTGAGATTGTGGAAGCCGCCTTTGGATGATATGGATTTCAGATTCGGGAGATCTCTTATGTCTAATGCAGTTAGAGATGTAGGAAGAAGACAGTATTCCTCAGAAGGAGAAGGAGGAGGAAAGGAGACCAGTTCTGGATATACACCTTCAATTGTGAATGATCGAAGAGAGGTCAGTCTGTGCAGACCCCACTCTGACAAGGGCTTCACTTTCCCCAATTTACGGATACTAATGTCACTAAGGTTGGGAGGAAAATGAAAATTGGCTTGAGGAAAGGACTCCAGACATGGACAATCATATATATATATGGATTCAAGTGATACGAGGCTTTGAATCTGATCAAATGGCAATGAACTCATTTTTGCGCAGCCGCGGATGTAAAGCGATCTGAGGTTAGGGGTGGACAAGCCAAAGGACTCCAGACCTGGACATCCAACTATAGATATGGATTCGAGGTTTTGAATAATATGGTTGGTCGTAAGCAAGGATCTCAGATTCACGCAATTATGGACATAAAGATCTCTGAGGTTGGGTAATAAGCCTCTTTCTCTTTCTGGGAAGGACAAGGACTCCACACTATCACAATTAGTTATCAACAAAACACGGAGACTTGCGAAATTATTTACGCAGCCAAGTAACTTTCCAACGATTGGCCATTTGTCAATCACTAACACTTCAAGTGATGACATCATAATATTAATGTTACTAAATTCTCGTAACTCTTCCTCCTCCTCCTGCTGTGCCATCCTCATCGTCTCCGAAACCAACTCTAAATTCTCGCAACCATAAATCTTCAAGTATTCAAGACCAGAGATGCCTTCCGGTAGGGAATCCAACACATTGCAATTTCTTATCTCAAGTCTTCTAAGCGTGTGCGGCACACTTGTCTTCGTTTTTGGAAAGCACATAAGTTTTGAACACCCATCAATCTCCAAAGATGTGAGATTGGTGACCTCATTTGGCAACTTCTCAAGATTCACACAATCACTTATTTCCAATTTTTGAAGATGATTAATGCAAGCCACCCCATTTTGCCACAAACTCACCAGCTGGTTGCATTTCTTAATGACAAGACTTTCAACTGCTACCAAAGACTGCACCAATGCTTTTTCTAGCTGAAATAGTCCTGTAATATTCTCAACCTCCAAGCTTAGAAGTGAGGTCACATCAATGATACTTTTTAGCACCGCCTCTTGACACTCTTGCACTTGCAATCTGTGAAGAGAGGGAAGCCTTAATAGTGAAACCTTAATCAACTTGGGACAACAACGTACTGTGAGCTCACGGAGGCAAGGGAATGGTTTTCCTAATTCTTCAACACCACCATAAATAGATGAAGTCCATTCTTCCCATACCGGCATATTCTCAAATATCAGAGTCTCTAGTGATGGAAAAGAAACTCTCAAAGAACAACCATTTCCGTAGAACTCATCCCTCAAATTTTGTACTTCATGCATGCCTTCAATACATAGCTCTTTGAGCTTGGGTAGTTGCCCGAGTGGTGGTAAAGATCTGCATTTTCTACAGCCTACAAGACTCAGGTTCACCATTTCAGAAAATGATGGATTGCCTATCCAACTTGGAAATTTTGTGCCACCGTAGAACTTAACTTTGAACCTTTCCAACTTTCTGTGAGGTTGTAGTTTGTCAAGCACATCCAATTCATGGTCTTCATTTCGAAAATCGTTGAACTCACTACACCATGTCAACTCTACTTCATTAAGGCACTCCTTAGTCCTTACATTTGCCTCATTTGCATCTCGGACATCTGTTATGTTTTGCAACTCTTCAATAGAAATACTCCCTTGTAAAAGGCGCACATTCCCCAACTCTTTCAGCCTTGCCCCGTTCTTTTTGCCAACAATAAACTTCGATAATGTCTGCAAATTCGTCAATTGACCGATTCCTAAGCACATCTCTTGTAATTTCGAAGTATTAGTAATGTCAAGATGACGTAGGTTAATTAAATTACCAATGTTTGAGGGCAACATACAAAGATTATTGCAACTGTGCAATAACAATGTTTGTAAATTGTAGAGAGTAGTCACTGATCTGGGTAACTGACTGATTGGAGTATCTGATAAATTAAGATACCTTAGATGCTTCAAATTGCCAATCGAGTCTGGTAGTTCAGTTATGGAATAACTAGACAAAGATAACACCCTTAAGCACAGTAAATTTGGCAATAAATCAAACAAAACCTTGTTTGCTAAATAAAAATATGGACCAGAGTTCTGACCTTGTAATGGTAATAGAGTTCGCAAATGTTGAACTTTACAAATAGGCTTGAACTTTTGAATGATTTCAAATCCTTTACGAATAAATGACAAGTGCCGAGCTCGTTTAGGAATTTCAAATTGCTCAATACCTTCCAACTTATCCAGCCTAAAGCATATTTCTCCAGCAACATGTTGAGCAAGATCATTTAGAAGGTCATGCATCACAAACCGTGATTTACTACCAGCTGATTGTTGGAAAAATGACCTTGATAATAGATCATCAAAATATTTATAGCCAAAATATTCCATTCGATTCTGTTCTTTTTCTTTTGATAGCTGCAAAAGACCAACCCCCATCCACAACAGAACAAGCTCATCTTTGTCAAATTCATAGTCTTTTGGAAATGTTGCACAGTAGGCAAAGCATTGTTTCAAATGGGATGGGAGATGATGATAGCTCAATCTAAGAGCCGGAAGAATATTACTTTCTTCAGGTAAATCCCATATCTTGCTATTCAATATATCTACCCACCCACTTTGCTGTCGTTCAGTGCGCAAGAGGCCTGCAAGTGTTTTTACCGCCAAAGGCAAGCCTTTACATTTATTCACTATTTCCTCACCAATTCCTTTCAGATCTGGATGTGCATCAAAGTTCTCTTTCTCCAGTGCATGTTGAGCAAATAATGATAGGCATTCATCTTTCGACAGCTCTTTTAGAGAGTAAGTCGGAGACTGGAGAGTCATGGTTGATGCAATGGTTTTATCGCGAGTGGTGACAATAATTTTGCTCCCAGATGCCCCAACCATAAAAGGACGTTTTAGGAGCTCCCAGTCTTCATATTTCTTGTTCCATACATCATCCAACACAAGAAGAAATTTCTTCCCTGACAAGTTCTTTTCTAATTCCTGTTGAAGCATATTCAGAGACATGTTGGAGTCGTGAGTTGTTCTAGTGAATTCGTCAAGAATTGCCTTGGTCACTCTATGAACATATGCATGAAAATCGTCAGACACACAAACCCATGCCTTGAGATCAAAATGATCCTTTAGACGTTGGTGATTATAGACGAGCTGAGCTAGAGTTGTCTTACCAATACCTCCCATGCCCACAATGGGAATGACAGAGACTTTGTCAACATTAACTTCATCCCTCAACAACTCCTCAAGTATAGCCTCCTGATCTTGTGCTCTGCCATAAATTTCAGATTTGTTGACCAGTACAGAAGTCGTTTCCGGTCCTCCTCTTATTGTCTTGAACCCAATCCCTTGAGCACTCTCTTTCAACTTGAGGCTATTCTTTCGGGTTTCAATATCTTGTAATCTGGCAGTGATTTCCTCTATCTTGGACCTCATATTACGATAAAGCTTAACAGCACCAGGAGGAGTAATGGTACTGAAGGAAGTGCAACAAGTTGGGATGAGTTTTCGTACCTTATTACTGGTAGTACTGCTGCTAGCTTCAGATTCTGCCATGGTCAGCTCGAGCCGCAAAGCTTCAGTAGCGACATCATCAAGCAAATCATCCAAATCGTAAGCCAAGTCGTTGAGATCCTCCATCCACAATTTGACAGCACGATCATTTGCCATTTGCTTGTCCTCTGCGTCAGCCAGAACAGCATGAATAGCTTGCAACATCTTCTCCAACTTCTTCAACTCACCATCGATTCCCTTTCTGTGGGCATAGTTTGACACCGCAAGAGAGACCGACTTTTCAATCAGTAACTCAAGGATTGGCCCGAGAAAGATTCCGGCAACCTCCATCGATCCTTTGTGAAACGAAAGCAATAACCAAAGCAAGAAAATGGGTTTGTGAAGAGAGGGTTGACTGGAAGCATCAAAAGTCTTTGAACATACACTAAAGTAGCAAGAGCATATAATAATAAATATTATCATCATAGCAGAGCATATAATATTATCATGTTATATGATTATAATATTACATCTCTATCACGTTATATCATCATAATATTATCTCTATCATGTTATGTGTGTGTGTACATATATATATATATATATATATATATATATAGATATATATATATATATATATATATATAAAGTCTCATGAGCCACCTATGTTGTCCATTTCATTACATCGACCCACCCAAGCTTGCATTCCCTTTTTTTTTTTTTTTCTCGGAAATTTAAGTAAATGCAAATTTACTTTTTACTCCTAATGGAACAATTTCATGGAATGCCAAAAAAAAAAAAACACAAACAAACAAACAAAAACAAATGTCACAACTCTTTGAGACCCTCCTTAAATTACACAAGTATATTTTCGTAACTTTCCTTTAATAGAAGGAAAATGGACCTATTTTCTTTTGGTAAGCAAAGAAATATAATTTACACAATAAAAGATCTCTACAGTCTTGGTTTTTTTAAATGACTTTGAACATTTTTTCAATGACTAATCTCAAACTTTATCCTATAAAATCTACAAAAGTGACTAACATAACATTTAAAGTTTAGGTTATGAAATTGAATGTTTTCGTCATTGGTAAGCTTATCCCAATGGGTTGGCTTAAGTGGATAAAAAACTTGGTCCTAGTGCCTAAGCAAACATTAGGTTAAAAGATCAAGTCCTCTTAGGTATAAAAAATTCTTTGGAGATGAGTGTTTGTACCAATTAGAAAAAAAGAAAAAAATAAAGTCATTAGTAAGCTTTGTCAAAAGCCCCGTTCAACCCATTGAAGGTCAATTGAAACCAAATGAAACATGTTTGGATGGCCTAATATCATTTGTTCATACAAGAATTAAATTGAAATATACTTGTTTTAGTACATTGAAAAATATTTGTTCCTTTTCTGGTTATTTGCTTGAACTTGCAATATAGACTTTTAGTCACACTATATATTTTTTTAAGGAGGGTATACCTCAAACATGTTTGGATGGCCTAATATCATTTGTTCCTTGGGCCTAAATATGTATTGTGTTGGCCCCATCAAAACAAGCATAAACGAGATTAGAATGGTCACAACTCGCATGGCGGTGTAAATATTGTTCATTTTATAAAAAAAAGAAATTGGTGAAACCCTAGAAGAATGCATTAGCAACTTTTATTCCCTGAAAAGACCTTAGATACTTAAAAAGTCACTCATAGTTGAAAATGGAGTAAAATCCAGAACAACTTCCACCTAACATCCTTTACTTCCCTTGTAATTGTATATGACTCCTAAGTCCTAACAGACCCTTCATGTACATCTTCCCACTGTTTTTCTTGGTCAGCTAACATCAGTTAGCCCATCCATATTCGGTTTGGAATTGTTGGGGGCAATTGGAATGCTTATGGATATAGATCGAATAAAAAAGCTTGTTTTATTTATTGTTCATTGAATTTGATACACCTAACTATGTTGGATTGCGTAGAAATGTTATGGGTTTTTCCCATTTTTTGTGGATCAACTGAATAACTTTTCCAAAATCCATGGGCCTAGAAACTGAAAAATGAGATCACTCCAAGCAAATAATTGAAAACCTACATGTAAGTGCATTAGTTTCAGAACCTCATTACGAGAATTACCATCAACTTCTAACAGAAATTCCACTTGTTAGAGTAACTATGATGACAGTATTGTTGTCTGTGTGTGTACACACACTAGTGTATGCTCTTGTCTAGGCACTATTAATGTAGAAGGAATCGCGACCATTAAATCATTGAATAGATTAATTTTAAATCATAAATAAACAAAAACATTTTTGTATTCAATACTTTCTCGTAATATAGATATATATTACTAGGACACAACCTAGGAGAGAAATCAAGAACTGGACTGAACTGGAAAGCCCAAGCACAACCATTTGGTCTGGCCCAGACGGGCCTTTTGGGACGATCATAACTCAAGAATTGGCTTTGTTGGAATTGGGTCATAGATTTATGATCCGTTTGATAGAAAAGAAGAAAATTGGATGACAGGGAAAAGAGGGATGACTCGTTCATCCTCTTTTCTCTTCCCTCCTTTTATCCACTCTACCAAAAGAAAAAAGAAAATGTTTCTTTCCTCTCATCTTCCATCCACCTCTCTTCTTTCCTTCCTACCAAACGAAGCATTAGACTACACTATGACATAATTGAAATGAAAGAAAATTATAAAGAGTGTGTTTGGCTAAGTGAAAATTGAATCTTGGAATTAGAAATAGTTTCCAATTGGAAAAAAATTTGTTAATAGCTTGGACCGGGCTTGAGGTCTGTCGGGCTGCGGGCTTTGACCGGTCAGTCGACTGGCCAGGCCAGGCTGGACAGAAAATGCTGGGCATAAGCTTTGCCCATCCGGATAGCTCGTTTAAGGGCTTTTGTGTATATAAAAATATATCTAGTGACCCTTTGGGAGAGTGGCTGGTGAGCCTTTGAGAGGGGGGAGTACAAACCAACAATCCAAAGATTTTGTTGATAACTTATGTGCGTAATATATACATACATTAGCTTTATAATATTTTTAATAAAACATATTTGAGTAATTAAGTAATATAGTAAGTAGTGTATCATAATTAAGTCTTCATATAAGCAATTTGAGTGCATGAATTTATTCTTCATCATCATCATTACTTCAGTCTCATATATTTATTGTGAGAAAAAAAAAAGTTTATAGATATAAGTTTATAACTTTCAATCCTATTTTAGTCAATTAGTGGGTTGACTAAGTTTTGTTAGAAAAAATACAAAAATATCCCTCCATGACTTGTATCTAATTTTTACAAAATAAAAGAATCAATCCCTAAGGATTTACCAGTTGAGCCAAATTGGCCCCACAATAGTCTCGAGATGGGTGGGCTTTGAAGCTGCAACAGAACCGGATCGGGCTGGACTATGGACCAAATGGTGAGAATCAATTGGGCTTGGTCAAGCCCTCAAGATTCGATACCACATATAATACTCTCTTTAGGGCTATATAAAATAGAGAATTCAAATCAGACTAGGTCAAGAATAATTTTATGTGAGTGAAGTGGTAGGTCTCACCACATGACATTACCATGACATCATGTGGTACGACTCACCACCCCACTCACATAAAAATAAAACCAGACTAGTCTGATCAGCCTCTAATTCATTATTCTATAAAATATAAAACGTGAAAAATTAATGTTGTCCTACTTACAGTAACAAACCTTATTTATCTAAACATATTGCCCAGATTTTACTACTTGTGTACCCATAAGAGTACAAATTTCTATCAAGTTAAATCTAAATTAAATGGCTAATAAGAGAGACATTATTATACAAACATTGCTAAATATTCAATTTGTTAATTGGCCACTATTTGAATTTTTTGTTTCTCTTTTTTATTAATATTTTATATCAAAACGAACTGAAGCTTAATAAATGGAGTTTTAAATGAAAGTTAAATTTAATAAGCCCAAAAGAATGGTGATGGGTTTGGGCCCTCTGGATGGCTTTCGGCCCATCCCAGATTTGTGGGCCCTAATAATTTATTAGCAAATAACCAGCAACAACACACACTCTCTCTCATGGACTTCTATCTTCCTGCTCTGGTACAGAATAATCAACATAAAGGAAGAAAGAGGTGGTCAGTCATGGAAGATATAAACGACTAGTGTCCAAAACACTATTCAGTGTTCATAACAAACAGACATGCTTTTATGTTCTCTGTTCTCTCATTTGGGCTTTACTGCATATAGAAACAAATTCTAACGGCCCAAGCTGGACCTTGCATTATTGACTCTCAGCTACTCTCTCTCTCTCTCTCTCTCTCTCTATATATATCTACACACATATATAATATTTTTTTGTAATTGTATATATATATATATAGACACGACCGGAATCAAAAATTACTCATTAATTTTACTTAATTCGGTTGTCAGTTAGTCATTAATGTTACTTAGTTCATCATGATCACATCTTCTATCTCAAAAGGAACAGTCCATTTTGCAATTTCTCGTCTAATTATAAAGGATGAAGCGTAAAAAAACTTCACTGTATAAAAAATTTGCAAATAGCCTCTTGTTTTAATCAAAACCTCTTATATTTTTTAATTTGTGCAAATAATGACAAATCTTCAGTTTTGGAGAAATTAAATAATAAAATGACTAAAATACCCTTATTTTATGAATTCTTTTTATTTAAAAAATATAAAGTGCAAAAAACACTCTTGTTATATACAAAATGTACAAAAAAAACCCTGTAGTTTATTATGTGCATATAACTCCCTGTATTTTTACAATATGTGCAAACACCTCCCTCCGTCAAAATTTTCTTTTTAAATGACCAAAATGTCCCTCATAGCCTTTAAAACCCTTGTGCCATGTTTGGATGCAATATTTCCTATTTTCTTATTTTTATAGTAACTAAAAATATATTTTAATTATTATTTCAGATGGGCTCGACGAGTGAAAATAAGGGAGTACTCGCACATTTTTTAAATAAATAAAAAATTAATATTCGGATGAGTCATTTTTGGACATCCATACATGGCACTAGAGTGTAAGGGTGTTTTAGACATTTTAGTTGTTAAATTAACAAAATGTCCTTATTTCCACATTTTGTAAATAGTGAGGGATTTTTTTGTACTGTAAGAGAGTTTTTGCACATTTGGTATATAGTGAGACTATTTTTTGCACTTTACTCTTTAAGAAAAGCTAAAAAGTGAAATAACAGAAAAGGTACTTTTGGGTTTTTCAAAAAATATTGACATCATCAAATGCAATAGGGGGCAATTTACTCTAAATTTTGAAATTGTAGGGATTTATATGCACATACCAAATAGCAAGAGTTTTTTTGCACATTTTCTATATAGTGGGGTTTTTTTTTTTTTTTTTGCACGCACTTTACTCTATTATAAATATAGTGTACTTTAGTGAACATTAAAATCAATAAAAATTAATGAGAGGTCCAAAATTTGATTTTCAATTTAGAGGTTGGCTCTAGTGATAAAGTGTAACTAGGGTATTCATCCTTATATGCCCAAGTTCAATTAAATCAAATCTTAAAAGGGAGGATACTAAAAAGGGGTAGGAGAAAATGCATTTTGGTTAAATGAAATATTAAAATCCCTGAAAAAGTGATTGATGCACATTGGGAGAGAGTGTGGAAGATGAGCTTACCTGGCAGAAGAAAATAAAATAGTAGGGGTTCAGTCTAAATCATAATTAGAGAGCATATTTTCGACGTAGGGGATGTGGGCAATGTTAGGCGAGTAGTCACCTTTAAGAGCGAGGGAAGTGGGGGTTGTGACCCGAGAATTGTCCCTAGAGGGGGTGAATAGGAACATTAAGCAAACAATGGAACTTTTTTGGTTTAGCTTGTTTTGACAAAAATTACCTTGAATGGACTTTTGTCAAATACTTGGTGAACTTATGTATTCAACAAGTGAGAATGAGAATGCTCTATCTTAGAAGGCTATTATGCACTTAATGGATACAATAACAAGTGTAAGTGCCCATGTAAGTGCAACATATCATACTTATAGTGTGTAGAAATGTTGATAGTGCATTTTATTAAACACATGGTATGCAAATTGATTGACAATTAGATAATCAAATAAAAACTCAATCAATCAACAATTAATTAATTCCACAACTCAACAAACATACTCCAAACACTCATCACATCCTCCTCATGTGAATTAAGGTATATAAACTTGTAGCATTTATATATAAAACATATAAAATTTAAATAAATGAAATGATATCAAATAAAAGAGTTTAAGGATAGAGAAATGCAAACCAAATGACATCATAATTTTTACATGGTTCGGCCCCTCTTGCCTATGTCCATGCCTCAAGAGCACCTCTTGAGGTTTCCACTTTCAAGTTTCTCCTAAGGGTGGAAAGCAAACATTTACAATTGTCAAGCTCATGACTTGGACTTCTTTGCTCAATTAAACCTCACCAAGACTTCTTTGTCAAACTCATGACTTGGGCTTCTTTGCCAAGTGTATCACTTGGTCTTCCTCTTAAATAGGTTGATAAGAGTTCAAATATAATAGAGAATATCCTTCAATGGATAGATCACAAATGATAGCTCAATAGAGAATATCCCTGAATGGATGATACACAAATTATAGCTCAAATACCTAGAGTTAGCAATGAAATACTCAATTGAAAGCTTTTCACTAAGATTTTTCCACTATGAATGATATACAAGTGTTTGGTTCAATAGTGGTGGCTACCAATGGATGAATGATATGAAGATTTAAGCTCTAAGGTAGCATCTACCAATAATATATAATTATGGAGGGTTATGGTAGTCTCTCTCACTTGTATAATGCATATTCAAGGTGTATTTATAGTCCAATAACGAATTCTGACCGTTTGGAAGTGGTTGGAAAACATTAAGTACAGAAACTAGTCGTTGGGCACAAAATTCGACAGTATCGACCTGCTGATGAATTCATAGGCCGACCGATGACACTGTTTTGGTTAGCTGAAGGTACTCTTCGACCAACTAAAACAATGTTTTAGCTTCCCATGTTTTGCACACCCAACTAGAATGAATTCTAACTTATACCATCTGGCTGATGGATTCCATCAAGCGACCGAAAGTCCCTAGGTTAGAATATGTTATCAGACTCATCCTGTTTCTTCTGCACAATGCATTGATACACTGCACACTTATTCAATGTAATTAAGCAAAGCACCCCCCATTTGGATTCAATAAAAATAGTTTCAAAATCAAATTCCAAGTGAATCAAAATCTAATTTTTCAGTTTTAGTACAAAATGAATTTTCACAACTTTGACATAAAAATTCACTGTGCAATATGAATGACCAAATTCACCGTGCAACACTTAGCCAAATTTATGCAGTAAGTACTCAAAACTGTGCATGACACAGCTTTATAGAGTGATTCAATTGAGTTCAAAACCTAAGTCAATCTATCTAAAAATCATAAATGATATTTCCTAATTCAAATGTAAGTTCTAGAATTTGTTTACTCAAGAATTGAGTTCCTTCAAATCTAAACATAAGCTTGAATTAACTCAATCTCAACGAAGGCCTTCAAGATGATTCAATGAAATTTATGACCTAATTCTAGTGTCCAAGGAACCATAATATGATATGAATGATATGCATTGGTCCTAAGGTCCACTAGGTCAATACTTCAAAAATAACTTTACATTAAATCTAGCACTCACCCAAGACTAGCCTACCCAAGTCTTTTGATCTTCAAATCTTCAACCTTTTGGGTTCCTTCATCATGTGGCTTGGATTCACTTCAACTTCGCCATTGATCTTTGAGTTCCACTATCATGTGATATCATATATCTTCTTGCAATTCATTTTGAAGTCTAATGCCTTTAAGATACTTAAGATAATATGATACTTTATAAACTGCACACTCAAGTAAACTTATTAAATCTATACTACAATAGGTTGTTATCATCAAAATCACCCAAATAACCTAGGATTGAAACCTTAAGGTTAACAGGGGTGAATAATGAAAGTCCAATCGGTTCACATCATGAACCACTCAATTCCAAAACTCAACTTCCTGTGTATTTGGAATTTCAAAATGATACTTAGTCCATTGGAAAGAGGATCCAAAAATACTCAGTTTCAAAAAAAAAAATCACACTCAATTCTGATTTAAAACGAAGAAATTATACCTGATTGAAGTTTAGGCCAATTCTGGAGCATGCTGTGAATAGTGATTATGATCCATCGTAATTACAATGGCAATCCATCATAATTATGATGTATCAAACATGTGTTGTAAAAAGTATCGTGACCTGCTGGTCTGGGGTCCAAATTCTCAACTTTCAGGCTCTAACAACACTCTAAAAAGTCCATAATTCATTAAAAATCATTCAAAACATGAATAAAGTGAAGAAACATCATAAAACATCAATCTAAATCGGATTCAAATCCCAAACAAAATCATGTATTCATTCATAGTCCAATGTACATATATATACTTGAACCCATGCTTAACAACTCTCAACCTGTTTTCAAAATTTGATTATCTCATAATCCATAAGTTCGTTTGACCTGAAATTTGACATGGATCATCCTCAACATGTCTAATTTCTAACCTAATTTGAAACACCTAAAACTCCAAATCACAACTCGAGTTATACTCAAATCCACAGTATAGGTTAGATTATGCACTCTTACATTAAAACATATATATATCCCTCAATTTAATCCGAACAAGGCTCATGACCTATCAAATTAAAATTAAACATCATACATACATTCGTACATATGCCACATATGGCGAAAACATTTGATATCATATAAATAAAAATTGTCGAAATGTAAAATAACATTTTTAAAGAAAACTAGTCCACATGCCACAAGCTGGCATGGACATCGTAAATACATAGTCCGAATACACATATCCAAAATGCTCTTATAAGCTCCATTTGTTAAGAAAGTCCCTTTCATCATCGTTGTCTTACCTGTAAAAATTTTTGGGGGAGCGGGGGTGAGCATACAACTATACCCAGTAGAGATGACCAAACCCGCCTAAGAATCGACTCGACGAAAAAGTCAAACTTCTCCAAACGTTCTGAAAACTTCCAAAACTCTATAACAACTTTCCAAACATGTTTTCCATTATTGAAACATCCATAACATCATTTAAAACACATTTACGACGAAAATGTTGAAAAAAATATGTCGAAATGTAAAATAACATTTCTAAAGAAAACTAGTCCACATGCCACAAGTCGGCATGGACATCGTAAATACATAGTCTGTATACACATATCCAAAATGCTCATATGAGTTCCATTTATCAAGAAAGTCCCTTTCATCATCATTGTCTTACCTGTAAAAAGTTTTGGGGGAGCGCAGTAAGCATACAATTATGCCCAGTAGAGATGACCAAACCCGCCTAAGCATCGACTCGATGAAAAAGTCAAACTTCTCCAAACGTTCTGAAAATTTCCAAAAATAGTTAAATAATTTTCCAAACATGTTTTCCACTCTTGAAACATCCATAACATCATTTAAAACGCATTTATGATGAAAATGTTGAAAAAAATCTAAAAATCGATCAAATTTGGTTCCGGTCTCTATAACCTTCCCACCTTCAAAGAATTTCATCCTCGAAATTAAAAACATACTTCGAATCTCAGAATGTTGCCACAAAACCTTAAGTGACCTCCTCTAATTTCCTTTTATCACTGGAAACAACTATAAACTCATCGATATCCAACACGTGGCCTTCACTCCTTAACTAACGAGGTTCTTGGTTATCATCACACTACTCACTGTGCATTCCACGAAACACCTGACTGTCGGTATACCTCAAACGGTGTCCATATATCACTAACACTGTAGTGCACTCATCATACCATGAACCATCACGACAACTATTATCTCCCAAACTAATACCTTCTCCGAGTCCGAATCTCGAGGGTGATCATGTTTATTACACCCTAATAAACTACCTCACTATTTATATCAATACGAAAGTGTAATTATCTACTTACGTTTACCTGCGTATGACTCAATATCGATCATTCACCATGGCCCTACACGTGGCCACACATGCACCTCCAAATACCTCTCAAACCCTAAGTCTAGCCATACATTACAATACATCGTAAAGCTGAATATGATGCATCATAATGTTCGATGCATCGCAGATGTTGCGTAACATCCTCAAAAATCCTTGAAATTTAATCTAAGTACCCAATACAATTACGATCCATCGTTATTGACCTTACAATGCATCGCTGGAATTTGATGCATCATAAATGGGATTACGATACATTGTAATCCTTCGAATGCCTATCCTGCAAGATTCACAAGTGTTCACTAATCTTATGCAACTCACATCAAAACACTCTCTCTTCCTCAAATCTCACCACTGATCCTTAGATCATTTGAATTTCACTAGTACCACAAGATACGATTCATAGGAAGAGCAAAATCAGTAAAAAATTCTACTGCTTACATATCACCTCATTTCCTCAGTTATCAACTAACCAAGACAAAACTAACGGTATTCTCATCGTTACCCTTTCATGACATCTAAACAGGTCATGTTCTAAAACTGAATCAAATATCATATGACAATCAAAAAATCAATCTCTCAGGGTCACACTACCCTTAACAGTACATTCGTAGACCAACTTGTCTCTAGTGATAAAAATCTCACCTCAACAAATGTGTCAATAGACAAAGTTGTGTCTAAATGACAACAAGTATACCCTTAGGTGTGTCAAATGGGCCAAAATACCCCTAAATGAAAATCACTAAATCCAATGGTCACATCCACAAACAATACTGCGTATATAGTGACGACAACCAACAACAACAGTGGTTAGTAGATAAAATTGCGTCCACTACCAACTGATGTGCCAATAGACGCGACAACACCTCACTAGATGGGCCAATAGGCAAAACTGCGTCTCCCACCAATTGATGTGCCAATAGACAAAACTGCGTCTAAGCGACAATACCTCACTAGATGGGTCAATAGACAAAACTGCATCCCCACCAACTGATGCGCCAATAAACAAAACTGCGACTAAACAACAACATCTCACTAGATGGGTCAATAGACAAAATTGCGTCCCCATCGACTAAGGTGCTAATAGATAAAACTGCATCTAAGCAACAACACCACAAAAATAAATGTGTCTATAGACAAAACTGCGTCTACACTAACAACCACCAATACTCTCTCAAGTCAATCATTCATAAAGTCTACAACCTTTCGAGGACCTCAATTATCCCCTCAAGTACTCTACCTCATTTCCTCACTCGTCGATACCCAACAAACCTATTCCACAACTACTTGGACCTAACACATTGTAAGAGAAGTATTAATCAAAGAAAAATGTCTGACCAGGTCATTTCACATCGTTAGCTCAACCCCGGCAATATGCATTTCTTGTCTTCATACCTTTAGTTCCATCAAATCTATAATCACAATCCATTCTCCATTTTTCACATGGAAATCACTACATCAAAACTTTCTCAAAATTCTAGGCTCCCACAACTGGAGTCCATCACATCTCATATATCTCAAGCATCGTACTCTACCCAAACTCAAACATGTGGTCAAACTCACCAAATTTCCAACACTAAGAATTCTTAGGCGTTACTGATACACCCACATATACAATATACCATTTGATGTAAACATTTATACACTATGTAAAATCATAGAAATCATGCTAATAACCTAGCATATTACATACTGCATATAGCATATAAAGTTGAACATGTTTTACTAAATTTAACTGATATCTCATGATGTTTAACTGATATCTCATGATGTGTTATATGATGTACTCAAATGAATCAACACCCTGACTTAGAAGCCAAAAACTCCAATCCTACCTCAGTCTTTATGAACCAGTCCTCTGATACTTGGACTGTTGATCAGACATATTAAGGTCAATCCCCTTCACTGCTCGTGAACCCTGAGCAGACTACTCTGGCTGCGATGGCGACAATACCCTAGAAGTAAGCTGACCCATCAAAAATTGAGTGATACGCTACTAAGACCCTGTCCCACTCTGTATATTCTGTCCCAAAGGACAATATGCTTTGATATGACTAGTCGGGTGGCAGTGATAACAAATCTGTTCCACCACTGGTGCCAACTGTATGCGGGGACACTTAGACCTATAGTGATCCGATTGCTGACAATGATGACACACTCTCCTTGACCTAATCGATCGTACTGACACGAAAGTCATAGGCACTGAATACTTCATCTGCTGCCCCACTAATCCTACCAATCAAGAAGGACCACTATTCTGCTTCTTCATTGACAGGCTCTTAGAAGAAACATGTTTTTTCTTATCTCGTATCCTCTGATTGTCATTACTAACCTCTTCTATTATTTGTATTATTTTCACTACTATAGCATAGCTTGTCAAGCCTAAAACTGACATTGTATCTCTGATGAAAGTTTGGAGACTTCTCATGAAGTTCTTCACCTTAAGTTCCTCAGTTGGGATCACCTCTTATGCAAAATGAGCCAAGAAAGTGAACTTGGTCTCGTACTCTGTAACTGTTATATTCCCTTGAAGCGATTCAAAGAAATCTTAACTTAAGTTGTCATTTATTGTTACTGAAAAATACTTCTCAAATAATAACGCTTCGAACATATTCCAGTCCATTACCTCAATATCATGATAATTCCCAATGAACATCCACCAACGGTTCGCCTCACTTGTGAGATAATGGGTAGCTACTTTCACCTTCAAGTCCTCATCCACCTCTAGTGCATTAAGAAGTTTAACTATCTCATCTAACCAATTCTCAACCACCATAGGGTCAGACCTTCCTGCGTATGATGGCAGATTATGTTTCCTGACATGCCCCGATGTCAACATCATCCTACTAGAAGTTGCTCTAGGTCGAGCCTGAGTCTTCTCTTGTGTTTCTCAAGCAATTTGTTGTATAGTTGCAACCATATCACGCATAACTTGTTCTCTATTCATAGGGATTGCATCTGCCTCTTCTCGAACACTCTGTGGTGGCATCTTGCAATATAGACAACAAGAATACACTTAGAATCTAAGCCAAATCATTCTAAATTGTATGTTTATTCTAAACATGTAAGCATCAAATCATATTCCACATAACAACGCAAAAGTTGTATATCCAATACAAAATCTCAAGTCAACATCTTTAACCTCAAATAAACACACATTACAATCTAACACGTGATTAGACATCACCCGTCGTCCTTAGGTTTTCGAACATAATGTTTCGATCATCAATCCTTTCAAACATCAAAATGTGGTTCAACCTTTTTTCGTCATCCCTAGGTATTCCAACCTAAAGCTCTAATACCAAGTTGTCATGCCCCAATTCCCAACACCCGGTTAAGAGCGGGGAAATGGGGATGAATAGTGAAAGTCCAACCGGTTCACACCCATGAGCCACTCAATTTCAAAACTCATCTTCCTATGTATTTGAAATTTAAAAATGATATTTAGTTCATTAGAAAAATGATTTAAAAATACTCAATTTCAAAAAAAACCACGCTCAATTCCAATTTAAAACAAAGGAATTGTGCCCGATTGAAGTTTGAGCCAATTCCGGAGCATGCTATGAATAGTGATTACGATCCATCGTAATTACAATGACGATCCATTACAATTATGATGTATCAAACATGTGTCATAAAAATTATCGTAACCTGCTGGTTTGGGGTTCAAATTCTCAATTTTTAGGCTCTAAAACCTCTCTAAAAAATCCATAATTCATCTAAAACTATTCAAAACATGAATAAAGTGAAGAAACATCATAAAATATCAATCTAAATTGGATTCAAATTCCAAACAAAATCATACACTCATCCATAGTCCAATGTACATATATATACTTGATACCATGCTTAACAACTCTCAACCTGTTTTCAAAATTCGATTATCTCACAATCCGTAAGTCCATTTGACCTGAAATTTGATATGGATAATCCTCAACATGTCTAATCTCCAACCTAATTTGAAACACCTAAAAATCCGAATCATAACTTGAGTTATACTCAAATCCATGGCATATGTCAGATTATGCACTCTTACATTAAAACATGCGTATCTCACTCAATTTAATTCGAGCAAGGCTCATGACCTATCAAATTAAAGCTAAACATCATACATACATTCCTTAAAAGTTGTAAATATGCCACATATGGCGAAAACATTTGAAATCATATACATAAAACTTGCCCCATTGTAAAACAACATTTCTAATGAAAACTAGTCCACATGCCACAAGCCGGTATGCACATCATAAATATATAGTCTGTATACATGATAAGCGTCAATGTTACACATTTAAGCCTCTTTAATTACATATGTTAATTCCTTAATTGTGTTTATTTTGGTATTTTTATGTTATTTTCTTATTTTTGTTGTTTTTAAGACTTTCCCCATAAATTCAATCAATTCAAAATATTTAGCGCTTCAATAATGTCTCGGGCGAGCTTAGACTCCAATGCCCAATCCACACCATAGCCATCTTAACTCAACTCCTTATGCCTAGCACCATTTAAATGGAGTAGACCCATGGCCAGCAAACCAATCCCATACACAGCCCACACTCACAACACACCAAACAGGCCCAGTCACTCCACCTTCATGGTAGCCTATTAAACTCCTCCAACCAAACCCACTACATCAGTCCAGCCCACAACTCAAACCCATTTCACCTTCATGGCAGCCCACCAAAGCCTTCACCAACCAATGCATCACAGCCCACATGCATAGGCTACCTTAACCGAACCCACACAACCATCAACCTCCTCACCTTCACACCAAACAAACAAACCCAACAAACACCTCACACCACAAGCCCATGGAAACCACCACAAATCATGTACCATCGCTGGGCCGTCTTCCCCGTCAAGCAACAATGTTGATGTTTGGTGTAAGGGCTTCAAAAGCTTGTTCTTGAACCGGTAGTGATGAGCTTTCTTCAAATCTTCAAGATTGAGGAAGGCTTGACGGGATTTTTGATCAAGGACCGATAGAGCTTGATCTCGAACGGTGGATTGAAGGTCTTCGAAGAAGAATGACACTTGTGTGGCGTGCTTGATGTTCTTTGTCTTCAGATTCTTCGTTGGTTGAAGGTCTTAGAAGTAGAACGACACTCGTATGGCGTGCTTGATGATCATTGTCTTCAGAACTTCGAGTGTTAGTCGAGGTAGAGGTTCGGCAAAGCTTTTGTGTTCTCTTGATCTCTTTGTCTGTGTATCCCCGAATGTGTAGGGTGACCTTGTATTTATAGGCGAAAGGGTGGGGGTTTAATTTGGTAAGTCCCCATTAATTGTGCCCACTTCCATGAATAAAGAGATTTTGCCTCCTTTTATATGGAAATAAATTCAAATTTAAATTTGAATTGTCATACTTTTTTTTAAAGGCCTGAACCTTGAGGATTTTGACACTTGTCCGTTGACGGGACCCGCAATCATAGAATTTAATTGACCAAGAGTGTTTCACTTATTGACCAATCGAACAGTGATTAGACCATCACAAAATTTATATGTCTACAGGAAATGTGGAGAAGAATATGGAGATGCTTGGTGAAGGAGGAATTTCGATGATGAATTGTGCATGGGCAGTGGAGTTTTGGTTGCTTCAATGGAGTTTGGTGGTGGGTGGAATAATTGTAATAGTGGAGCTCTGGTGTGGTGGCTCTCACGGCAGTGGTTTTTCACTCCACTGGAACCGAGCATCACCGTTCCAACCACCGCCGAACTCGACGCTCTACCCCATTCGAAACTCAAGTTTCACCATGGCCACCACTGCATAGCCAATCACCACAACTAAATACCCACAACCAAACACCATGTCAACAATCACCGTCTGGGTCTTTTCCACCATGCAAGCTTTATTCTTCCATCGCCCCTTGATCAACTTTTGTTATTGATGGAGTGTATTATTTTATTTTATAATAGGGAAAACATTGATATTTTTTTTTAAATTCTATTAAAAAATTGAGGGCATATTAGACATTTCACACTTAAACTAATAAGTCCAAATCACAGGGGTGTTAATGATATTTACCCATATTGTTATTATTGTATTATAAATCTAGCATATATCATCTTATTATGGATTTTAATTTATTAATGGAGTTTTTTTTTTCCGTTTTTGGGTCTGCCTCTAAACAAATCATATTTGAACTGGATAAGACCTGATCTGATCCGAATCGAATTCGATAAAGTTCATATTTGATCCAATCCGATAACCCGACACATTATTTAGGATTAATCCTTATCCGATTTGTTATTAATTGGATATCTCATATGATAACTCGATGCGAAAATTTTTTATTTTTTTCATGTCAAAAAGAGATTAAGAAACAATGATTGGAAAAAAGATGGATGCCGGAGAAGAAAAATAGAAGAACTTGGATAGACATCATGAAATAGATTTTTATCTTGAATGATAAAACAATATCATATATTATGTTAATTTTTCTTCTATTCAAAAAGTAACTTCCTTAAATCAAAGGAATTATGGGTCCACTATAACCTTAATTACTTGTTTACTGAGTTACCTATTCATTCATGATCAAAATCATGAAAACTATTTCATGATGTTTATCATTTCAAAATAAAATATAAACAAAAAAATAAAAAAATTAGGCATTTGACATTTTAATTAAAGAAAAATAATACTAAAGAGAGATAAAATAGATAGTGAAGAAGAAGAAAAAAATAATGATAAAAAATACTTTAATAAGCTTTAAATATTATATATTATATCATTAGATAATATATTTAGAGTATATTATATATTATATTATATTATATTATATCATATCGGATTGGACAATTATCGAATCGAGTCGAATCGAGTCGACCATAATCTATATTCGATTTGTTTAGCTATTGAAATATTGGATTCCGATCTGATTGTTGAATTGAATAATCTAATTCATATCCGAATTATTGGAATTCGATCCAGGTCTAATTGTGGGTTGCAGAAAAGAGTTTTATTCCCCTGCTAGACGGGCTGAATTTCAAAACCTATCAACAGAATATAAAGATTTGGATACATAAATGATTAAAAAAGTTACTAGAAATTGTTATTAATTTTTAAATCTAAAAGACCATTATATAAAGTTGAGGTGTTAGAAGATCCAACTCTGAGCATATCTAACTTTTTTTATTGATGATTTATGCTAATTAACTAGTGTAATAAAATAAATAGAAGTAAAAGAAAGAAAGAAACTGATGCGTAGCTCCTTTAGCCGTTGGGCCTTGTTGGAAACGTTCAGGCCCAATTGGCTTTCAATTCAGCCAATCTTGTCCATTGCATTATTTTGACCCACCTAAGTTTGCATTCCCATTGGTTTTAGGTTTTGTTGCATCCAATTCTATGGAATTGTTCCAAGCTCTTTGAGCATACCCTCCTTAAATCACATACCCGTGCAGCGGAATTAGAGATTTGGAATTAGAATTCCAAAGCTCCAATTCCACACAGCCCAACACACCCATAATTCTTTTTCGAACTTTCCCTTAAAGGGAAGGAAAATGTACTTATTTTTCTTTAAGTAGTGATACATAATCAGATTCTGACCTGTTCAAAAGAGGTTTATGCAAGAGATGTAGTAGAGCGTGAGTCCGTGACATCATGTGGTGGGATCACGACTCCGTTCACATAAAAATCACTCGAACTAATTTGAATATAAATTAACTAAGTCATAATCTTTTTCTTCTGGTAAGCAACAAAATACAAATTTACATCGTTAAAAGTTTTCGACGGTCTTGATATTTTTTAAATGATTTTGGACATATTTTCAATGACTATTCTTGAACTTTTTAAAATGACTTTGGACATATTTTCAATGACTAATCTAAAACTTTGTTCTACCATATCCATAAAAGTTACGATATCACATTTAACTTTATTGTTACGAAATCGAATGTTAGCATAATTAGTACACTTTGTTAGGTATATAAATAAGTATTAAGCTCCCTAAAACTCAGTGATTAGTAGATGGTTGATTTTAGATTATTTCCCTGTAATGGGCAATAAACTCAGTGATTAGTAGATGGCATAGTCGCAACATTCAATCCCCTACTCCACACACACCTAAAGAGCGTTAATCACATAGTCTAATTATATATTCTTTTTATTTTTTTTTATTTTTTTACTCTTCTCTTGAGTGATATAATTGTATACAACAGATATTTTTAGTCTCAAGTGACATGTGAGACTAATTAGTTCAAAACTTCAAATTAATGTTTAGATATTAACATCCAAGTTAAAAATAGGTAAAATTGCTTTGAGCAAAATATAAATATATCGATGTAAGTATTTACATGTATTAAAGGTTAATTTTTATTACTTTCTCAATTATAATATTAATTTTTTAGCAAATAACTATTATGAAATATTAAATATTACAAGACACCCAGTTAATACACGCACAAGGAAATAAAATATCAATTACATATATGCATACAAAATTACAGTTATCTATGAAACAAATTAAATCCAATGTGGTCAAAATGAAATAAAATATCAATTACATCAATGATTCCAAAACATTAAGGGTTACCACTTGCATATGCTTACCATATGCCTCAAATTATATAATAAAAAAGAAGAAGAAAAAAGATGAGAAAGTAGGTGCATAGTGATCCTACAAGTATCATTCCTCTCTACGTGCAACCTGCCGAAAAAGGGAAAAAGAAAAGATTGAAATTTAATGGTGTATTATTTAAGTTATTACAAGTTGATAAATGACTCGTTACACAAGGAGTTGGCCAACTGAAACTCACTCCAGCAATATTTCCAACTATTTTGGAACATAAAAAGTTCCATGTAAAGTTTTCAGTCACGGGCTGGATTGATGCAATATATATATATATATATATATAGTTTTTTATATGAATCAAGGAAGAAAAGAGGAAAAAAAGTCATATTGAATCAATTAACATTACTTCCCAATCCCTGAAAAAGCCAAGTTTTCTTCTTATGTGTTCCTTATTGGAAACTTACCATTTTGATACCTTGGCTTTCCCTTAATTTCCTCCAAGCTAACAATTATTGATTGCAATAGATTTTTAGTGCTTGCACAAAAATTGAACTGTCCTTAAAAATGAAAAAAAGAAGAAAAAACAAGTTGTGGCTGAGAGTGATGGTGAAGAAAATACCTGAAAATGAAGAATGTAAGCATCATCCTCGTTTACCAAAGTCTTCAACAAAAGGATTGGAAAATGGATATTAAGAATACTTGTATTGTGTGAAAGGAATTTTTAACATCATGGAATGACAATCTGATGCTTGCATCTTTGCTTATCCCCTGTAACCATAAATAAATAAAAAAAGAAAAGAAAAAAGTTTGAAATTAAAACCATATGGAAAAGACCATAATGATGTTCATAAAATGATGTTATCCCCTGTTCCCATAAATCCTCCAATGACAACAGACTCTAATTCATTGAACAATAATGATTTCCAATTGTGGAATCCGAGCTCCAAGGTGTAATGACATGGACACAATTCCTTAACTAGATGGAAAATTCACTTCTTATTTTTATTGAGACAAAAAGATCAGATTTTGGTTTTTATATATATATATATATATATATATATATATATATATATATATATATATATATATATATATTTGAATTGATGCATGTATATTGAGAGAGCCGGAAATTGGGTGCATGATGTGGTGATGAACTATTAAAATGAGAGGCAAAGAGAGAGACTCTAGTAGATGAGCTTCTTACCTCATTCAAGAAAATACAATAGTACGTACAACATGCCTTCATTTGATAATTTCGACGCAGGGGATGTGGGCAATGCTGGGCCAGTAGTCACCTTTATTTTCCTCCGAGCACCGTTTTTCAACAAGTGGACATCCCTTGATTACAATTCTTTGAAGCGTGGCAGGCAGGCCTTCCTTTGGTAAGGATTCAAGCTTAGGGCAGTTCGCGATCCATAGACGTTGAAGAGAGGTGAGATTGTGGAAGCCGCCTTTGGATGATATGGATTTCAGATTCGGGAGATCTACTATGTCTAATCCAGTTAGAGTTGTAGGAAGAAAACAGTACTCCTCAGAAGGAGGAGGAGGAGGAAAGGAGACCAACTCTGGATATCCACCTTCAATTGTGAATGATCGAAGAGAGGTCAGTCTGTGCAGACCCCACTCTGACAAGGGCTTCACTTTCCCCAATTTACCGATATCAAGTTGACTAAGGTTGGGAGGAAAATAAAAATTGGCTTGAGGAAAGAACTCCAGACATGGACAATCTTCAATCCATATGGATTCAAGTGATGCGAGGCTTTGAATCTCATCATATGGCAACGAATTCAGCTTTGCGCATCTCCAGATCGAAAGACTTCTTAGGTTGGGGGTGGACAAGCCAAAGGACTCTACACGTGGACAATCAAGTATGGATAAGGATTCGAGGTTTTGAATAATGTGGTTGGTCGTAAGCAAGGATCTCAGATTCACGCAATCAATGACAGAAAGTGATCTGAGGTTGGGTAATAAGCCTCTCTCTCTTTCTGGGAAGGACAAGGACTCCACACTATCACAATTAATTATCCACAAAGCACGGAGACTTGCGAAATTATTTACGGACCCAATTAACTTTCCAATGTTTGGCCACTTATAGATCTTGAAGTCTTCAACTGATGACATCATAATATTAATGTTATTAAATTCTCGTAACTCCTCCTCCTGCTGTGCCATCCTCATCGTCTCCGAAATCAACTCTAAATTCTCACAACTACGAATCTGAAGAACCTTAAGAGTGGTGGTGGGTAACATATTTTTGGTGGGCCAGGACTTCAATGATGGACAATCACGTATCTTCAAGTGTTCAACACCAGAGATGCATTCAGGAAGGGACTCCAACGCATTGCAATTCTCTATCTCAAGTCTTCTAAGCGTGTGCGGCACGCCTGTCTTCGTCTTCGGAAAGCACACAAGTTTTGAACAACCATCAATATCCAAAGATGTGAGACACGTGACCTCATTTGGCAACTTCTCAAGATTCACACAATTTCTTATTTCCAATTTCTGAAGAAGATTCATGCAAGCCACCCCATTTTGCCACAAACTCACCAGCTCGTTGCATTTCTTAATGACAAGACTTTCAAGTTTTACCAAGGACTGCACCAATGCTTCCTCTAGCCGAGATAGTCCTGTAATATTCTTAACTTCCAAGCTAGTTATAAGTGAGGTCACATCAATAATACTTTTTAGCACCACCTCCTGACACTCTTGCACTTGCAATTTCTGAAGAGAGGGAAGCCTTAACAGTGAAACCTTAATCAACTTGGGACAACAACGTACTGTGAGCTCACGGAGGCAAGGGAATTGTCTTCCTGATTCTTCAACACCACTAGAAATAGATGAAGTCCATTCTTCCCATGCCGGCATGTTCTCAAATTTCAGGGTCTCTAGTGACGGAAAATGAACTCTCGAAGAACAACCATCTCCGTAGAACTCATCTCTCAATTTTTTTACTTTATGCATGCCTTCAATGCGTAGCTCTTTGAGCTTGGGTAGTTGCCCGAGTGGTGGTAAAGATCTGCATTTTCTACAACCTACAAGACTCAAGTTCACCATTTTAGAAAATGATGGATCGCCTATCCAACTTGGAAATTTTGTGCCACCGTAGAACTTTACTTTCAAACTTTCCAAGTTACTGTGAGGTTGTAGCTTCTCAAGCACATCCAATTCAAGGTCTTCATTTCGAAAATCGTTGAACTCACTACACCATGTCAACTCTACTTCATTAAGGCACTCCTTAACCCTTAAATTTGCCTCATTTGCATCTTGAACATCTATTATGTTTTGCAACTCTTCAATAGAAATACTCCCTCGTAAAAGGCTCAGATGTCCCATTTCTTTCACTCTTTTCCCTTTATTTTTGCTCACAACAAACTTCGACAGTGTTTGCAAATTCGTCAATCGACCGATTCCTGAACACATCTCTCGTAATTTCCAAGTATCAGTAATGTCAAGATGACGTAGGTTAATTAAATTACCAATGTTTGAGGGCAACATACAAAGATTATTGCAACCGTGCAATAACAATGTTTGTAAATTGTAGAGAGTGCTCACTGATTCAGGTAACCGTGTAATTGAAGTATAAGATAAATTAAGATACCTTAGATGCTTCAAATCACCAATCGAGTGTGGTAGTTCAGTTATGGAATAATTTGACAAAGATAGCACCCTTAGGCATGGTAAATTTGGCAATAAATCAAACAAAACCTTGTTGGCTAAGTGGCATAGGTGCCACTTGAATGACTTAAAAGTTGGTATTGATAATAGAGTTCGCAAATATTGAACTTTACAAAGAGGCCTGAACTTTTGAATGACTTCAAATTCTTGACGAATAAATGACAAGTGCCGGGCTCGGTCAGGAATTTTAAATTGCTTATTGCCCTCCAACTTATCCAACCTAAAGCATATTTCTCCCGCAACATGTTGAGCAAGATCATTTAGAAGGTCATGCATCACAAATCTTGATTTACTACCACTTGATTGTTGAAAAAATGACCTTGATAATAGGTTATCAAAACATGTATAGCCAAAATCTTCCATCCCAATATTTTGTTCTGGTAGTTGCAAAAGACTTACTCCCATCCACAACAGAATTAATTCATCTCTATCAAATTCATAGTCTTTTGGAAATGCTGCACAGTAGGCAAAGCATTGCTTCAAATGAGATGGGAGATGATGATAGCTCAATTTAAGAGCCGGAAGAATACCACTTTCTTCGGGTAAATTCCATATCTTGCTATTCAATATTTTTACCCACCCACTTATGTGCCGTTCAGTGCGCAAGAGGCCTGCAAGTGTTTTTACTGCCAAAGGCAACCCTCTGCATTTATTCACTATTTTTTCACCAATTTCTTTCAGATCTGGATGTGCATCAAAGTCTCCTCTCTCAAGTGCATGATGAGTAAATAAAGATAGACATTCATCTTTCGACAGCTCTTTGAGAGGGTAAGTCGGAGATTGCAGAGTCATGATTGATGCAACATTTTCATCACGAGTTGTGACAATAATTTTGCTCCCAGGTGCCCCAACCATAAAAGGACATTTTAACAGCTCCCAGTCTTCATACTTCTTGTTCCAAACATCATCCAAAACAAGAAGAAATTTCTTCCCTGACAATCTCTCTTTTAGTTTCTGTTGAACCATATCCAAAGCCTTGAAGTCATGAGTTTCTGAAGTGACTGCCTCAAGAATTGTCTTTGTCACTCTCACAACATCAAAATCATCAGAAACACAAACCCATGCCTTCAGATCAAAATGACCCTTTAAACGTCCATCCTTATAGACAAGCTGAGCAAGAGTTGTCTTACCAATACCTCCCATGCCTACAATGGGAATGACAGAGAACATGTGACCACTAACTTCATCCCTCAACAGCTCCTCAATTATAGCCTTTTGATCTTCTAGTCTGCCATAAACTTGAGATTTGACCTCAGAAGTGGTTTCCCGTCCTTCTCTTATTGTTTTGGACCCAATCCCTTCAGCACTTTCTTTCAACTTGAGGCTATTCTTTCGGGTTTCAATATCTTGTAATCTGGCAGTGATTTCCTCTATCTTGGACCTCATATTACGATCAAGCTTAACAGCACCAGGAGGAGTAATAGTACTGAGGGAAGTGCAACAAGTTGGGATGAGTTTTCGTACCTTATTACTGCTGCTAGCTTGAGATTCTTCCATGGTCAGCTCGAGTCGCAAAGCTTCAGTAGCGACATCATCAAGCAAATCATCCAAATCGTGAGCCAAGAGGTTGAGATCCTCCATCCACAATTTGACTGCACCATCATTTGCCATTTGCTTGTCCTCCGCGTCAGCCAAAACAGCATGAATAGCTGGCAACATATCCTGCAAATTCTTCAACTGACGATTGATTCCCTTTCGGCGGGCATAGTTTGACACGTCGAGAGAGACCAACTTGTCAAGCAGCATCTCAATGATCGGCCCAAGAAAGATCCCTGCAACCTCCATCGATCCTTTGTAAAACCAAAGTAATAACCAAAGCAAGAAAATGGGTTTGTGAAGAAAAAAGGGATTGAGCAGTATGACGAACCAATTAATGGGTTTTGCCAATTGCACCTAATCCAATTCAAACCAAGCACAAGAGCAAGAGCAAGAGCAATAGCAATAGCAATAGCAAGAGAGGGTTGACTGGAAGCTTCAAAAGTCTTTGAACATACACTAAAGTAGGAGAAACTAATTCATAGCACTTGCAAAAAGTAGCGAGAGAGGGTTGACTGGAAGCTTCAAAAGTCTTTGAACATACACTAAAGTAGGAGAAATTAATTCATAGCACTTGCAAAAAGTAATTGATCCAAAATCAGACATCCAAAGCTCTAATCATTCACCGACAACTAAAATGGAATCTTTGATCTCAATCACTCATTTTCTTAGTATGCCATTTGAGTCTCTATCCTATCTTGGATGTATAAATATATATATATATATATATATATATAGAGATCTCTATCATGTTATATCATCGCAGCAAAGCATATAATATATAACATAATGATGATATAACATAATAGAGATGTATATATATATATTGATAAGGTACGTGTATACAATAAAAATTTTATCATCATAGAGAGCATATAATATTATCATGTTATATCATCATAATATTATCTCTATCATGTTATGTGTGTGTGTGTATATATATATATATATATATATATATATATATAAAGTCTCATGAGCCACCTATCTTGTCCATTTCATTACATCGACCCACCCAAGCTTGCATTCCCTTTTTTTTTTCCCCGGAAATTTAAGTAGATGCAAACTTTACTTTTTACTCATAATGGACCAATTTCATGGAATGCCCAAAAAAAAAAAAAAAAACATATGCCCTCCTTAAATTACACCAGTATATTTTCGTAACTTTTCCTTAATAGAAGGAAAATGGACCTATTTTCTTTTGGTAAGCAAAGAAATATAATTTACACAATAAAAGATCTCTACAGTCTTGATCTTTTTTAAATGACTTTGAACATTTTTCCAATGACTAATCTCAAACTTTGTCCTATAAAATCCACAAAAGTGACTGACATAACATTTAAAGTTTAGGTTAAAAAATTGAATGTTTTCGTCATTAGTAAGCTTATCCCAAGGGATTGGCTTAAGTGGATAAAAAACTTGGTCCTAGTGTCTAAGCAAACATTAGGTCAAAGGATCAAGTCCTCTTAGGTACAAAAAATTCTTTGGAGATGAGTGTTTGTACCAATTAAAAAAAAAAGGAAAAAAAGAAAGTCATTAGTAAGCTTTGTCAAAAGCCCAGTTCAACCCATTGAAGGTCAATTGAAACCAAATGAAACATGTTTGGATGGCCTAATATCATTTGTTCATACAAGAATTAAATTCTACACACACACACTAGTATATGCTCGTGCCTAGGCACTATTAATGTAGAAGGAATCACGACCATTAAATAATTGAATAGATTAATTTTAAATCATAAATAGACAAATATATTTTGTATTCAATACTTTCTCGTAATATAGATATATATTACTAGGACACAACCTAGGAGAGAAATCAAGAATTGGACTGAACTGGAAAGCCCAAGTACAACCATTTGGTCTGGCCCAGATGGTCCTATTGGGACGATCATAACTCAAGAATTGGTTTTACTGGAATTGGGTCATAGATTTATGATCCGTTTGATAGGAAAGAAGAAAATTGGATGACTGGGAAAAGAGGGATGACTCGTTCATCATCTTTTCTCTTCCCTCCTTTTAACTACTCTACCAAAAGAAAAAGAAAAATGTTTCTTTCCTCTTATCTTCCATCCACCTCTCTTCTTTCCTTCCTACCAAACGAAGCATTAGACTACACTATGACATAATTGAAATGAAAGAAAATTATAAAGAGTGTGTTTGGCTCCGTGAAAATTGAATCTTGGAATTAAAAATAGTTTCCAATTGAAAAAAATTTGTTAATAGCTTGGACCGGGCTTGAGGTCTATCGGGCTGCGGGCTTTGACCGGTCAGTCGACTGGCCAGGCCAGGCTGGACAGAAAATGCTGGGCATAAGCTTTGCCCATCCGGATAGCTCGTTTAAGGGCTTTTGTGTATATAAAAATATATCTAGTGACCCTTTGAGAGAGTGGCTGGTGAGCCTCTTAGAGGGTGGAGTACAAACCAACAATCCAAAGATTTTGTTGATAAATTATGTGCGGAATATATACATACATTAGCTTTATAATATTTTTTTATAAAATATATATGTCATATATATAAATTATATATAACACCGTGGTCCGTAATATAATAAGTAGAGTATCGAGAATTAAGTCTTCATATAAGCAATTTGAGTGCATAAATTTATTATTCATCATCATCCTTACCTCAGTCTCATATATTTATCATTGTAAGAAAAAAAAAAGTTTAGATATACGTTTATAACTTTCAATCCTATTTTAGTCAATTTGGTGGGTTGACTAAGTTTTGTTAGAAAAAATACAAAAATATCCCACAATGACTTGTATCTAATTTATACAAAATAAAAGAATCAATCCCTAAGGGTTTATCAGTTGAGCCAGATTGGCCCCACAATAGCCTCGAGATGGGTGGGCTTTGAAGCTGCAACACAATCGGACCGGGCTGGACTATGGACTGAATGGTGAGGATCAATTGGGCTTGGTCAAGCCCTCAAGATTCGGTACAACTTATAATACTCACTTTAGGACTATATAAAATAGAGAATTCGAATCACATTAGGTCGAGAATAGTTTTATGCGAGTGAAGTGGTAAGTCTCACCACATGACATTACCATGACATCATGTGGTGGGGCTCACCACCCCACTCATATAAAAATAAAATCAGACTAGTCCGATCAGCCACCAATTCATTATTCTATAAAATATAAAACGTGAAAAATTAATGTTGTCCTACTTACCGTAACAAACCTTGTTTATCTAAACATATTGCCCAGGTTTTACTACTTGTGTACCCATAAGATTACAAATTTCTATCAAGTTAAATCTAAATTAAATGGCTAATAAGAGAGACATAATAATAGACATTATTATACAAACATTGCTAAATATTCAATTTGTTAATTGGCCACTATTTTAATTTTTTGTTTCTCTTTTTTATTAATATTTTATATCAAAACAAACGAAACCTTAATAAATGGAGTTTTAAATGAAAGTCAAATTTAATAAGCCCAAAAGAATGGTGATGGGCTTGGGCCCCCTGGGTGCCTTTTGGCCCATCCCAGATTTGTAGGCCCTAATAATTTATTAGCAAATAACCAGCAACAACAGACACTCTCTCTCATGGACCTCTATCTTCCTGCTCTTGTACAGAATAATCAACATAAAGGAAGAAAGAGGTGGTCAGTCATGAAAGATATAAACGACTAGTGTCCAAAACACTATTCAGTGGTCATAACAAACACACATGCTTTTATGTTCTCTGTTCTCTCATTTGGGCATTACTTACAAAAGTGTTTGTGTGTGTATATATATATATATATATATATATAAAAGCATGAACATTGGATGACTATGGTCCCATTGTTCATTGCACCAATTCATAGAACCCAATAGAACTGAATCAAGAGAGATGCAATTAGGTGTGATATAAAGGCTAGGTATCTTGTTGTCCCACCCGCATTCCATTACTTGAGAAGCATACTTTTCATCAACCAATTGGCCCTAACATGCTAAACTGCATATAGAAACAAATTCTAACGGCCCAAGCTGAACCTTGCATTATTGACTCTCAGCTACTCTCTCTCTAATATATATATATATATATATAATATACACATATATAATATTTGTTTGTATATATATATATATATATATATATATAGACACGACCAGAATCAAAATTTGGCGAAAAATCGTTAATTACTCATTAATTTTACTTAATTCAATTGCCAGTTAGTCATTAATTTTACTTAGTTCATCATGATCACATCTTCAATCTCAAAATGAACAGGCCATTTTGCAATTTGTCGTCTAATTATAAATATAGTGCAGTTTAGTGAACATGAAAATCAATAAAAATTAATGAGAGGTCCGAAAATTAATTTTCAATTTAGAGGTTTGCTCTATTTACTCACCCTTTATAGGATATATTAACCCTCTAACATTCTCTCCCACCCGAACTCGCAACACTCTCATTGACGTCGACATTGAAGTCGAGAGCACTTGGCGTAACACCAGATCAAGGACTGAGTTTGGCTTTGATACCAAATGTAATGGGTCAGACGCTTGTCCTCTAACCCAAAAGTCTAAGTTATTGGATAATGCTGCATACCCACCCTTGTATGCCTAAATCATTTTTCATTTAGATCCGATGTAGGACAAGTTAGCCCATCTAACATTAAGTCACTTGACTCTGTTGTCTCATGAAGTATCAAGTCTAAGGTTCAACTCTCCTAGAACTTCGAGTGTTGGTCGAGGCAGAGGTTCGGCAGATCTTTTGTGTTCTCTTGATCTCTTTGTCTGTGTGTCCTCGAATGTGGAGGGTGACCTTGTATTTATAGGCGAAATGGTGGGGGTTTAATTTGGTAAGTTCCCATTAATTGTGCCAACTTCCATGAATAAAGAGATATTTTCTCCTTTTATATGGAAATAAATTCAAATTTAATAAAGAGATTTTGCCTCCTTTTATATGGAAATAAATTCAAATTTAAATTTGAATTGTCACACATTTTTTTTAAAGGCCTGAACCTTTAGGATTTTAACATCTGTCCGTTAACAGGACTTGCAATCATAGATTTAATTGACCAATAGTGTTTCACTTGTTGACCAATCGGACGGTGATTAGACCATCACAAAATTTATGTGTCTACAGGCATTGTGGAGAAGAATATAGAGATGCTTGGTGAAGGAGGAATTCCGATGATGAACTGAGCACAGGCAGTGCAGTTTCGATTGCTTCAATGGAGTTTGGTGGTGGCTGGAATAGTTGTAATGGTGGAGCTCTGGTGTGGTGGCTCTCACGGCAGTGGTTTTTCACTCCGCTGGAACCGAGCAGCACCGTTCCAACCACCGCCGAACTCAACGCTCTACACCATTCGGAACTCAAGTTTCACCATTGCCACCACTGCATAACCGATCACCACAACTGAAGACCCACAACCAAACACCATGTCAACAATCACCGTCTGGGTCTTTTCCACCATGCAAGCTTTATTCTTCCATCGCCCTGTGATCAAGTTTTGTTATTGATGGAGTGTATTATTTTATTTTATAATAGGGGCAAAGTTATCTTTTGACAACATTGATATTTTTTTATTAAATTCTATTAAAAAATTGAAGGCATATTAGACATTTCACCCTTAAACTAATAAGTTCAAACTACAGGGGTGTTAATGATATTTACCCATATTGTTATTATTGTATTATAAATCTAGCATATATCGTCTTATTATGGATTTTAATTTGTTAATGGAATTTTTTTTTTTCGTTTTTGGGTCTTAGTATTGTGGCTACGCCTCTAAACAGATCATATTCGAACTGGATAAGACCTGAACTAATCCGAATCGAATCCGATAAAAGTCATATTTGATCCAATCCGATAACCGGACACATTATTTAGGATTAATCTTTATCCGATTTGTTATTAATCGGATATCTCATATGATAACTCAATGCGAAAAACTTTTATTTTTTGAATGTCAAAAAGAGATTAAGAAACGATAATTGAAAAAAAGGTAATGCTACTCAGGCAGATTTCGTAGGCAGAATTCATAGGCAGAATGTTTTATATCCATTGGATGTATGTGGTAGGCCCCACCACATACACTCACCACGTACATCCAATGAATGTAAAATATTCTGCCTATGAATTCTGCCTACGAATTCTGCCTGAGTAGCATTACCCTTGAAAAAAAGATGAAAGCTGGAGAAGAAAAATAAAAGAACTTGGATAGACATCATGAAATAGATTTTTATCTTGAATGATAAAACAATATCATATATTATGTTAATTTTTCTTCTATTCAAAAAGTAACTTCCTTAAATCAAAAGAATTATGGGTCCACCATCACCTTAATTACTTGTTTACTGAGTTACCTATTCATTCATGATCAAAATCATGAAAACTATTTCATGATGTTTATCATTTTTCAAAATAAAATATAAACAAAAAAATAAAAAAATAAGGTATTTGACATTTTTATTAAAGAAAAATAATACTAAAGAGAGATAAAATAGATAGAGAAGAAGAAGAAAAAAATAATGATAGCCGAATCGAGTCGGATAATGATATCCGGATTGGATTATTATCGAATTGAGTCGACCATAATCTAAATTCGATTTGTTTAGATATTGAAATATTGGATTCTGATCGGATTATTGAATTGAATAATTTAATTCATATCCGAATTATTGAAATTCGATCCAGGTCTAGTTGTGGGCTACAAAAAAGAGTTTTATTTCCCTGCTATACTGGCTAATTTCGAAACTCATCAACAAAATATAAAGATTTGAATACATAAATGATTAAAAAAATTACTAGAAATTGTTATTAATTTTTAAATCTAAAAGACCATTATTTCAAGTTGAGGTGTCAGAAGATCCAACTCTGAGCATATCTAACTTTTTTTATTGATGATTTATGCTAATTAACTAGTGTAATAAAATAAGAACTCCCTTTTTTCTACAATTGCACTCCACCTACCTTTTTCTTTTAAAGAAAATGACAAAAAGGTCCCTAAACTAATTAATACATCATTCCTTACTTTATAATACCACAACTACCCTTTATACTATAAAGTTAAACTCTTTTTTACCTTCTTTAGTTTCTTTATTATATTTTTTTGGGTCCTATCAAAAGAGATAATTTTTTTTACCTTTTTTACTTTCTTTAATACATTTTTTTTTCTAATCTTGTCAAAATAGATAACTTCTTCATAGGTCTTTTTTTTTTTTTTGTCTTGTCAAAATGGATAATTTATTCGACAAAAATAACTTCTTTTTTTTTTACTTCTTCAATAGAGATCATTTATTCAATAGAGATAATTTCTTTTTTTGAACATATCAAAAGATATAATTTATTCAATAACGATAACTCTTTTTTTTTTTGGGTACTCTCAATGTAGATAATTTATTCAACAAGAATAAATTTTTCTATGTCCTTTTTTTTAGTGTCCTATCAAGAGAGAATTTATTCAACAATGATAACTATTTTTTGGGTACCTTTGAATTTTTAATTTCTATCAAAAGAAATAATTTATTCAACAAAGATATTTTTTTATCTCATGCCAAAAGATATAATTTATGTAATAGATATATATCTAGATATATTTTGGTCTTGTCAAAGAAATAATTTATTCAGATAACTTTTTTTGGGTCTCGTAAAAAGAGAATTTTTTTTTGGATTATTTTTTTGAGTTTTTTTTTTTTTTTATCCGATCAAAAGTGACCAAAAACATTAAAGATAAGAGACAAAAATGATGTCTAAATGGATAGTTTAGTATTTTGAAAAAATTAATCATTCACATGTATAATGACGGTTAGAAGTGACATTTCTCCTAAGATGGGAGTGCAAACGTAAAAAATGGGAGTGTGAATATCGTCTCCCTAAAATAAATAGAAGTAAAAGAAAGAAAGAAACTGATGCGTAGCTCCTTTAGCTGTTGGGCCTTGTTGGGACCATTCAGGCCCAATTGGCTTTCAATTCAGCCTATCTTGTCCATTTCATTATTTTGACCCACCTAAGTTTGCATTCCCATTGGTTTTAGGTTTTGTTGCATCCAATTCCATGGAATTGTTCCAAGCTCTTTGAGCATACCCTCCTCAAATCACAACCCTGCCGCGGAATTAGAGATTTGGAATTAGAATTCCAAAACTCCAATTCCACGCAGTCCAACACACCCATAATTCTTTTTCCAATTCATTCCAACTTTCCCTTAAAGAGAAAGAAAATGTACTTATTTTTCTTTAAGTAGTGATATATAATCTGAATTTTGACCGGTTCAAAAGAAATTTATGCAAGTGATGTAGTGGACCGTGAGTCCATGACATCATGTGGTGGGACCACGACTCCGTTTACATAAAAATTACTCGAACTAATTTGAATACAAATTAATTAAGTCATAATCTTTTTCTTCCGGTAAGCAACGAAATACAAATTTACACCGTTAAAAGATCTCGACAGTCTTGATATTTTTTAAATCATTTTGGACATATTTTCAATGACTAATCTTGAACTTTTTTAAATGACTTTGGATATATTTTCAATGACTAATCTAAAACTTTGTTCTACCATATCCACAAAAGTTACGATATCACATTTAAATTTATTGTTACGAAATCGAATGTTAGCATAATTAGTTCACTTTGTTAGGTATATAAATAAGTATTAAGCTGCCTAAAACTCAGTGATTAGTAGATGGTTGATTTTAGATTATTCCCCTATAATGGGCAATAAACTCAGTGATTAGTAGATGGCATAGTCGCAACACTCAATCTTTCAATTTCCCTACTCCACACGCACCTAAAGAGCGTTAATCACATTGTTTAATTATGTATTCTTTTTATTTTTTATTTTTTTACTCTTTTCTTGAGTGATATAATTGTATACAACAGATATTTTTAGTCTCAAGTGACATTTGAGACTAATTAGTTCAAATCAATGTTTAGATATTAACATCCAAGTTAAAAATAGGTAAAATTGCTTTGAGCAAAATATAATTATATCGATGTAAGTATTTACATGTATTAAAGGTTAATTTTTATAACTTCTCAATTATAATATTAATTTTTTAGCAAATAACTATTATGAAATATTAAATATTACAAGACACCCAGTTAATACACGCACAAGGAAATAAAATATCAATTACATACATCCATACAAAATTACATTTATCTATGAAACAAATTAAATCCAATGTGCTCAAAATGAAATAAAATATCAATTACATCAATGATTCCAAAACATTAAGGGTTACCACTTGCATATGCTTACCATATGCCTCAAATTATTAAAAAAGAAAAAGAAGAAAAAAAGATGAGAAAGTAGGTGCATAGTGATTCTACAAGTATCATTCCTCTCTACAGCTGCATAGTGATCCTACGTGCAACCTGCCGAAAAAAGGAACAATTTTTATAAGTTATTAAAAGTTGATAAATAACTCGTTACAGAAGGAGTTGGTCAAGTGAGACTCACTCCAGCAATATTTCCAACTATTTTGGAACATCAAAAAGTTCCATGTAAAGTATCCAGTTACGAGCTGGATGCAATATATATCTATATATATATATATATATATATAGTTTTTTATATGAATCAAGGAAGAAAAGGGGAAAAATAAGTCATATTGAATCAATTAACATATAGCTGATCCAAAATGTAAATACGATAAGAAAATACTACAAGTACAGACCAATAAATACTAACTCATAGTTATGAACCTCTAAATAAAATGAATTATCACATAAACCGACAAGTTGACAACAACTATAACTGTACCTACTGGGTAAGATTATAGTTAATTACAATCTCACCATTTTTGGACTTGGCTAGCTTAATTGGAACAACTTCATAATTAGTGCAATTTGAGACGGTATAGTACAAAAATGTTTCTTCCTATCTACTGATCATCTTTCGCAAAATGGTATCCAACAATGCTATATACCTCAATTTGGTCCAGGTTGGATAGACCCTGAGGGCATATAATAATATATGTGTGATTCAGTCCTTGAGCTGTAGTAGGTTCCATGGAAAGAATGAAAAACAGAGGTTATCTAGAGCAAATATTAACATCAGATAAGAGAAATATACAGAGGCTTTCAAAACAAGGTTTCTTTGTATTACCTCTACCATAATATATACATATATATATATATGGACAACATCCTTTCCAGGTCAGTAATCATTAAAGAAATTTAAAGAATTTTGCAAACAGTTGTTTACTTTTCAGCTAATCATTATTCTTCTGAATTATAGTGCCTCCACCAGTCTACAAAATCTACAAAATATATAAGTTAATTTAAAAGCAAATCAAGTGACAAAGTTATTAAAATATGGATTCCAGATTCTGATTAGCAAATGCTATGTAAAAGGAGATTGTTCAGTTTTCTGTTCTTTTATGCATAACCAGCTTCAAATGCTTGAGGATTAATTAATTTTATTCATTCCTCTTCTTTAAACGATCGAGAACTCCTCCTAGAGGATACGCCAGTGGTCAGTGTGACAATTTGATAATAAAGAAGACTAATTAATTACATCGACATAGCTAAAAGGGGAGGGAAGAACAAACAATTGAATGGTCATCATCCCCTTTTATGAATAACCAGCTTGCACAAAAAATGAATGAACTGTCCTTAAAATGAGAAAAGAAGAAAAAACAAGTTGTGGCTCAGAGTGATGGAGAAGAAAATACCTGAAAATGAAGAATGTAACCATCCTCCTCGTTTACCAAAGTCTTCAACAAAAGGATCGGAAAATGGATATTAAGAATACTTGTTGAATTTACCCATTGCGTGAAAGTAATTTTTAACATCATGGAATGACAATCTGATGCTTGCATCTTTGGTTATCCCCTGTAGTACAAAGCAAAGTAAAAAAAAAAAAAATTCTTTGATATAAAAACCATATGGAAAATATCATAATGATGTTGATATATAGGCAGCCCCTGTTCCCATATATCCTCCAATGACAACAGACTCTTAACTCTGTGAAGAATAATGATTTCCAAATGTGGAATCTGAGCTCAAAGGTGTAATGACATGAACACAATTCCTTAACGAGATAGAAAATTCACTTGTCATTCTTATTGAGACAAAAAGATAAGACTTTTCCAATTGAAGTCCAAAAGAGGTGTGTGACACAGCAGTTTTATTTTATTTTCTTATTTTGATAAATGAACATATATATATATATATATATATATATATAGCTAGATAGAAATAAATATTTGTGAAGGAGGACGCAATGAAGAAAATTAAAGAAAGAGAGGTATGAGTATGAGTATGACCTGAGTTGGGGAAGTGTGAAGTAATTGTAGTTGTTCTGCTCCAACGCATGCACTCCATAAATGTAAAATTGAGGGAGGACCATTCATATTATGCTTGCTGCAATGGAGTGAACCATTTTGGTTAACTATTAAAATGAGAGGCAAAGAGAGAGACTGTAGTAGATGAGCTTACCTGCTAGATCGAAGAAAATACAATAGTAGAAGTGTAGAACATGCCTTCATTCTCCAATTTTGACGCAGGGGATGTGGGCAATCTTGGGCCAGTAGTCACCTTTATTTTCCTCCAAGCACTGTTTTTCAACAAGTGGACATCCCTTGATTTCAAGAATTTGAAGCGTGGCAGGCAGGCCTTCCTTTGGTAAGGATCCAAGCTTAGGGCAGTTCCGTATCCATAGACGTTGAAGAGAAGTGAGATTGTGGAAGCCGCCTTTGGATGATATGGATTGGGTAATGCTACTCAGCCAGAATTGTTAGGCAGAATTCATAGGCAGAAACTTTTACATTCATTGGATGCATGTGATAGGTCCCACCACATACACTCACCGCATACATCCAATGGATGTAAAAGTTTCTACCTAACAATTCTACCTGAGTAGCATTATCCATATGGATTTCAGATTCGGGAGATCTCCTATCCCTAATTCAGTTAGAGATGTAGGAAGAAGACAGTACTCCTCAGAAGGAGGAGGAGGAGGAAAGCAGACCAACTCTGGATATCCACCTTCAATGTAGAATGATCGAAGAGAGGTGAGTCTGTGCAGACCCCACACTGACAAGGGCTTCACTTTCCCCAATTTACAGATACCAAGGTGACAAAGGTTGGGAGGGAAATGAAAATTGGCTTGAGGAAAGGACTCCAGACATGGACAATCATATATATATATGGATTCAAGTGATGCGAGGCTTTGAATCTGATCAAATGGCAATGAACTCATTTTTGCGCAGCCGCGGATGTAAAGCAATCTGAGGTTGGGGGTGGACAAGCCAAAGGAGTCCAGACCTGGACAATCTTCTATACTTATGTCTTCGAGGTTTTGAATAATGTGGTTGGTCGTAAGCAAGGATCTCAGATTCATGCAATCAGAGACTTGAAGATCTCTGAGGTTGGGTAATAAGCCTCTTTCTCTTTCTGGGAAGGACAAGGACTCCACACTATCACAATTCCTTATGCCCAAAACACGGAGACTTGCAAAATTATTTACGCAGCCAAGTAACTTTCCAATGTTTGGCCATTTGTCAATCAATAACACTTAAGTAATGACATCATAATATTAATGTTACTAAATTCTCGTAACTCTTCCTCCTCCTGCTGTGCCGTCCTCATCGTCTCCAAAACCAACTCTAAATTCTCGCAACCATAAATCTTCAAGTGTTCAAGACCAGAGATGCCTTCCGGTAGGGAATCCAACACATTGCAATATCTTATCTCAAGTCTTCTAAGAGTGTGCGTCACACTTGTCTTCGTCTTTGGAAAGCACACAAGTTTTGAACACCCATCAATCTCCAAAGATGTGAGACTGGTGACCTCATTTGGCAACTTCTCAAGATTCACACAATCTCTTATTTCCAATTTTTGAAGATGATTAATGCAAGTCACCCCATTTTGCCACAAACTCACCAACTGGTTGCATTTCTTAATGACAAGACTTTCAACTGCTACCAAAGACTGCACCAAAGCTTTTTCTAGCTGAAATAGTCCTGTAATATTCTCAACTTCCAAGCTTAGAAGTGAGGTCACATCAATGATACTTTTTAGCACCGACTCTTGACACTCTTGCACTTGCAATCTGTGAAGAGAGGGAAGCCTTAATAGTGAAACCTTAATCAACCTGGGACAACAACGTACTGTGAGCTCACGGAGGCAAGGGAATGGTTTTCCTGATTCTTCAACACCACTATAAATAGATGAAGTCCATTCTTCCCATACTGGCATGTTCTCAAATATCAGAGTCTCTAGTGATGGAAAAGAAACTCTCAAAGAACAACCATCTCCGTAGAACTCATCCCTCAAATTTTGTACTTCATGCATGCCTTCAATACATAGCTCTTTGAGCTTGGGTAGTTGCCCGAGTGGTGGTAAAGATCTGCATTTTCTACAGCCTACAAGACTCAGGTTCACCATTTCAGAAAATGATGGATTGCCTATCCAACTTGGAAATTTCGTGCCACCGTAGAACTTAACTTTGAACCTTTCCAACTTTCTGTGAGGTTGTAGTTTGTCAAGCACATCCAATTCATGGTCTTCATTTCGAAAATCGTTGAACTCACTACACCATGTCAACTCTACTTCATTGAGGCACTCCTTAGTCCTTACATTTGCCTCATTTGCATCTCGGACATCTATTATATTTTGCAACTCTTCAATAGAAATACTCCCTCGTAAAAGGCGCACATTCCCCAACTCTTTCAGCCTTGCCCCGTTCTTTTTGCCAACAACAAACTTCGACAATGTCTGCAAATTCGTCAATTGACCGATTCCTGAACACATCTCTCCTAAGTTCCAAGTATCAGTAATGTCAAGATGACGTAGGTTAATTAAATTACCAATGTTTGAGGGCAGCATACAAAGATTATTGCAACTGTGCAATAACAATGTTTGTAAATTGTAGAGAGTAGTCACTGATCTGGGTAACTGACTGATTGAAGTACCTGATAAATTAAGATACCTTAGATGCTTCAAATTGCCAATCGAATCTGGTAATTCAGTTATGGTATAACTAGACAAAGATAGCACCCTTAAGCACGGTAAATTTGGCAATAAATCAAATAAAACCTTGTTTGCTAAATAAAAATATGGATCATATTTCTGACCTTGTAATGGTAATAGAGTTCGCAAATGTTGAACTTTACAAATAGGCCTGAACTTTTGAATGATTTCAAATCTTTGACGAATAAATGACAAGTGCCGAGCTCGTTTAGGAATTTCAAATTGCTCATTACCCTCCAACTTATCCAGCCTAAAGCATATTTCTCCGGCAACATGTTGAGCAAGATCATTTAGAAGGTCATGCATCACAAACCGTGATTTACTACCGGCTGATTGTTGAAAAAATGACCTTGATAATAGATCATAAAAATATTTATAGCCAAAATATTCCATTTGATTCTTTTCTTTTGATAGCTGCAAAAGACCTACCCCCATCCACAACAGAACTAGCTCATCTTTGTCAAATTCGTAGTCTTTTGGAAATGTTGCGCAGTAGGCAAAGCATTGTTTCAAATGGGATAGGAGATGTTGGTAGCTCAATCTAAGAGCCGGAAGAAGATTACTTTCTTCAGGTAAATCCCATATCTTGCTATTCAATATATCTACCCACCCACTTTGGTGTCGTTCAGTGCGCAAGAGGCCTGCAAGTGTTTTTACCGCCAAAGGCAAGCCTTTACATTTATTCACTATTTCCTCACCAATTCCTTTCAGATCTGGATGAGCATCAAAGTTTTCTTTCTCGAGTGCATGTTGAGCAAATAATGATAGGCATTCATCTTTCGACAGCTCTTTTAGAGAGTAAGTCGGAGACTGCAGAGTCATGGTTGATGCAATGGTTTTATCGCGAGTGGTGACAATAATTTTGCTCCCAGATGCCCCAACCATAAAAGGACGTTTTAGGAGCTCCCAGTCTTCATATTTCTTGTTCCAGACATCATCCAACACAAGAAGAAATTTCTTCCCTGACAAGTTCTTTTCTAATTCCTGTTGAAGCATATTCAGAGACATGTTGGAGTCGTGAGTTGTTCTAGTGAATTCGTCAAGAATTGCCTTGGTCACTCTATGAACATATGCATGAAAATCATCAGACACACAAACCCATGCCTTGAGATCAAAATGATCCTTTAGACGTTGGTGATTATAGAGGAGCTGAGCTAGAGTTGTCTTACCAATACCTCCCATGCCCACAATGGGAATGACAGAGACTTTGTCAACATTAACTTCATCCCTCAACAATTCCTCAAGTATAGCCTCTTGATCTTGTGCTCTGCCATAAACTTTAGATTTGTTGTCCAGTACAGAAGTCGATTCCGGTCGTTCTCTTATTGTCTTGAACCCAATCCCTTCAGCACTCTCTTTCAATTTCAGTATATTCTTTTGGTTTTCAATATCTTGTAATCTTTCAATGATATCCTTTATCTTGGACCTCATATTTTTTGGGGAAGTTATCTTGGACCTCATATTACGAGCACTAGATGGAAGAGGAGTACTGAAGGAAGTGCAACAAGTTGGGATGAGTTTTCGTACCTTGTTACTAGTAGTACTGCTGCTAGCTTCAGATTCTGCCATGGTCAGCTCGAGCCGCAAAGCTTCTTCAGTAGCGACATCATCAAGCAAATCATCCAAATCGTAAGCCAAGTCGTTGAGTTCCTCCATCCACAATTTGACTGCACGATCATTTGCCATTTGCTTGTCCTCTGCGTCAGCCAGAACAGCATGAATAGCTTGCAACATCTTCTCCAACTTCTTCAACTCACCATCGATACCCTTTCGGCGGGCATAGTTTGACCCCGCAAGAGAGACCGACTTTTCAATCAGTAACTCAAGGATTGGCCCGAGAAAGATTCCGGCAACCTCCATCGATCCTTTGTGAAACGAAAGCAATAGCCAAAGCAAGAAAGAGATGGGTAAGTTTGTGAAAGATTGAGCAATATGATAGATGATGAAAATGGGTTTTGCTTGCACCTAATCAAATTCAAACCAAGCGCAACAACAAGAGGGTTAACGGGAATCTTCAGAAGTCTTTTGGGCATATATACTTTATCAAAAAGGTAACGCTATTGGAAAGTGTCGGCCACAAGATATATATATATGCTCTGCTATGATGATATATATATATATATAAAAATTCGGTAAGTAGCTATGATGATTTTATTGCATATGTTTTTACATCTAAAGGTCAATATGTATTCTAATACTATTATAAAAAATAAAATAAAATAAAAACTTACAAACGCATGCATTTAACAAAAATATTTTCTTTTTGGCACTTCTAGCAGATGAGACACACACATATACATAAATATATATTGACTACTGTTTGTGTGGTTAAAATGATAGTTTTATTACCTTTTCTTGCATCCCCTTGTATAAAAATCAATAATTACATGATATCCTAATGACTGCATTATTTAATTTTTTATTAAGTTGTTGATTTACGTAAAAAAAATAAAAAAAGATAAAGTTGGTATGGTATTTCTCACAAAGCTTTGTTTGGAAACACAATCACACCTTGCAATTGAAACTGAAAAACTATTAATTCAAACTTTAACTTCAACTTTAATTACAAGGGTTGATGGGGGAATCTTTAAAGTCTTGCACATAGCATCATAATTTACGTAATAGTATGGAAAAGTTGATACTAATACATTAATGGATGCCTCAAAGATCAGAAAAAAGCAAAGTGGCTGGTGGGTAAAGCATATCGAAGGGCTGATTGGAATATTTTAAAGTGTAGCACATAAATTCATAAAGTAGGAGGAAGTAATTCATAGTGGGTGGAAAAGCATATATCACCAGGATTCAGGAAGGAACACGCAAGAAGGCATCAATCTTTTTTAACAACAAATATGGAATCAAGGACCTGATAAGTGGCTCAGGCTGTCTCTCTTTTATTTAGGATGCTTAATTATTATGGAAGCAATGGTAAGTGGTAACGATAGTTTTCTTAACCGAAATAACTTATAATCTTTTACTATCTAACATGTATTCTATTAGAGCATCCACTATGGGATGGCTAAATTTGGTTTTCCAAATTTGAATTTTAACTAGCCACCTCAACATTTTAGTCAGCCACATCATCATGTCAGGATCTCTAAATTTTGGCTTCACAACAGGTTTTTCAGATTTTCGCCAACCAAAAATAATAATATTTTAATAATTTTTTTTAAAATTATTAAATATTTTTTTATTTATTTACTAACGGCTATATTTTTCATTTTATATAAACTGTAACGCCCCAATCCCTGACTCCCGGGAAACCGGAGGTTAACCCGTCCATTAGTCTCAATGGACCCTTTTTACGTCACGCCCCGATTCCCGAGACTCAGAAACCAAGGTGTGACTCCATGAGATCACCCTCACGCTATAACCACCACCTAATCATACAATCTCAATTTTTTATTATTTTCACAAAAATTGGGCATGACCCATTCTAATAAATTAGATCTTGATATGTCATTCCTGCTTTAAATTCAAATGGATACTTATCGGCACGTGTCCCCCCAGCATTTATATCTAACAATCAAAATGGACACTTCTGGACACTTGTCCCCCAGCATTCCTACAACATGCATATTACCATAAAAATAATATTCAGTCCTTGAATGTTCGTCTCATATACATACATCCAATGAAATGTACAACTGGGATAAATTATCCAACATACAATGTCCAGTTACATTTAATCCAAATGTACAACATCTATCTAAATCAGATTCTAAGGAGACTAATCACTACCTCTGCAACTGGTATTATCAATCCCCCAACTGGCTCCAAAACTAGCAACACCTGCAAAACCTGGGAGGGGGTGAGCTCAAAGGCCCAACAAGGTATGTAAAATCATACTATCACTGCTGCAGCAGGTCGATCTCACATATTCTCAAAAACATACACATTTAAATATATCACAATATTTAAATCATGTTTTACCTAGCATACATGGACCAATAATGCATATGGCAATCTAGCACATATGTACATATGAGTCAACTACACAAGATTTTTGAAATCATTTTCAACATGGTTAAAAGCAGTAGACATCAGGCATCAATATGTATATAGAACATATATGTCAAAGCATTTACATAAATAATGTAAATCAACTACCACGTCTCCTACTCATCAAGTAGGAAATCTCAAACGCAATTAAGATGCAATTGATCCGTACAACATGCTTAGAAGCAATCAATACCCAACATATATCATGTTAATTCACAAACAACGCATATATGTATAAGAATGCGTTAATCACATAGCATGTTTCACAATAGATAATGTAAGCAAGTTCACATACTTGTCTCTCTCTCGTACTCAACCCGATACCTTAACATGATTCTTGACCAAATCATGTGACCGAGACACTTCCCACACACTTCCAACTCCGCCACCGAGTATTTACCTACTCCAAGGTGGTAGACCATCGTCACCGAGTATTTACCTACTCCAAGATTACTTGGCCCCTTTTCTTTTTCTGGGTTTTCACAGAGTATTTACCTACTCCAAGGTAAATGAACCACCATCACCGAGTATTTACCTACTCCAAAGTGATTGGGCAACTTTTTGGAATCCCCACCGAGTAATTACCTACTCCAAGGTAGTTAGATTCCGGTCACCGAGAATTTACCTCCTCCAAGGTGACTTAACCATTATCACCGTGACCGAGTATTGACCTACTCTGGGTGATTTGATCACTTCATGACCACAACCATAACCGAGTATTGACTTATTCTAGATAATTCAACCACACTTCCCCGTTTCCTCACAACGGCACCATATATGCATTTCAAACATATAAATCAAGCATTTAAAATTCATACTTCACAATACATAAGCTAGTTAAAAAGGAACATATATAGCATACGTTTCATCTCCACCAAACCACACATATATTCACCTATACATGTAAAACCTAGCATACAATTCACATATACTCATAAACCTCACTTAAGCACATTTTAGTCATGTTTCACCAATGCACATATTTTCTGTATACAGATAGCATGCATTTAATTCACATAGATTCACATGTAATCACACATATGTCAAATCATGCATATAAATCACATATGCACATACACTAGCATAAATATCATCATGTTTCCACTCAAGGCATGCATTTACTACAAGTAACTAACATGCTTTTCATCCATAATATATAACCACATATATATCCTGTCATCTATATATATATATATATATATATATATATATATATATATATATACATATATATCATGCACATATATAACACCTGACATATCAAACTCATGCTTTGCAAATGCCCGCCAAAAGTTATAATCATATTTAGCATGCATTCCTACTACTGCATCAAATATATATTCACATATATATTTAACACCATGCATATATAAAAGCCACATATGCATACAAGACAACACATAGCTAAACATGTATTATTTAGCATACTTTTCATGGATTTTAATTTGTACCATACATGCATATCACCATGCAAAGAAGTATCTAAATTTAACATGCTTTCATATCCCAAATATACATATATCCTCTTATATATATATTCACATCCCCCATTTATACACAATCACCTTTATATATGTATATGCACATATATATGTACAGACACTACATATGATCAAATTAAGAAACATATGTAAATTAACCCAACATAATAAAATATATACGTAGGAGATAGAGGCAAGAATCAACTTACCTTAATTCCCGCTCTCCAATGAATCCGCATCTGCAAAGCGGTCCATACAAGCCCGATCCAGTCCCGCGTCATGACCACATATGAACCTACTTTTATCTCTTTTTGTTTCCATGCTTGGTCTAACCCAATTCACAAACTATCTTCAGCCCAATTAATTAGTCAAGTTCAACATAATCCAATTGGACCCAAGTTCAAGGCCCAATTATACAAGCCCACTATCAAGGCCCCATGTAATCTAGGGTGGCAACCCATTTTCAATGTAGACCCAATTCAACTCCAAGGCCAATTCAATATATATATATAGGTTCCAAATTAAATTGGCCCAAATCATACACCATCTCCCTACTGCCATGTACTCCTTTTATTTACTTTGCCCAATTACCAATCCATATATACATACATGTGTGTGTATATATATATATATCATCATTTTCCTTAGTTCACACCACACCATCTCAGTCGTGGACCATTGTTGCGACCACCACTAGCCACCTTCTTCATCCCACAGCACCACCACCGTGCACCACCACCAAGGCTGCCAAGCCGAGCTCACCATGACTCATTTTTCAGCCACTAATCAAACTTCAACCCAGCCTACACAGTCGTCCAGCCGAAACTCCATGAACCGAAAACACCTTCTCGGCATCATGTCCACCCATGGCAACCCAAACTGTGACCATCCCTATCACCCTCTCTATCGCAAGCCGAAACCATCCCAAAACCAGCCATAGCCGCACCAACCGCGAGCATCCAAACAAGCCATACAATTGATCGACCGAAGAATGGTTTCGGTAGGCCGAAACGACACTTTCGGTCGACCGACGGAATCTATCGGTCGCCCGAAACTGTGACATCAAAACGGTTGCTTCCCAACCTCCTTTTCTGACCACTCCGCTGCCGGAACTCCATACACAGTCATCCCAAGCCGACGACCACCGAACCCACATGGAAGAGTCCAACTGAGAGAGGGGGATAACCACCAAACCGTGAATAGACCCAGCACAGTCCAAGTACTAGTTGAACCCGCGGTAGCCACCACCCAAAACATCCACGGTCCAAACACCCGAACAACACTATCCACCGACCCATCCTCACCACTACCGTCAGCCCACACCATCAGTCGTACACCACCATGAGCCATGACAGAACCACCATAGGAGAACCCTCAAGTTACTTCCTTTCTTGGCTTCTCTTTCTCTCTCTAAACTCTCTCGGTTTCTTCTCTCTCCTTTCTCTTTTCTTTTTCTTTTTCTTTTCTTTCTTTCTCTCTTCTCTTCTTCTCTTCAGCCAACCCACGTGGGTCTCTCTCCTCCTTTTATTTTGAATCTTCCCTTATACTCTACAATAACCCAAAGCCCTTTTCAGCCAAATGATAAAATATATGTTTACATAAAACATATATATATAAATATAAATATAAATCTAAATCTAAATCAACCCATGTGCAAAACTAAGGCACATGTATATGTACACATATATTACAGATATACATATTACACTACATACACATACCATCACAGGTATTTATAATTTAGTATAAATACACCCACCATGACTCTATATGTATATATCCCTATATATATATATAACTACATCCTCCATCTTCATATATATGTAATTCCATTTCTACATATATATATATATATATATATATATATATATATGTACATATCCACATCTTTTCGAATTTAATTTATTCAAAAAAAAATAGTCCGGTCAAAATTCACCCGGAACCTGGTCAAAAATAATCCGGGTCATTACATAAACACTCATTTGCTCATTTATAAAATTACCACTACTTTCATTCTTCCAAAAGTTCATTTACCATCTCTTTCAACTTCAAATTTTCAATAGCTTCGTCATCACGACCTTTGTCAGATTCTAATTCTCCACATTCTTCGTCATCCTCCTCGTCAATAGATCTTGATAAATTGCTTGAAGATCATGTATCTACCTACAAAGAAACTCTGAGCTGTTGTACGCTGGAGATTATATCGCAAGTATTTCAACCAGCTCAGAGGCAGTGGTTTATTCATCGTGACCGAGAAGGAAGCCACCGTCAGCTAATGAAAGACTACTTTGACGAGAATTGCTTATATACACCCGAGCAATTTCATAGACGATTCAAGATGCATCGAGAACTATTTCTTCGTATCTTGAATGATGTTCAAGCTTATGACGACTTCTTCATCCAAAAAAGGGACGCTTCTGGCCATTTGGGGATGTCTTCTATACAGAAGATGACAACTGCAATACGCATTCTCGCATATGGTGGACCAGTCGATTCATTTGACGAGTATATTAAAATCAGTGAGACTACTGTAATAAGTTGTTTGAAGGCATTTTGTACTGCTGTTGTTGTTGTGTATGAGCAACAGCACATGCGCGAACCAAACGAAACCGACATCGCACAACTCCTTTAAGAAGGGGAGGCTAGAGGATTCCCAGGTATGCTTGGTTCTATTGATTGTATGCATTGAGAATGGAGGAATTGTCCAGTGGCATGGCATGACACACATAAGGGTCGCACCCATAAGGCTACTTTATTATTGGAGGTGGTAGCCTCCAAAGATTTGTGGATTTGGCATTCATTTTTTGGAATGGCTGGTTCACACAATGATATAAATGTGTTGAATCATTCCTCCGTATTCAACCATATTGTCAGTGGTAGAATGCCTTCGGTTAATTATGTGGTGAATGGGCATCAGTATAGCATAGGGTATTACTTGTCTGATGGTATATACCAAAAATGGGCAACTTTGATGTAGACCATCCCAAATCCAAGAATTCCAAAACAAAAAATGTTTGCAGAAAAATAAGAGGCATGCAGGAAAGATGTGGAGTGAGCATTTGGGGTCTTGCAAATCAAGTGGGCAATACTACAACGACCAGTTAAATATTAGGAGAAGATGGACTTGCGGCTCATAATGAGAACGTGCATAATCCTTCACAACATGATCATTGAAGATGAGCGCCACGACAATATTGGAATTTGGCTGCCACCGGAAGAGAGTATTCCGAATCACACTCGAAGATTAGACCCCAATATTTTTGCGGCACACATCTACGCTCGCCAAACTCAGTACTGTAGCAGAGAGACAAATACGCAGTTGAGGAAGGATATGATAGAACAAATGTTGAATCAGATTGGTGATTCATATGAAGATCTTTATGCAATAAAATTTTTATTCTGAAATTATTTTCGCACGACACAATATTCGTAATAGATTTAAAAGCAACATAACATAAGTTAAATGAATTACAATATCCATAATGGATTAAAAATATATATAATTTCAAACGATACAATATCCATAATGGATTAAAAATATATATAATTTCAAACGATACAATATTCATAATGGATAAAAAAAATAACATAACTTAAAACGATACAATATCCATTATGGATTAAACAAGTCCTGTGGATTGCGCAAATTCTCATCTGCTTCTGCACACATTCGCTCATATATCTGTTGTTATTTTCGGATAAGTCATGCTTTCTGTACTTCTGTTGGCATTGAATTTGGATCTTTTAGCATCAACTCCTCTTCTCGAATTTTTTCTTCGTGTAGTTCTCTCTCGCGTTGTCTTCTTTCTTCGTGTAGTTCTCTCTCCCGTTGTCTTTCCATCTGTTTTAGCTTTGTCTCCATAATAAGATTTGTTTGAGAGTCAAGTTTGAATGTTGCTTGGTGGAAACTGACCTCGAATGATGAGTGTAAGGTCTCATATTCTGGCTGTTTCTTCTTATTTCGGCTCTGCTTCGCCGCTTTGTGTCATGCTGGTCGCTTTAATGGTTGAGATTCAGCAATACTTCATACCAAACTGTGGTGATCCTTCAGAAGGAATACCCTCGTACGCTGCATTACTTAATGGACTTGATGCGTTTGAGTGAGCAACAGGCTCGTTGATGTTGATTCCAGTACTCCTCTTCTTTGCGCTGGCAATTATGGCTTTATTTTTTCCTTGATCGAGACAATATGCATGCCATTTTGGAGAGTCTTTCAAAATGTTCCAACAAGCATGGAGTTTAAAGTCTTCATTCATAATAGATTTATATAGATGTTGAGGTACTGTGATCTGCTTTAAATAATTACACAATAAAAATTATTTAAAATAATTACTTATTAAATATGATCAGGTAAAGAAATTAATTAAAATTATTAACTTACCATATCATGATTGTTGAAGTCACTAGTCTGATTATTTTTAATTGTAAGCAAGCATGCAGAGCATTTGTTAAATTTTTTTTGGATAGTGGACCAACGATTTGCCAAACCGCAATCGCCTCGGGCAGTTGGAGCACCAAGTTGTACTTGAAATTCGACGAGAATTTTTTGCCATAACGTCGACTTCACTTGGTATGCACCAATCACCGAATCAGTGCTAACTTCTAGCCACGTATTGCACAGAGCGAAATCTTCTTCGTTGGACCAATTAGGCATTCGAGGAACCGGTTGCTTTCGGGAAGGTCTGACATTACTGGATTGAGGCAATACCGGCGAATAAAATGCGACTGATTGATTAGATGAAAATTGAGAATCGCCACGATAATATTGATCAGAGCCGTCAAATGATAAAAAATCATCATTTGATAAAGGGTTGAAGTTGAAATTTGGTGGTGTTGGATCCATGAAAATGGAAATTGTAAAAATACAATTAACTAAAGATTGAGAAAATAAAAATAATTCTAGACTTAGGAGGAGAAAATATGAATTTTTGGTTGTGAATTTAGTGAATGTAAGGGTGGTGTATTTATAGGAATGAAAAAAGTAAAAAAAAAAATATATATATATATATATATTATTTTAAAACCAAAAGAGCCGTTTTAGTTACTATTTGGCTCTACCAAACAGTGCCTTAACGGCTCTTTGACAGAGCTTAAATTTAAAAAAAAAAAAGCAAAAAAGGGTCAAAAACCACTTTTCTGGGCAACCAAACAGGCCCGGGCCTGTTTGGACGTGCAATGGTATTATGACCGTTGCAGGACATGCAGCGCCCTATTAGGGCGCCACGTGTTTTATTTTTTTAAGTCACTTATCGAAACGACGTTGTTTCGATAAGTAAAACACGTGGCACCCTATTAGGGCGCCACGTGTTTTTTTTTATTAAAATCACTTATCGAAACGACGTCATTTCAATAAGTGAAATTTTTTAAAAAAAAATATAGGCCTGGATTAAAGTAGGTCCAATATGAACAGGGTTAGCTAAGTGGTTCGCCCAATCCGGCGAACCGCCTAGCTAACCAATTGGTTGGGCCACATATTTAGCTAACCCAATGTTGGGCCACAGTAGTATTTGGATCGCCAAATTGGGATCTGGCGATCCCATTGTTGTTGCCCTTAAGAGTGCTACATGAATATCAGAACATGCGATTGGTATCTAACAACAGTTTTTTCGTACGATGACACTCATAGGAGTCGAACTCGTGACCTTTATTCCTGATACCACTTGTCGGATCTCAAGTCATCATCTCACTTAAAACTAATTGGTATTACAGAGAACAAATTTTAAATCTTTTATGGGTTAACACACACATGCTTTTAAAAGTGTCACGTAAACATTAGAACATGAGAGTGGTATCCGATAACAATTTCTATGTTATTCGATCATAACAATTTTGCTAATGAAATATATATATATATATATATAAAGTCTCATGAGCCACCTATCTATCTTGTCCATTTCATTATTTCGACCCACCCAAGTTTGCATTCCAATTTTTTTTTTCCCAAAAATTTATGTAGATGCAAACTTTACTTTTTACTCGTAATGGAACAATTTCATGAGATGGAATGCCCAAAAAAAAACGAACAAACAAACAAAAACAAATGTCACAACTCTTTGAGGTATACCCTCCTTAAATTACACAAGTATATTTTCATTTCACTAACTTTCTCTTAATAGAAGGAAAATGGACTTTTTTTTCTTTTTGTAAGCAAATAAATATAATTTACGCAATAAAAGATCTCCACTGTCTTGATATTTTTAAAATGACTTTGAACATTTTTCCAATGACAAATCTCAAACTTTATTCTATAAAATCCACAAAAGTGACTGACATAACATTTAAAGTTTAGGTTACGAAATTGAATGTTTTCATCATTAGTAAGCTTTATCTTAAGGGATTAGCTTAAGTGGATAAAAAATTTGATCCTAGATAAGCATTAGATCTAAGGATCAAGTCGTCTTGGGTCCAAAAAAAATTATTTGAAAGTGAATATGTGTACCAACTAAAAATACAATAGTCATTACTGAGCTTGGTTATGTTGATATAGTCAAAAGCCCATGTTAACCCATTGAAGGTCTATTGAAACCAAATGAAACATGTTTTGATGGTCTAATATCATTTGTTCATACAAGAATTAAATTGAAATATACTTGTTTTAGTACATTGAAAAACATTTGTTCCTTTTCTAGCTATTTGCTTGAACTTGCATTTTAGACTTTTAGTTACAGTGTGTTTTTTCCTTTTAAAAATGGTAAAGCGAACACACTATATCTTGCTCCCGCTAGAGTTTAAATAGGTTATAATTTAGGCTAGAGCTTATTGGTAGAGAGATGGTTTGTTAGTGTTGGCTTATGGCGTATGGTGTGGTGGATATCCAAAACCACCACCTCAGATCTATATAGCAATGGTCATGGCAACATCTTATATATTTAAATAGGTGACCTGATGGGTTCATAGCAAGGTAGGATACTATGATTTAGGAACAACAACTATTGATTCCAGGCTTCCAGCAGCTTCCTTGCCAATGGTTGTGCTGTTATATAAACTCACAAAATATTTTTATTTTGGATAAATCACACTTACTTTCTTTATAAATAAGTTAAATAATAAAAACATGTTCTATATTTTTAAAAATAATACTGCACCCTATCAATCTTGTTGAACTCTTCCTTCGCGGCTTCCCCGAGCTCTGGTACTCATGGTGCCATCAGATGCGGTCTCTCTCCTCCGCTACCTACAGAGTAATTGCCCCCAAAAAAATAAGAAATCATGGTGTCCAAGATCATAAATAAATAAAAAAAATCCAACAGAAACCATCACACACTGTTGAAGCCGCCGAAGGAAGAACGTCGTCTCCGCCTCTTCCATTGTCGCATCGATCAAAAAATTGATCTATACCTGCCATCATCGTCTCACCCTAAAAAACATGGGTACCAATTCCTCAACAAAGTTCATGACGAGGATCGGAGTTGAGAGAAAAGTTCAAAATTATGGTGCTCACTGCCAGAATTGAGAGCTAGGCCTCGCAGGTGATCGATCGGGATGATCAAAAGGAGGTGATTTTGCACGGTTATATATATATATATACATATATATATATATATATAGTAAATGATTCGTTGAACACATGTAAGATTAGTTAGTTGATGTGTCGTATAAATTGAATGTTTTAACAGATTTATTTTGTGCCTTGTAACAACGTGGTTGAGCATGTTAATTGTAGTGTTTTGTGGTGGATTTGAAGGAAGTATATAGTTGATGGCATGAAACCGTAGCTGTTTGCATAACCTGGTTTGGTTAAGATTAGTCATGTTTCTTGTAATTCTTGTTCTTATGGATAGATTATTACAGGGATATGTGATTTATTTATTGGGAGATTTAATGGAATTTGAAGGTTGATTTTGGAGGCTGGATTTTGTAGTGGAATTTGATTTTGGGTTTGCTTTTATGTTCATAACGAAGAGAGAGAATATGGTGAGAGAGAACACAAAGTAAAGGGCAAAATTGTACACAATAATTATGTCAAGAAGATATTTCAGTCATTTCAAACATTCTCAAAAAAAAAAAATCATTAGTAAACTTTTTTATATTGATATAGTCAAAAGCCTACTTCAATCCATTGAAGGTCTATTGAAACCAAATGAAACATGTTTGGATGGCCTCATATCATTTGTTCATACAAAAATTAAATTGAAATATACATGTTTATTGGTTAATTAGTAAATAATTATTCTAAAATATGTAGACTTAATTAATATTCTTTTGTTAATATACTAAACTAAAGTTTTTTTTTTTTTTTTTTTCAAAAATCTCACCTTAAGCCTAAATATGTATTGAGCCGACCTTGTCAAAACAAGCGTAAACGAGATTAGCATGGTCACAACTCGCATGGCAACATAAATATTATTCACTTTACAGACTCTCCGTACTCACAGTTTTCATAATGTGTCTATACCATTAAGGACATATAAGTACTAATAACCTCTTCCCCTGTTGAAAAAAAGGAATCAGTGAAATTCTAAGGACTAGTTTGGTACACAGGAATGGAGGTGGAATGGAATGATCATTCCATCTCTGATAACATTTCTCTCATTTATTGTGTTGCATTAGAAATGAACATTCTAAGTCATTCCCTTGGAATGTTTATTCCAACAAAATCATTCTTCTTCTTGAGCTATAGAATAGTCATTCTATTCCCACTTATTATTAAAATCATCTTCTCTCTCTTCATTTATTTTTCTCTCTCTTTTACAACTCACTCCAGAATATATATATATAGACGTGTGTCAAGTACATAACATGTGACATGCCCATATATATAACTTGCTATATTTTAAGTTGTGAAAGAAAAGGAAGGTTCTTATTTTATCACTTTCGGTATTTAATAAAGTATTAATTTTGTTTTCATATAAAAGATTATATTAATCTTGACTAGAAGAAAAAGATGAATTATATCTTGCTTTAGAAAGTTTTAATTGAATGGGTAAATTTTTTTTTTTCACATGGTAATTAAATTAAAGTTGGTCAAATATCTCATTTTAAAAACTGATTATGTTTTCTATAAAATTTATTCAACAAAAGTAATTCCTTTTGGGATCCTCTTTTCTTTTTTTTTCTTTTTTTTTTGCGTACTATACTTTTTTTTTTGGTCCTATCAAATGAGATGTTCTATTTTAACAGAGATAACTTTTTTTTGGGTCTTTTTTTTTTTGCGTGGTATACTTTTTTTTTTCTGTTCATGTCAAAAGAGAATAATTTATTCAATAGAGATAACTTCTTTTTGCGTTTTTTTTTATTCCAGTAAAAAGAGATAATTTATTAAACTGATATAACTTTTTTTTTTCTTGTCAAAAGAGATAACTTATTCAACATAGATAATTTTTTTTTTTTGGGTTCTGTCAAAAAAGATAATTTTTTTTAATATATATTTTTTATTCTGTCAAAAGAGAACAAAAAACATTAAAGATTGAAGACATAGAGGATGATATTTGAAAGGGTAGTTGTATAATTAGAAAAAATATAATCATTCACTTGTAAAGTTAAGGTTAGAAGTGTCATTTCATTTAATATAGGAGTGCAAATGTATAAAACTGGAGTGTGAATATCGTCTCTCTTTTAAGTTGTGAAAGAAAAGGAAGGTTTTTATTTTATCACTTTCGGTATTTAATAAAGTATTAATTTTGTTTTCATATAAAATATTATATTAATCTTGACTAGAAGAAAAAGACGAATTATATCTTGCTTTAGAAAGTTTTAATTGAATGGGTAATTAATTTTTTTTTCACATAGTAATTAAATTAAAGTTGGTCAAATGTCTTATTTTAAAAACTGATTATGTTTTCTATGAAAAAGTATAGCACGTTGGAAGGTACTATTATTTCATTTTTACATTATTCTATATCTACAACCAAACATTGGAATAAAAATAGTTATTTCATTCTATTCTTATTCACATTCATTCTCAGCTTCATTCCATTTTCTTTTTATTTCATTCCTGAAAACCAAACTAGTCCTAAAAGAATGCATTATCAACTTTTATTCCCCGAAAAGACCTTAGGTACTTAAAAAGTCACTCATTGTTGAAAATGGAGTAAAATCCAGAGCAACTACCACCTAACACCCTTTACTTCCCTTGTAATTGTATATGACTCCTAAGTCCCCTAACAGACCCTTCATGTACATCTTCCCACTGTTTTTCTTGGTCAGCTAACATCAGTTAGCCCATCCATATTTGGTTTGGAATTGTTGGGGGCAATGGGAATGCTTATGGATATAGATCGAATAAAGGCTTGTTTTATTTATTTATTCATTGAATTTGATACACCTAACTATGTTGGATTGCGTAGAAATGTTATGGGTTTTTCCCAGTTTTTGTTGATCAACTGAATAACTTTTCCAAATCCATGGGCCCAGAAACTGAAAAATGAGATCACTCCAAGCAAATAATTGAAAACCCACATGTAAGTGCATTTGTTTCGGAACCTCACTGCCAGAATTACCATGAACTTGTGACAGAAATTCCACTTGTTGGGTAACTAGGATAGACAGTATTGTTGTCTATATGTTTGTCCATATACGCACTATCAATCTAAAACAAATCGCGATCCTTAGATTGATTAATTTTAGACCGAATGTCAACAAAGTCATTTTGATATTCAATACTTTTTCATAATATAGATATACCCATGCCTACGGCACTATCATACACTCACAACCGTAACCGTTAGATAGAGTAATTTTAGACCGTAAATAGCTAAAGACATTTTGAACCACATGATTGATTTTTTAATCACTTTTGACCGTTAAATTAAATTTTTTGTCCTTATTATACCAAGCTTCTATATTATATAAATATTATTAGGTCACTACCTTGAGAGAAATCAAGAACTAAATTGAGAAAGCCCAAGCACAACCATTTGGTCCGGCCCAGATGAGCCTATTGGGACCGCCATAACTCAAGAATTGCTTTGCTCCGATTGGGTCATAGATTTATGCTCCGTTTGATAGGAAATAAGAAAATTGGATAAAAGGGAAAGGAGAGATGACTCGTTCATTCTCTTTTCTCTACCCTCCTTGCATCATCTCTACCAAACGAATAAAATTTGTTCTTTCCCTCCACCCCTCTTTCTTCCTTCCTACCAAACAAAGTATTAGACTACACTATAGCGTAATTGAAATGAAAGAAAACTATAAAGAGTGTGTTCGGCTATGTCAAATTGGAACCTTGGAATTTGAATTGGTTTCAGTTGGCAAGTTTATTAATGAATTAGGCTTAAGCCTGCGCAGGGGCAAATCTAACAAGGCATTAGTGGGTACTAATGTACCCACTTAATTTTGATTAAAAAAAAATTACATGAAGTAAATACAATTTTTTGGGGGTTTAGAACTAGGAGGACCTATTAAATACGAAGTGATGTACCCACTTAGTTTTATAAAAAAATAAATTATGGTCTGAACTCTTACGTTCGTAACCACTTGTTCAAATTTCTAACTAATGAAAATTGAATCTCTCACCATTTGGTCCAGCCGGGCTTGAGGTCAGTCGACTGTCAGGCCAGGCTGGACAAAAAATGATGGGCACAAGCTTTGCCCATGGGGATAGCTGGTTTGAGGGCTTTTGTCTATATAAAAATATCTCTAGTGACCCTTTGAGAGGGTGGCTAGTGAGCCTTTGAGAAGGTGGAGTACAAACCAACAATCCAAAGATTTAGTTGATAAATTATGTGCCTAATATATACTTATATTAGCTTTATAATATTTTTTATAAAACATATGTATCATATATATAAATTATATATACCACAATGGTCTTTAATTGAGTGATATTTTTTCACATTCTAAAGTAGAATATCGATAATTAAGTCTTCATATAAGTAATGCGAGTGTATGAGTTTATTCATCATTATCATCCTTGCCTCAGTCTCATATAAATGGAGTTGACCATGTGAATTCTCTCTCATATTTTCCGTTATTTGTCATTTCTATTTCATGTGAGTCTATGCGTTTATTGTGAGGAAAAAAAAAATTATAGATATAAGTTTATAACTTTCAATCCAATTTTAGTCAATTAGTGGTTGACTGAGTTTTGTTAGTAAAAATACAAAAATATCCCTTAATGACTTCTATCTAATTTATACAAAATAAAAGAATTGATCCCCAAGGGGTTTACCAGTTGAGCCAGATTGGACGCGCAACAGGCTCGAGATGGGTGGGCTTTAGGTTCTGAAGCCGCAACAGAACCAGGACGGGCTGGACTGTGGACCAAATGATGAGGATCAATTGGGCTTGGTCAAGCCCAAACACTGTGGCTCAAAATTCAGTACCACATATAATACTCTCTTTAGGGCTATATAAAATAGAGAATTCAAATCAGACTAGGTCGAGAATAGTTTTATGTGAGTGAAGTAGCAAGTCTCACGACATGACATTACCATGACATCATGTGGTGGGGCTCACCACCCCACTCACATAAAAATAAAATCGGATTAATCCGATTGGCCTCCAAATCATTATTCTATAAAATATAAGACGTGAAAAATTAATGTTGTACTGCCTACAGTAACAAACCTTGTTTATCTAAACATATTGCCCAAGTTTTACTACTTGTGTACCCATAAGAGTACAAATTTCTATCAAGTTAAATGGATAATGAGAGAGACATTATTATACATTGCTGAATATTCAATTTGTTAATTGGCCTCTATTTGAATTTTTTTTTTTCTTTACTTTCTTTTTTTTGAATATTTAATATCAAAACAAACGGAACCTTAATAAATGAATATAAATGGAGTTTTAAATGAAAGTCAAATTTGATAAGCCCAAAAGAATGGGGATTGGTTTGGGCCCTCTGGATGGCTTTCGGCCCATCCCAGATTTGTAGGCCCTAATTATTTATTAGCAACTAACCAAGAACACTCTCTCATTAAAGATATAAACGACTAGTGTCCAAAACACTATTCAGTGGTCATAACAAACAGACATGCTTTTATGTTCTCTGTTCTCTCATTTGGGCATTACTTACAAAAGTGTTTGTATATATATATATAAAAGCATGAACATTGGATGACTATGGTCCCATTGTTCATTGCACCAATTCATAGAACCCAATAGAACTGAATCAAGAGAGATGCAATTAGGTGTGATATAAAGGCTATGTATCTTGTTGTCCCACCCGCATTCCATTATTTGAGAAGCATACTTTTCATCAACCAATTGACCCTAACATGCTAAACTGCATATAGAAACAAATTCTAACGGCCCAAGCTGAACCTTGCATTATTGACTCTCGGCTACTCTCTCTCTAATATATATATATAATATACACATATATAATATTTGTTTGTATATATATATATATATATATATATAGACACGACCAGAATCAAAATTTGGCTAAAAATCGTTAATTACTCATTAATTTTACTTAATTCAATTGCCAGTTAGTCATTAATTTTACTTAGTTCATCATGATCACATCTTCAATCTCAAAATGAACAGGCCATTTTGCAATTTGTCGTCTAATTATAAAGATAGTGCAGTTTAGTGAACATGAAAATCAATAAAAATTAATCAGAGGTCCGAAAAATAATTTTCAATTTAAAGTCCTGCCTACTCGGGACGGACTCAGACTCCTTCCGATCAAGCACTAGGTGTAACACCAGATCAATGACTAGGTTTGACTCTAATATCAAATATAACGGGTCGAACGATTGCCCTTTAACCCAAAAGTTTGGACAATGCTGCATACCTTGTATGTCCAAATCATTTTTCATTCAGATTTAATGTGAGACAAATTAGCCCATCTAACATTAAGTCACTTAACTCTGGTGTCTCATGAAGTATCAGGTCTAAGGTTCGACTCTCCTAGAGTACAAATAATTCCTTAAAAATCGCACCCGCGATGCAAGTCAAACTTTATCCGACTTGTATGGAGTGGTGCTTTGCACGTTGTTTCAAAGATTAGTCTAGGCACAGCTCCGGACACCCGTTAATTAAATTAAAAACAAAAAGCCCTTAAAAATATTGATTTTCTCAGAGCTTGTGCAAATGAATTCTAACTGTTGATGAATAATTAAGCATCATTCAGTCATAAAAGCAGCTTCTTCTTTTTCAATTAAGCATCAATCAGTCATAAAAGCAGCTTCTTTTTGTTCATTGAATAAAGAAGTCAAACTTGAATTTAAATTATGACAGGTTAACATGGACCCATTACATAATGACTCGAATTTTTTTTATAAAAAATATTTATAAAATTAGTAATAAAACATAATTTAAACATAAAAAATACATATAATGAAAAAAAAAATCACCAGCTAATCCTGTTTTTGCATCATAAAGACAAACAAATTCTGTAAAATTTTTACAAAGGAAGGAATTCCAACTTTTGACAAATATTTTCAACAAAGTTTTATAACTAATACAATTCTTCTTTTACCTTTTTCATATATCATGCATATTATTTAACTAATTTTTTCAAAATAATTGTGTTAAAAATTTGACTGAATAAAATGATTTTTTTCTTTAAAAAAAAGTTTAATTTCAAATTTATGTTATATTCGATTCATTATGATAAATTTAGTGCACTTTCTTACGTAATACTATCTAAAATTTCTAGATATTTATTTTTATTCTTGAGATTTTTTCAAAAGAAATATGAAGTAAAAAAATTGAAAATAATGAAAATAAATAATCTATTATTTATAAATATATATAATGCATGAAAAGTATTCGTTGTATTTTAACAATTTATGAGTTGTTTCTTACGGACAGTGAATTTGAAATAATTTGTTAAATCTTTTATCAAAGTATGTGGTATGGTGTATCTCCTCTCCTTTTCAAAGTAGAAAGTGAAGAGTTCAAATATTCCTAAGAGTGTTATTTGTTAAAAAAATTAATAAGAATTTGTTGAGAATTTTAGGAGTACTGCTAATTAGTAACAATTAGTATTTTAAAACAAAAATTATCAGTTTTAAAATACTGGAAGTAGAGAGTAAAATTGGTATTTTAGTGCGTAAAGTGCATTATTGGTAATTTAGAAATAAAGGGCAATGCCTAAAATAATTCATTGTTGATAGAATTTCAACTTAATTGAAAATACTTTTTAGAAGTTGAATTTATTTGTTTTATGAAAATTTTATAAGATTTATTATCTTTAAAGTACAAAAGTATGACTCATTTGTAATTTGCCTTAGAATTGACAAGTTAAGAAACCAAACTAATTTGGAAGCTTTCCAACATCAATTCAAATGAGAAAGAGAGAGATTTGTACTTGTAGATAATTAATTATGTAGACATATATATATATATATATATATATAAATATAGATTTCATTGCAAAATAAACATTGTATCTATTGGAACTATCAAATGTTGGGGAATTGAATGGCCTGTCTCAATAGTTTCTTGATAACAGTGTACACAAAAACAATTTGCATATGTCCTTCAACACTTGGCATCAGCATAACATGTAATGTCACTCTCTTTCTCAGCAGTAGTCTCATGTTAGTTATATATATATATATATATGTATGTGCTTGATATTTCTAATCATTTTTTACCATATACACGCTTTTCCCTTTTCTTCTTCTTTTTTGGTAAACTTTTTTTCACATGAATGTTCTTCTGGCATACACAATATAAGGAACTAACTTTCCTATGAAAGATTTCTTATCAAGTGGTCCAAAAGATAAGGACCATTATGCATGTTTTGATTGAGATAAGAAAACATGAACATGGCTTGTAGGGTATAGCTTTGATGGATGGACTGTGACCCATTTACTGAGAGGTCAATATATTTCATAAAGTCACCAACCAAGTAACACCCCATTACTTGTGAACAATGTTGTATTGTATTGTATTGCATTGAATATTTCAAATGGTGGCATTAATATTATTTGTTGTGAAGTGTTTAGCTTTAGATACAAGAAGAATGAATAAATGACCCATCCACATTAAATGAGCTGGTAATAACAAAAAAGAAAAAGGCCCTCACTGGGGCCCAATACCATTGGAATTAGGGATTAGCTTTTGGTCCCCTTAATTAATGTTAAGTTATGGAATAATCTTCTCTTGTGGCTCCCAGAAAATTATATAAATTACATTTATGAGACTTAGGCAAGTTTATAAAGTTAAAATAACTAGCAACATTGTGAGGCCCACCATCTTAGAAAGAATTAAATATCCTGAGTAGGGGTGTAACTTAAGCGCCTGAACACAATTGAGCCCAGCTCAATTTTTTACGAATTTGGATAATTATTTTTATAATTATAATTGGGTATGAGTTAAAAAATATCAATCCGAACTTAATTAGGGTTGATGTGCTAACAATCCAAGCTCAATCCAAAGTCGATTTTTAATTTTATTTTTTATATAATTTTTACTTTAAATATATTATATATAATATTCAAATTGTGATCACATTTTTCTTTTCAACTTTCTTTGTTTAAATAATAAATTATTGTATTTTAACACTTTGGATAATTAATTTCTTAAGAATTTGTTCGTATTTTTTTATAAAAAAATTGCATTAAGTTTTTAATTTTTTAGGAGTAATCTAATATGAAACAAGCTCAATATCACAATAAATTTTCAGCGTGGGAATTGGCCATATGGGCAACCCGAATTAACTTGACTTTGTAATCCAAAATTTTAACCCATGTTGTAAACCCGAGTTTAAAAATTTAAGAATGGATTGGGTTCAGGTTGAGTACTTAAAGTTAAAGGTCGGGTTAGGATTGGATTAAGGTTGAACATTTCAGATGTCGGGTTCAACTGGAGTTGTAACACCAACCCATACAACATGCCCAAGTTGCAGCCCTATCCTGAGGTACTTATATGTGATATGCCCAACTAGTGTAAGGTCTTTATTTCTCATAATAATAGAGAAATAAATAATTTTCAAGAGAAATGAAGAGCTTACTTTGATCTCCCACTATCGAGTGATCTACAATGTCCCTCATTGTATTGGAGATAATTTTAGTTAAAAAATGATATTTGAACTGTTAATTTGGGCCTGAAAGATAAGTTAAAGACTTATTTGTTGTTAAATATGTTTTAAGTAGGACCCATTATTTTCGCTTAAATATATGCATAAAAGTCCTTTGTTTGATACTTTTGGCCTAAATTGTGAGTTAGAGGTGCATTGTTCATTTTAGTTCGACAAGTTTTGTTAACTATGGGACATTATGTATACCATTACAATCAAACCAAGGTGAGGCCGAACATCTGGGCCTTGTTTGGAGGAAGTTTTCTGATTCTAAAACTTCTTTCATTTAAAAAGTCTTTGAAGAATGCTTTCAATAAAAAGGAATTTTTAAAAAAATAATTATTTCACAGATGCATTTTTTGAAATTCCTTCCACAATTAACACAATTTTAACTTGACAAATTTATCCTTAATAATTACTCTCAATAGGCAAGTTTTACGAAATAAAATAAGGTAAAAATGTCTATAAAATGTGTTACTTAAAATAATTATGGCTTTCCTTTCAAAAATAAATTTTTTCGACTTTTTTGAATGAACTTTTTAAGATTTCGACTTTCATTAAAAGTATATTTTTCTTATTTCACCAAACACTAATATTTTTTTAAAAATAACTTATTAGATTTGAAAATCAGTTTCAATCCCTCAAAAGACTCATTCAAGCGAAGACCTACTTGTTCAAATCGAGTCTAGGGACAAGCATTCAAATTTTGCTTGTAAAACTTCAACTCAAATTCAAGCTAAAAATAAAATCAATGGCAAGCCTCAACAACTTTTAATAAATGATTATTTAAGACCAAATCGCTTTATAAACATGTCTAAGTACGATGTTTGAGTTCAATTAATTTACTTAATTATTCAACATGAGTAAATTGAGCTAATTTGCAACTTTATGCATCTCCCTTTTTCAAATACTCCAAACTCCTTTCTAATACAAAATTTCAATGGATTTTTTAATGGGCTTGATTACATTTTATAATTAGAAACCTCAGTATACCCGCAGGATTACATTTTTCTGAAGTGCGTGAATCATATAGCAGTGTATATATACAGAGGGAGGTGAAATTCACAGTATACTTTTCAACAAATATACTCTAGTTTAAACGGAAATGACATTATTTTTTCTAATTTCATAAATAAGATAATAATTTTTTAGAAAGAAAATATTTGCATTTTATTTTTTTATAATTACACTCCACTTGCCTTTTTTTTATTTTATAAAAAATAACAATAATAACCCTAAACTCATTATGGATCATAATTTATTTTATAATACATAACTACCTTTTATACTATGAATGCAAACTCTTTTAACCTTATTTACTCTCTATTTACTTTCTTCAGTACTTTATTTATTTTTGATTAATGTTAAAAGATAACTTTTTTCTTGGGTCATTATTTTTTATTTTTTTTTATCATGTCAAAAGAGATGCTTTATTCAACAGAGATAAATGTTTTTTTTTATCCTTTCAAAATAAATAATTTAATCGACAGAAATAACTTTTTTTATTTTTTATTTTTTTAGTATGTCAAAAAAGATACTTTATTCAACATAGATAAATTTTTCTTGGCTACTTTTTTTTTTTTGCGTACCATACTATTTTTTCAGTCTTGCCGAAGGAGATATTTTATTCAACAGACATCAATTTTTTTTTTTTTTGTGTAGTACGCTTTTTTTTCCGTTTCATGTTAAAAAAAATAATTTATTCAACAAATATAAAAATTTTTTTGGATCCTGTCAAAAGAGATCATTTATTCAACATAGATAAATTTTTTTATTTTTTTTGGTCTTGTTAAAAGAAATAATTCTTTTTGGGTTCATTTTTTTTAGATTTCTTTAAAAGAGACAAAAAACATTAAATATTAGAAACAGATAAGAGGATATCTGAAAGGATAGTTGTGTAATTTAAAATTATATAATAATTCACTTGTGAAATTATGGTTAGTAGTGTCAGTTCTTTTAACACGAGAGTGCAAACATATAAAAGAAGAGTGTTAATATCATCTCTTTTTTTTTTATGAGTTAGATATTTTTGTTATTTCCTTTAATAAAAATATAAAATGTGAAGTGTATTTATTGAAAAGACCATGTTACTTATGTAGAATTGATAAATCCCACCACATGCATTCTATGAATGAGAAAGCATAAGTTTGAGAATTTTGTTCAACAATTTTGAAAAGTAAAAAAAGTAGAATGTGACTTTCACTTTCTCTATACTGAAAAATACAGATCTAAATTTCCGGGAAAAAAAAATACAAATCTACGGTTAACAAAAGCCAAACAAAGACTTCCAGAAATGGCTACTGCGTAATTTGCATTGAGCCCATGTCAATTTTACCTCTATAATTGAAAGAGCTTTGATATTTGGGCCGAAAAAGACAATTTCCTATTTTGAAAAAGACATTTTCCTATTTTGAAAATTTGAGAGCTTTGGTCATACAAAAACCGTGTCGTTTGGCTTATGAAATTGAGGGTCTTTGTCCTGCCTTGTAGTAAGGTTTGTTTGGTGAACCAAGAAAAGGACAAAGAACGCCCTTCAGACGTGCATGGCTATTAATACTACAAAGTATACAATATATATATATATATATATATATATATATAGATATATGGGATAAATAATAAGATATATAAAATGACTAGCCATTAATTGCTGTAAGAGACACGATGGCCCACTTGGTCCGATGGATTTGTAATCGTTTTCAAAAACATTAGTACTAGTTTTTGAAAGTCATTCTTTAATCTGATTCTATTAAGTACAATTTGTTTAATCAACAGCGTTGAAATACAAATCCTAATAGAAAAAGTTACAAAGAAGTCAATTTAAATGAGATAATTTTTTCAAATTCACTCAAACTTCTCTTCGGGCCTGAGGAGCAAATCTTTATAATGGAGTCTACAAATTCTTTAATTTTTTTTTTGCTAAGTGAAGTCCTCCATTTACCGTTTCTAAGATTTAACCAACTCTTTACAAAAGATTGATAAGAAGACTTATAACAATGATTGTCTCCGAAAGATTAATATATAATTTGAGGCTACATTTTATATTTTTAACATCATATAAGACTTATAGACAAAACTTGTAGTCACAAGTTTCACTTAGTACAGAAAAGTGTATATAGCGAATATAATCGGTATAACTAGCTGGGCCACAATGTGAATTGTCGATTTGCTCCCCACAAGACAACATCCCTAACTGAATCTCGGATCACATTGACCATTGAAAGCATCAAGAACAAGCAACCCATCACTGATCAAATGGTCGAAGCCAACATCCCAAATCTCAGGACCTTAAGGTTAATGTTAGCCCTAAAGGCCTCATCCACGTCTTTGTTGTTCAACAAATTGATGACGACAAGTTAGGAGAAGAGGAAGAAGATAAAGGAGATGACCTAATGTTGGCACTGCAAGTCGCTCGGTTCTTGAGGCTGTACTGGCCCGGTGTGGTGAAAGAGAGGCCGACGAAGACGGCGATAGTGAAAAGTGAGTTCATGTTGACGAGACCGTCGAGGGCTGTCATATGGACGTTGGTGGTGGAGGACAATGAAAATGGTGTCGATGTGGTTCTCTTGGTTTGTTGATCGTAGTAGTCTTTAGGGTACGAGTCATATCTGAAAGAGAAGAGAGAGAAATTGAGTTATAGAACATATAAACACAAAAGGGTACTCTTGTCATTACAAAATGTTCTTCTGGGGTAATGTGGTCATTTTACAAGTCAAATGGTCATTTCACATGGTCAAGGGGCATAATGGTAATTTCTCATGGTGGTCGAGTTCTGACACAAGAGCTGACTAAAGATAGGGGGCTCATAAGTATCATGCACCAACTTTTACGAGGCGCGTTGGTACCATGCTTCAAAAATTGCATCTACCTATAATAGATAAAAAGTTTAGGGGGGATGTCAGTGTAATTAACCTTAAATTATATTAGGCAAAAGTGCACTAAACACCCTCCGAGATGCTGACGGGAGATTAGAGAGAGAAAACCCTTCTTGTATGTATTTTAATGTTTGAGAGCTAAAAAGGTCATTTTGAGTTTATGTAATTTTGGATCTCTTAACAATAAAATTAAAGCCTTAGGAAAACAACGTGAGCCTTTTTACAAGTTTGATGGCTTGATTGCAATGTTTAATAGTTAAAAGGTGCATGTGGCAACAACTCAATAGTTGAAGGGTGTTTAGTACACTTTTGTCTTTCTAATTTTTAAAATTTAATAGTTGAAGGGTGTTTAGTGCACTTTTGCCTTTCTAATTTTTAAAAGTACAACTAAACATTTCTTTATAAAAAGTGGCCAAATCATTTGATTCCGTTCAATGGAATTCAAATTACCATTCAAACTTCATTTGTTTTTCATTTCTTTATACGATCTTTAATTGTTTACACAACCATGTTAAATGAGTTTATTTAGGGGTCTTTCCAATCACACTTACCTACTTAGAATTTTTTTTGTGTTTTGTGTTGCATTACCGACAAAATACTGTTTTATTTTTGTCGATTACTGTGCTGTCGACAATTACTTTTTATTGTTAGTGAAAAGATCTCTTGTCGTGTGCTGGATGTGATGATGCACTATATCAAAGCAAAACAACGCAACACATTTAGTAACTTTTATTTCCATTTAAATAGTACTACATTTATTAAATATGTTTTTGTTTTCAAAAATTTTACAATAAATTTTAAGTTATTAACCATGCTTTGAATCATTGTTAAACATACTTCTATTTAAGGGGGCTTTAGCAAGTTTGATTTCTTTCACTTTGATAAATGACATGAACCTTTTAAGGCTGTTTCGGAGTCTCCATCTTCACCCTAATTGCACGAATCACGCTGATGATTAAGCTTTAAAAAATGAGAAACCATAAATTCCACCATGAGCGCCCACTGCTTGTGTTTTTTGCTACTCCGTATTTCAGTGGATCAAATTTGTCTGCTACGATAAATTCCAAGAATAAAAATAACTTCTGATTAAACAACCAAGGCGTGGATATATTGAACAAATAAAAATAGATTATGATAATACAACTCAGTCTCAACACATTAATTTACAGCCTCGAAACACATAATCAATCACTTTCGGAGCTTCGAAAAGCTGAGACACGATCCGTCTAATGTGCCGCCAAAAATGACGACGTCAGCCACCGGGCAACCGCCGTTTAGTTGCCGTCTCGCCGCAGACACTGCGCAGTTATTAATTACGGTTTAGCGTTGATAGCGACGGCGACTTGACGGTGGACGTTAGTGAGTCACGGAAAACGTTTGCATCGGAAAACGGAGTGAGCAGAGAGTACAGGTGGTGGATGAGGTTTACTTGACGGAGATGGATAACGGCGATGGGACCCAGTTAGGGGACCTGAGGGTACTGACCACACTAGCTGTTGTTGAAGGTTGTGACTTGTGTGTGGGGGTGTGGGGGTTTGATTTGAATGCTAACCTGAGCGTGTGGTTAAGTTCATGCTTTCATTTATGAGTTGTGCCAAATTTCAAAAATTGAATTGGCAGATCACATGTTGTGGGTGAAGAAAAGGCCAAGTTTTGGATGTTATTTACGAAAATGAGATCTGATCTTGGAGTTTTGTGCACGTTTATGATTTCAAGATATTAAGTGAGATAGGATATAAAATGTTGAAAGTCTGATTCCTGCTCTCCATCACTTTTGGGAGCAAGTATTCTTGGGCCCGGCGCATTTGCGTGGGGGGCGCATTTTAACCCTTCCTGCATTATATGGTCGATAATTTTTTTTGTATATTATGTGTTAGGTCCATTTAATATTTACACCACTTTTAATTTTTCATTTCAGTTCTTTATATATATATATATATATATATATATATCTGGGATGAAAAATTCTGTCCGATCCCGTTTGAGATTATTGGTGAAGGACATATTTTAAAAAAAAATTAAAATTCGTTAAGGTCCAAAGTTGTCCCGATTAATAATAAATATTTTTTAATTACGTGTAACTATAGTTTTTCTTTTACTTCAATTCTTATGATAGTTTTAAATTGAATACGACTATTTAGTCGGATTAAAAAAAAATCAAAATATAACCCACTCTATGCATCTTTTCATATTTACAAATTTTACACTTCTCTTCTTAAATCACATTTAAAGAGTGAATCTCTCTTTTTTATACTTTATTTTTTCAAATTTCACGATTCTCTTTCTATATCATATATTTACATCTCACATAAAGTGGTTTCTATTTCTATATTAGAGTTTTTCACATCAGTTGTAAGTCGAATGAAAGAATGTTGTCAATTATATCATTTTTTTTTTAATTTAACTATGATTTTTTTTAAACATTTGACTATACTTAAAAAAAAAAAAATGTATATTGGAGCGCCGAAACCTACCTCGACTCACTTACGAGTTTAAAAAAAGAATTTCAATATGAGTCGGGACAAACACTCTTCCTTTCGATGGCCTTAACAAAGCTTTATCCCTCTATCTTTAATTTAAAATTTTAAAAAATAAAACTAGATTATAGTCGTTATGCTCAGAATCTCTTTTTCCTTTTTACTTTTCGTTCTAACACTTGATAGGTGAGTCTTATTTTGAAAACTTTCTTTCTCAATTATTTGTAGATCAAGAGAACCTTCTTTTTTTTTCTTTTTTCACAATTGTTACCATTTTCTTACCTTTATTAATCTATTCTTTTCTTCTCGAAAGCAGAGATGTGTTTGGAGCCTTCCATTGTAAACCAATTCGGAGCCGCTAAAGAGCAAAGGACAAACTCAAAAGCCAAACTTCACCTTTTTTTTTTTTTCCCTGAAAACAGCGCGCTGTGCAAGTTCAAATCTAAAAAAATGTTTTCTGCGACGTCGTGTTGTCATATTCCCAAAGACAGGTCAATTTCGAAATTTTGTACAAAAAAAAAGGCCATTCGCGTAACCTAAATCCCTCGACGGCGATTTTGGTACAGTAAAAAATCTGCAAAACAAAAATCAAAAACTCATGACTGGGGTCACCTTCGGGATTCGTGTAACACTGAACACTGCATTGTATTGTATTTTTACGTGAAAAATGAAAATCACTGACAATGAAGTGATTGCATATATATATATATATATAAACACACACATATATATAGACACACACAATGACTTATACTATATGTATGTATATATGTGTGTACTACTCTATGATATTTTGGTGATATAATTACCGCATCAATGGGAATGGGTCGGTGACTTGGTTGCGTCGAAACCCTAACAATTGATTACTACTATTACGATTTCACGTTTGGAGCTCTCGTCTTGTCTTCCTCTTTCTCTCTCTCTCTCTCTCTGTCTTTTATTTGCATTTAATCTCTATCTGTACCACTTTCTTTCTCTTTATCTCTCTATACTGGCGTGGTTTTGCTGTTCTGATGTGAAAGCAGAGAAAGAACAAAACAAAACAAAATCGATAACAGTACCAAACAACAATAATAGAGTAGTAGTGCCCTTCCTTTTCGGACTTCAAACCACCATGTGCTTCAGATAATGTCACAACTTTTCTTTGAATTCAGTAAGCTATCTTCTCTATTTTTACTATATTAGCTGTTGTTCTCTCTCTATATATATGTTATATGTATATGTATATGTGTGAATGTCATTTGATATTTTGGATTTTAGGTTTTGCAGGTGTGGAAGGCTCTGATTATTGTATCACTCTGTTTGATTAGACTGAAATTTGAGGTTCGTAACCGAAGATTCTCAGAGTTTCTGGTCTCGTATTGTTGATTTGATCATTTGATTTTCGGGTGAACTTGGTTATCTTAATTCGGTGTTGCGTCATATTCCACTTAATTTAGCGAGAGAGAGAGAGTTTTAATTTTGGATCTGGAAAGCAGCTCATATGGTTTTTCACTGGTTTGACTAGTTATTTTGAGGTCGACTTTGATGCTCTGTCGTTTGTGTTGTACGCACATCATGTGCCAAATAGTGTTCTGATACTTCAAACAAGGCTGAGCTTCATCAAAACTTTTGGATTCATTAGGTTCTGCTATAGAGGTTTTCTGCAGATCTATTCAAGAGATCTGCATTGGCTACTATATTTGGAAGATTCGAGCGGACATTTCTTAGACTGTGTTAATGGGTAAAAACAAGTTCAAATTGAATTGAGTAGCTTTGGAGCTTTGACCTTCTTTATGTTGGGTAAAATAGCTTAAAGCCTTTGCTAATTTTGATTTTCTTGAGAAATTGGTAAGAAAGTGCTGTGAAAAGGGTCTTGTCATTTTGATGGGATCAGGCTTGGGACTGTGACAGAACAGTAGCATGTCTGCGATACGTGGATGAGAATCCTAGCTTTCTGGTGGGAGCAGAGTACACAATAATGCAAATAATGTTTTGTTGTCGTTGTTGTTTCATGTAGACATATAGGCTTTTTTGGATTCCTGGGGTTGTGTTCTCTGTGAACATATAATATTCATGGGTTTGGAGGGTTGGATTTGTTGAGAGAGGAGGTGGGTACTATTTTTCTGTGCTAATGAGTCGGGAAATGAAGCGAGGGAAGCAAGAGAAGAACTCGGATGTTGCCGAGAAGGTTGTCGTTGCCGTTAAGGCAACCAAGGAGATTCCCAAGACTGCTCTGGTGTGGGCATTAACTCATGTTGTTCAACCTGGGGATTGCATTACACTGCTAGTTGTCGTCCCTTCGCAAAGTTCGGGTACCTTTGTCTGCCTTTTTTTCATCTCCTTGCTCTATGATTGCAACTTCATTTTTGTTGATGATGCCAAATTATTGATACATTTTTCATGCACCTTTGTTATATTTAATCTTTTGTCGCATAATGATTCCCTCTTTATTTGTAAGGGGCAAAGTAAATGATCATTTGCCTTTGGTACTCTTCATGGAGTTTGACTTGATCGTTTGGCTAAATTTTGTAAATTTCCACATGCTGGGCAATTTTGTCATGGTTGAATGTATTAAAGAATCAGCCTTCTAGTTTTCTAGTGGATAATTGTTGTCTTCACAGGAAATTATCCAGACCTTTCCCTGTTTTATTTACTGGATTTAGTGCTAGATCTTTTCTTGTTTGATTTTAGGCCCCTCCGGCTTATTTGAACCCCAAGCATTAGCTCGGCTGTTCGAGTGTGTTATTGACCCGACCTCTCCTGGACGAGGTTGGATGTTTGACTCCCAGTTCGCTCATTTTCTTTGGTGTACTTTCTGTGCATAGTTGTTAAAGGCTCAAGGCGCACTAAGGCGCTAAGGCTTCCTGGAGCCTGAGGCGCGAGGCGCGGGCCTGACTGAAGTGAGGCGCACGTTGAATTTTTTTTTTAAAAATATCACATTTTGTAGTGAGTGAGTGAAACAATGTAGAACAACTACAATTGAGAGCAAATAAAAAGCATAGTCATGGCAATTAACAACAAATGACACAGGAAAATAGGTTTCAGAGTGAGAAAACAGCATCTACAGGTGCGCCTCGCGCCTCAGGCGCGCATTGCGCCTCGGGTGCGGCGCGCCTCTTTGAAGGGGCCTCGCCTGGGCATACCCTAGGCGCAGAGGCTGCACCTCGCTGCGCCCCGCGCGCCTTTGACAACTATGTTTCTGTGTAATCAGATTAGTTGTCTTCTCTGTTTGATTGGCTTGCAATTTTCTTATGGATGCACAAGGGAAGAGAAGATTCTCTTATTAAGTATTTCTTCAATCACTAAAAGATTGGAGAATCAAATTTTTTTTTTTCTTTTTTTGTTTTGGTTTCCGTATTTGGAATTCTGTGGCTAGCTGAATGTGGCGAGAAAGTATACAATACCCTAGGTACTTTATATGTGGTACCCTCGGCCAATGTAAGCTCTCCATTTCTCTTGGAAACTATCAATTTGTGGAGAAATGGAGAGCTTACACTGGGCTGGGGTGCCACATAGGAAGTACCCAGGGTATTGTGTACTTTCTCATATGTGGCGCCCTTTTGGCCTTGTTTGGCTTCATATCTAGTGTCTTTCATTTTTTGATTCTTATGACCATCATTTTCATGTCTTTATGATCAATTTGAAGTACTTTATAAGAGAAATGGAGACCTTTGACAGACACAATTCTGATAATCATCTTAATCTCTATTCTTCAGGTAGGAAATTATGGAACTTCCCTAGATTTGCAGGAGACTGTGCCAGTGGCCAGCGAAAGTCTCATTCAGGAACGAGTTCAGAACAGAAATCTGATATTACCGATTCCTGCTCCCAGATGATCCTTCAGCTTCATGATGTTTATGATCCTAATAAGGTTGATTCCTCAAATTATATTTTCATGTACAGTGTCATGCCCTCCCAGTGGTTGCTGATTTGTGTTTATTTACTGATTCTGTTTCGTAGATAAATGTGAAGATAAAAATTGTTTCCGGGTCACCATGTGGGGCAGTGGCTGCTGAAGCGAAGAGAACTCAAGCTAATTGGGTTGTACTGGACAAGTAATTTTCTTAGTTTTGAGGCGTGCAAGTAATATGTACGAGATTATGAAGTGATATTGGTTTCAAAAATCATAAAAAAATTCTTTTTCTATTTTATTTTTATTTCTTTATCAAGTTCTTAGCCTTAGCCAATGATTTTTTTGGTTTACCATTCTTGATCTAGCTTTTCAATTTATGTTGCTTCTGTGATTCCTTTTGTCATTTGCTGCACAGACATCTCAAACATGAGGAAAAGCGTTGTATGGAAGAGCTGCAGTGCAACATTGTTGTTATGAAACGCTCCCAGCCAAAAGTTCTGCGTCTAAACTTGGTCGGATCACCCAAGAAGGAATCTGAAACAGCTTGTCTGTTACCTTCTGAACTAGATCAATCATCTGAGAAACAGTCTAAAAACACGACTGATGTAGCAAACTCCATTCGAGGACCTGTTGTGACTCCAACAAGTAGTCCAGAGCTGTTTACTGCAACTGAAGTTGGAACGTCATCAGTATCAAGCTCAGATCCTGGAACTTCTCCATTTTTAATCTCTGAAATAAATGGAGAGCTGAAGAAAGAGGAATCATTGGGCACAAAAGAAACTCTGGATCACGATGACTCAAGTTCTGACACAGACAGCGAAAACTTATCTCATTCTTCAACAAGTTTAGGGTTCCAACCATGGATGGCAGAAATTCTCAGTTCTCATCGCCAATCCTTGCAACACTTCGAAGAAAGCTCACAAAGATCTAACAATAGGACTCAAAATTCCACAACCAATGGTTTGCTGGGGAAGTTCTCTAAACTTGATCGAGATGCTGGATATGGAATGCCAAACTATAGAAATGATCCGGATTTCAATGGAAATGTGCGAGAAGCAGTTTCTCTATCCAGAAATGCACCTCCTGGGCCCCCTCCCCTGTGTTCAATATGTCAACACAAAGCACCCGTGTTTGGAAAACCTCCTAGGTGGTTCACCTATGCTGAGCTGGAGCTTGCTACTGGAGGGTTTTCACAAGCTAATTTCTTGGCTGAAGGAGGCTTTGGATCCGTCCACAGAGGGGTTCTTCCAGATGGTCAGGCGGTTGCTGTCAAGCAGCATAAATTGGCAAGTTCTCAGGGGGATCAAGAGTTTTGCTCTGAAGTGGAAGTCCTCAGTTGTGCACAGCACCGAAATGTTGTTATGTTGATTGGATTCTGCATTGAGGACAGGAGAAGGTTGCTGGTTTATGAATATATATGCAATGGTTCCTTAGATTCTCATCTATACGGTAATTTTCTCCCCCACTGTGGAATACTTGATGCTATTACTGCAAGTGCAATGCATATGCGGCAATGACTAGCCAATGCAATTTGTTATCATTGTGAATAAATCTCCTGCCAGCTCAATTTTAAGGCAAAAATATATAGATTAAGATTAAAAAAACCTTGACATATTTGATGGTTGTATCTTGTATGTTTAGTCTGATGGATTTTCTAAGAGAGTCTAGTTTAACTATTTTGCTGTCTCACACTAGTTCTTGGCAATTGGCATTATAAACCTCTTCTGTTCTTCCATTCAGTGAACCATATTAGTTAGAGTGAAGCATAAAAACTTCGACAGATTCAATGTGAAGATTTAATCAACTCCAGAGCTTGACTAATGTTACTGCTTGAACTAAAACTTGGAACAAGTACTTGGACTTTTCATTCATTAAAGTACACTTTGTTATCAATATTTAGAGCTTAAAACATTTAAAATGTTTCAATTAGATTGTTTGTTTATCTTTTTCCTGTAATTGTGGCTAAAATGATTTTGGTACTTTCAGGACGTCATCGAGAACCATTAGAATGGTCTGCACGCCAAAAAATTGCTGTGGGAGCTGCTCGAGGGCTGCGGTATCTTCATGAAGAATGCAGAGTGGGCTGCATTGTTCATCGTGACATGCGGCCTAACAACATCCTCATCACCCATGATTTTGAACCACTAGTATGGCAATTCTTAAACTTCCTTCTATAGTTGAGAAGTCTAGGTCTTGAATGCATTTTCGTATCTTCTTTGTATTTGTTGCGTTCTTTCAACCTCCCCTCAAACAATAAAAAAGAAAAAAATAAAGAAATTTCTCAGGAAAATATTATGAATGTTCTAATTTAATAAACTCAATGAGGGTATCTTGCAGTCCGGAAAAGGAATTTCACATCATACGGAGCAGTGTGAATGTGGAATGAGGATGTTAGCATTTAAAATCATCTGCTATAAACAACCAATTCCTTCAACGACATAGTAGAGTTTTGGGATAATTTGTTCAGGTGGGAAAAGCATTTATTTCTCTTAGGGAAACTGGAGGACTCGAAATAGTTTTTGACATTTCAGTGTGATGTTCTCCAACTATTTTGTAGGAAAAATGGGCATCCCCTGGTAAGATAGTGAATATAAATGATATGGATATTGTGAAATTCTTACTTCTGTTATCTTGTTTCCTTTTACAAATTTCAGCATATACACAAGTGATCATCCATTCTGTGCTTCTCATAATTTACTTCTAGCACGTGCTTGAGAGTCGTATATTATTGGTTGGAGGACTAATATGTAAGAAACTGCTATAGTGATGTGTCATCCATGCTCCATGGTTAATGCAAATCATTCGTCCTGATCTGTTAATCTAGGATATAGAAAAAATTAAATGAAGTGAAAATGTAAATTGACTAAAATGGATATTTTTCTTCACGTAAATTGCTATTACACATTCAAGAATGTAAGCTTTGATGCAACTGAATTTTTCTTATGGTAATTCCTCCAATAAATGAGTAAGTTTTCCTATAACCTCCCCATCCTCAAAGAGGAGGGGGGAGGGGTTCGAGCCACGGTGTGGGCAAAAAAGTGTGTGAGAGTACCTCAACTAGGAAAAAAAAAAAGAAATGGACTTTTTCACTGTGCAACGTGCATTTTCATAAACATAAGTTGTGAAGTGTTGCAATCTAAATCCTACTATTGGTTTGCTAGGTTGGAGACTTTGGCTTGGCGAGGTGGCAGCCCGATGGAGATACTGGTGTGGACACAAGAGTAATTGGAACATTTGGGTATGTATTGAGATGTAGCTTTTAGTTGTCTTGGACCATCTCTGTGCAAATAGAACTCAAGTATACTATTCTGTTCATTATAGGTATTTGGCTCCAGAATATGCTCAAAGCGGCCAGATCACTGAAAAAGCTGATGTTTATTCGTTTGGGGTTGTATTGGTGGAGCTTGTTACTGGACGAAAAGCTGTGGACCTCAATCGGCCAAAGGGCCAGCAGTGCCTCACTGAATGGGTATATTTTGTGAAATTTACTTGTCATATCCATTTACCAAATATTATGCATTAAAATCAGGCTATGCTGTCCATGTAAAATTGTTGAAATGCATTACAATTTACTGAAACAAATGGACAAGGATGAAACAATAGTTGTACTTGTATCATCTTGGTCGTCTGCACTGTATGTTTTTCCTTTTACTTGATGTTTATGCTCTTTGATTTTGAGCAGGCACGTCCACTGTTAGAAGAATATGCCATTGATGAACTGGTTGACCCACGGCTTGAAAACAACTATAATGAACAGGAGGTCTATTGCATGTTGCATGCTGCTTCCTTGTGCATACGGCGGGATCCTCATTTAAGGCCTCGCATGTCACAGGTAAGAGATATATTTGTAAGGAAAAAGAGTCATATTCATCTTTTAAATATTAGATCCTGTGGCATTTATCAAAAAAAAAAGAAAAAATGGCTCAAATGGTGTTATGCTAGTTGAGTATTAAGTTTCTGCATTTGCAATATGATGGAACAGTGTTGTGCCCAAGTTATTTGTCCTTGTGTCAAACAACAATGTAGAGACCTAAGTCTAAATTGAACCCTGGTGAGGAACTCCCAGACAGCAAGTGAACAAATGAGGAACCGAAATGTGGCGTGACAAAAGAATCCTTCTGGATGTTGTGTGGTTTTCTTGATTGGAATACTTTCCCTTTTTCAAACTTCAAATGCGCTGTAAAAAAGCTTTTATAAGCTGAAGCAGGTTTCCAACACAACGGTCTCTGCTAAGTTGTGTCATTGTCATCTTGATGGCTTTTTGTGTTAATTTTGGTCTGAGTGTTGCTTATGCATTTTGTTTCATTGGTAAAAGGTGCTTCGAATACTGGAGGGCGACATGATCATGGACTCAAATGGGTCAACACCTGGGTATGATGTGGGCAGTCGCAGTGGAAGGATTTGGTCGGACCAACAACAGCGACATCAACACTATAGTGGTCCAATGTTAAATGAGGCAATGGAAGGGTTTAGTGGGAAGCTCTCCCTTGAGACACCAAGGCCACCTTTCTGGGAAGTGGATAGAGCCAGGAGAACTTCATGTGAGGAAGATTTGTAAAGAGCTCTTCCTTGTCTTGAAATGCATGCATGGTATTATATACTGAAAATGTGGAAAAGCCCCTTTCTTTTTGCTCTCGTATTTTTTGTTCAATCCCATCTAGGCCTTATATTTGTATAGTGGAAGGAAATTAGGGATCGTAGGGTTTTGTATTACATTTCGAAATGAAGGAAATTGGCAAGATCTGAACCTTAAGTAGATAGGTTTTGGTTGGATCAAAGAGCAGCACTAACAGCTTCATTTATTTTTGTATTTTTTGTTCGTGATTGTTTGTCATCTTTACCAAACATTCCAAGTTCTCAGCAGATGAGTGTTCAAAAGGTTTTCAATCAAGCAGTGTAAATGTTAATGCTGACAGTTCTATGCTCTTCTCATCCCGATTGTTTATAACGTCTACAAGTAGTCCCTGTTTTGAAACTGAGCCTCCTATAATCTACTATAATGACTAGAAATGGCAACGGGGTGGGTCTGGGTGGGGGACCCGACTCTATCCCCGTCCACCAATAATAAGATTTGAACAAGTTATATGTTTATATCAGGTTAATTTTGTGTGTGTAATTTATATAAGGGTAATATGGTAAATATACAATATAAATGGAGGGGGTTTGTCTATCCCGTCTTGCAACAATTTAGATTTTTCTTTCTCGCTTCTATAACCCGTTCAAAATTATTTAAAGTCCCTTAAAATTGGTTTAAACGGGATGGGGGGTGTGGCGGGACAAATTATCATTCCTTGTGACTCTGGAAGCTTGTAGCATTAATTAGGTTGAAGAGCTTGCGGTTTGGAATGTCCTCGGTTTATATAATTCAGCACTTGAAACAAAAATTCTAGGAACCAGCTATAAATGACAAATGGTACTTTTGAAGAGTAAATTTGAAAAATATTTTAATTTGTTAAAAAATCTTTTAATTAGGTCAGAATAGAGTTTATAATTTATCCAGATTGATTTTACCATTTCTCATATTAGGGTGTACACAGTTCGGTTTGGTACGATTTTAGAATAAAGTAGAACTAAACCGGGAATCATTAGAACTAGTGAAATTGAATCGTAAATGATCATTTTGGATTTATAGTTTTGGACTTTCTTATATATATATATATATTTGATTATCCTATTTTTTGTGTTGTATGGTAAGTTATTCTTTATTAATAAGAATCGAACATTGTATATATATATATAATAATTATCTAAACGATTAGAATTCGTTCAATTTTTTTTCAATCTCAAACTAGACTAAACCGTTATAAACAGTTTTATAAGTTTTAGAACCAAGAACTGAACCAAACCTTTCTTTAATTCACATAATCAAATGAAACCGAACAATTTAATTTGATCTACTTCGGTTTTTTTTCATAAAGGCAAGATTTCATTTCAAGATGGTTGAGACAAGTTACAACATGAGATATACTCCATCAATGGAGATGCTTTCTTGAATACATCTTGGAGTCTCGTAAAGAAAAAATTTCTCAAATCTAATCCTAAGAGCCCACCCGACTAAGTGGTGAGTGACACCATTAGCCAATCGAGGCACGAAGACAATTGAAAATTTTGAATGCTCATTCATCCACCATTTCATGTCTTCCACAATATCACTCACATTCCAAGGAGTAACATAAGATCCATTTACAGCCTTGGCTACAACCTCTGCATCCACTTCAAAGACAATGTTATCCCATTTCCATTTAATAATTGTGGACATAGCCATTCGCAAAATGAGCGCTTCAGCCATTGTAGGGTCCTTAACCGACGAAAAGAAAAATTGGGCTGCAACCCAAACAACCTCTTGACAATCTCGCACTACCATGCCCATTTTGAAATTTTGCAAAAACTGGCATCACAATTTACTTTAAGAAAATTTCTTGGAGGTAGCCAACAACGAGACGAATCGGAAATCACATGTTCATGAACATCATCCGAACTTGGCATTGAACCCACATTCACAGAATTGTTGTTTAGCTCGAGCCGCAATATTGGACGCTTCCCACCACTGCTCTTGGAAGACCCAAGCGTTACGCGCCTTCCAAATAAACCAACACAGATAGGCTGCTATACCCTTTAAACACCAACCATAAAAACTTTTTTCCCACCGATCCATCTGTTCTCTCAACCAACAATCCCATTTACCATGGGCCACCTCCAAAAAATCAAGGCGCAGAGAGGAAAGTTTCCATACCTGAATGGTCACCGGTTATTTTTCACACCCCAGCTTATTACTATAAAACGTTCAACACATTTAATCAATGTATTTGAATAGTGCGGTCAAAACTGTAATCTATTAACAAGAAAACTCCAACTTAAAATCAAATGAGATTTAATCAATTCTAATCTACAAGACTTTTCAAACAACTAAACATGTAGTGAGATACTGTTAATATCAAATGATACCCCCCACAATAGATTTTATGTACTTCCTAGCACTTGTCAAATAGTGAGAAGGAATCAATCTGCTGAAATGAAAAAACTTTGAAGCAGGCAGTAAACATGCCTGGAATCAAGCTATAGTTACTTTCTCTGGTTGAAAGTTTGATTCCCAAGTGACCTTCATATTGAAGTGCTAACCAAATTATGCATTATTAATTGCACTGAATGAACCACTTAAATTTGAAGTTTTTTCAGTAGTACATATAAAGAGTTGGCAAAGCCTCCACAGTTCTTTGTCATGGCAAACACATCAGCATATATGCACAGATGTACTCAACTTAGACAAAAAAAGGCCCTAAAAAGGGTGTCATGTGATAGTTAAGGTGAAAACTCTTCAAACTGTTCCTTGCTCTTTCAGCTTTCTTCTAAGATTTCCTCATCTTAGACCTTGCATACCTGAAGAGCATCCATCAATGAAAATATTACTTAGCTGTGGTCACAATAGAATGTTACCAACAAAGAAATGATATTGAAGTATATATAGAGTTGGAAAAGAATACTCTATGTGCATGCCACCCCGGTCTGACGATGGTATCGTGCTTCCCTGAAGAGCATTCATAGCCTGATTTGCTTGTTCAATGTCCTGTCAAGAAGAAAACCGGTGGATAAGATCTTACAAACCCTGTCAACTCACTTCACTTGGCATTTAATTAATCTATATGATATAAATGTACATATTTTGTAAACTAATTGCTACAATATGTTAGTAGGTGGTCGCCATTTGCATTCTGGTTAAGAAGAAAAGACTTTTCTTTGGTGTTCACACGAAGAATCTGGTCTCTCAATACCAATTGTTGTGTGTGAAAAAAATTCACCATTAAGGTGCCGTTCTGAAATTAAACATCAACTTCTTAAATGCGTTAAGTGCCAAAGGGGCCATGAATTCACAAAATATTAAGGGATGATGTACTTATAACTAAAAAACCAAAATAAGTTGGTTAAAAATAAATTCAAAAGGAAGATAATATACTCCATGATGAATATCAGTAATTAGATGTCCCACTGCATGAACAAAATTAAATTGCATAGTTGCAGTTTAGCAGTATAGATACCTCAAAATCAGCAAATGCAACTGGCATTCCACCCCTAGCACGCACCTTGAGCAAGTTAAAGCCAGGATATCTGACACCAAAAAGAATACAAATCAAGTATAAGCATGCACCTATTAATCCCACTTAACAACATATGGAAACAATATGAGGACAAATTGAGATTAGCAAAAAACAACAGAAGAGAATAGAGCATTTTAAAAGACCACATAAATGTCGATAGAAACAAAGACCACAATTAGGATTTCTGGGGTAACTTACTGAGATAGAACTTGTTTCAGTTCATCTTCGGTGCAATTAGGACCCAGATTTGCAATAAACAAAGTGGAACATGGTGAGACACCATCAACCGTCTTTTCTGTCTGATCCTGTAATATCTAATAAAAATCAAGCAACAAATCAGACATTATCATAAAGATAGATTTAGAAGCACTTGCTTCACAAGTATCTGTTAGTCTTTTATTGAAACTCGCACAAATTTCTGATTGATGGAAGAGGAAGAGACTCAAAAATGGAAGAATTTTCCTAGCCCACCAAAAGAATAACAATAAAAATATATTACAAAATTCATCCATAAAAAAGTTAAATCATCTGAAAAACCCTTAAGTTAAGGCTTTCTTTTCCTTTTTCTGATAATTACAATACACACATGTACCAAGCAGGGCCAGTACCCCAAAACTTCCGTTTGGGGGTGGCAGGAGATAATACTACAGCTAAGAGCTAGTGGCAAGGACATTTTTCCAAAACAATTGTCACCAGCACACACATGCACCTACAGTATATGACAATAACGAAACCCAAGGGACCAAAAGCAGGCGGAAAATCCTACACCGAATAACAAAATCCAAATATTAATATTTTGCTCATCACGGTAATAGTTGTTATTTTGCCTTTACATGCCTATTTATCAATCTTGGGTATATCACACTTACAAGTGTAAACTATTACACATTATTCTAATAGTACATTAAACTTAAAAGGTAGTTAAGAAGGAAACAAGAGAATTACTTTTTTGATAAATTAAAACAGGAGGAAAATTATAATGTTGGTCGTTCTGCTAATGACACAATTTACTAGGCATCTTTTGTGTGTAATGAAGTTTTTTTACAAAAAGAGAAAAACAAAGTGTTCTAAATTTTTACTCACATTTTTGGCAACAACAGCATTTTCGGGATTAAACTCTGTCTCGCCACTGCTGATTACCATACAAAATAGAGTTAGATCCACCAGAAAGGATTGTAACATGCATGAACTAAAAGAATCATTTTCCATACTGTATGACAACCATTGCAAAATATAAAAACAAGATTTTCTAACTAAACAGTTATCGTGCTTTTCAGAGTTTTCAACCTCTTTGTGATCCCTAAATCACCCTTGTCACCAGCATCAGGTTCTTCGGTCTCGGATGGTTCATCAGATTCACTATCTCCTGTATGAGCAAAAGATGCCAACATCATAGAATCAAGATCAGGTGGCAGTGCTCCTTCATACAGATTCTCAAACAAAAAGCAGACAATAACAAAGATAAATAGTGGATGAGATTAGTAGGCATATGCATGAAGTAGTAAACATTGTGCGTGTGTTTTCTTTCTCCCTTTCATTTTCCTTTCTTTTTCTTTTGTTGTTGGTGTTTTTGTTGTTTGTGGTTGGGGGTCATGGGAACACTACCGGGTTGGTCCCATGTAAGGAAAGTCAGCAGAATTGAAGCCCAAAAGATGGACACTATAAGCTTTTGTTTTTTGTTTTTTGTTTCATAAACAACATATTACCATCATCACTCGATGTTTCTTGGGCATCAGCTGCACCTTTAGTTCTTTTATCAATAACAACATATGCTCCACTTCCTGTGGAAAACAAATAATGTTGACTGACCATCAAGAAAGTAAATGGAGGTAAAAAATATCAAAATAAACAAAAAACTTTCAGCATTGAATTTGTAAACATCTTCAAATTATAATATTGATCAATATGACATATAATTGCACACCTGGCTTGCGTTTTCTCCTTGAGTTTGATCTGGCCAGTTCAATATGCAGAACGGAGCTAGTTTGTGGGTCAAATTTTACACCCTGAAAAAAAGATCATCAGAATCGGTGGATAAGAAGATGCATGAAATTTTGAAAGCTCGCTAAAAATTATCTCTCTTTTTGGTTTAAATCTCTGTTAGACCATCTATTAAAAGGGGACTTAAAACTCTTAAAATAGTAAACAATGAAAATACCCAGAAAATTTTCATTTTGTGTCCAAGTCAGTAAATGTTCTCTCCTAACTTCGATTTTCTTTAGTTCTCTTTCTGTAACTGTATAATTCATAGATTCGGATACAGTGTATTGACAACCACATTAGATGGGATGTTGGTGTAATTTTTGAAACACGAGGGGAATTGTCTGCAACTGTCAGAGACCTCAACGGAGGTAAGTGTAATTTACCCAGTTATACCATGAAACCCAATTGGTTCCTCCAAAAGTTATCAATTATAAGAATCATTATCAAATATTACATAATCAACGGGTCAAGTTTACATCTAAAATCTAGACAGAACACAGAGAAACCAATATAGACTAAAAGTAAGAGATATATCCAGTAATGAAGGTAATTTCTCACATTTAATGCATGAAGAGCTGCCATCGCTGATTGATTATTAACAAATGTCGCAAATGCAATAACCTGCAAAAGACACATGAATTCTCCAAAGGTGTTACCTGCTTAATAAATTTTCTGGAAAAAGATTGAAGCTTGGAACAAAAAAAAAATTAAGTGAAAAGAGAGTAAGTTATAAGACAAATGACAAAAAGTTACCGTAGAAATGCGAATGTTTACAATACTACTAAACAAACTTAATCTCACACACCATGAACTAATAGGCCCTCTGCCACCTACAGTCCTACTGAATCCGAATCTGCCAAAGAACCTTGGGAAGGGAGTTGAAACACAATTCTTGTAAAAATAAAAATAAAAACACAGAATACCACCCAGACCAACAATCAAATATATCTCCCAGTTCCATAGAATATATCCATAGTAACCATGAGGATGTTAAATTACTCTCTCTCTCTCTCAATATAATGCACTTGAATACTATCAGGTTTTCCCCAAAAAAATAAACAGTATACTGAACTTAACCCCAGAGGTCTTTAACAATTCTGCAGGCCTCACTTGGATATTTATAAAATTACACTGACCTCCCGTCAGTTGGTTGAAATTCGTACATTATTCCTTTATTGATCTTCTATTAGGAAATGTGAGCTCTAGTTAGGTTTTGTATGCCCACCCTCTTGTAGGATGCGCTCATTTGGCGCAGTTGATACTACTACTCAGAAAAAGAAAAAACAATACACAGTTAATAATACATATTTAGTCTAAACATTAACTAATCTATAGAAGTTCACCCATCCAGCTAAATCTTGGCAAACAATCAGAACTCTGAAATGTGCCAATAAGAAAATATATATATATAAAGTACTTGTAATCTGGATGGTCATACACTAACATGATATATGTATAAATATTATCTGCGTAGAGTTAGCAGCCAAACACAAATGTCATATAAAAAGAGGCCAAAACCCTAAAATTAGTAAGATGCTATAAGAAAAAACAGGAAAACGTTTCAACTCTTAATAATCAATCAGGAAAACAAACCCTAGAATAATGAAAACGCTACACAGAATTAGAAAAATTATATAAAAGATAGTAGAAAAGAAGAAGAAGATGAACCTGAGTGCCTCGGCCAGTGTACTTGAGCTGGCAAGAATCGAAGCCGGGACGACGGCGAAAGAGGTTGTGGATCTCGCGGGCTTTGACATCGTCGGGGAGGCCGGAGACGAAGAGAGTGTTGATGTTACTTCGGTCCTTGCCTCCTCCGTACTCCGCCGCTTGTTGGTGGGCGTAGTAGGGATCGTACGCTTGCTGATGAGACATTACACCACTGCAACAGATTGTATTCGCTGATGATGGAGGGAGCCTTATGTAAAATGTAAATGTAAATGTAAAAACAAGACAAAATTTAGTATGATAATATTGAAGAAAGATAGACAAAACAAAGTGGATTTACTGTTTGACAAAACTGAAAATTGTAAGAATGAGAATTTTAAAGGGATTGTTTGTGTCACTAAATTTATAATAATTGAGAATTTTTTTTTATAGTTTTTTTTTTTTTTAATAAAAAAACAAGTACTGTCTCTAATTTTTTTTTTATCTAATTTTAGATGACACTTAAATTGTTAAGTAATATTTAAAATACCTTTACTTAATAAAATAAATACTTATAAATTCATTCATAAATTCAGTAATCAAACACCACTAAAGTTAATCACTTGTGTGCATGCATAACAAAATAAAAAAATAATTCCATTGTTACGAAAAAAATAACAAAAACAAAATAAAAATTATCATTCTAAGGGTTGGTTTAAGTGGATAAAAAACTTAGCAAGAGTACTTAACAAGCATTCGAACTAAAGATTAAGTCCACTTGAAACAACTTGTTTAATAAATGAATTCACTACTTATTTTATATTTAATTTTTTAAAATTTATTTTTAAATATTTAATTCCATAATCGGTCCATCTTCAGGTTTAAATTGTATATAATCATACAACCAAAAAGGGGCGGACTTAGGAAAAAAAAAATTTAACATTAAATTTTGGAAAGTAGATCTAAATAAGATTATTTATATATTATTTAATGTATTTCATAAATGGCCAAGTGCATAAAAGAAAAAATTAATAGAGATAGCAACCACATTTGTGCAAACAATTATTGGGCACCTGTGTGCTGTCAGGACCCATGTAAGTGTAACAAGATATAAAAATAACAAATGGATTCACTGCTCTCCTTATCATCATTCTTTTCTTTTTTTGGTTTCATTCGTTACTATTATATACCAACTCTTCTCTTATATTTAATTTTTATAAATATTTCATCCCATAATCGGTCCATCTTCATGTTTAAATCGTATATAATTATACCACCAAATAGGGGCGGACCTAGTTTTTTTTTTTTTTTTTTTGTGAATTTTTTTTAACATTAGAATTTTAGAAAGTAGATCTAAATAAGAATATTTATATATTATTTAGAGTATTTCATAAATCACTAAGTGCTTAAAAAAAAAAAAAAAAGAAGAGAGATAGAAACTATATTTGGAATTTCTTTAACATTCTTTTAAATGTGGACTCTAGAAATGAAGTGTAAAAGGCAAATTAATTTTTTTTTATTAATTTTAGGGAGCGATATGCTTAAATCTTGTTATAAATTTACAATTAACTATTTATAAAACCTAAATTAGAGGGATTTAACAAAATTTTGGGGGGCCCACATAGGTCCACCCGTGCCACCTAAGTTTATTTGACTTGATAACTGTAATACAAATTTCCTTTTATCTCATTATCCTCCTCATCATCATCATCCTTACATTAATCTCATATATAGATGAGTCTGCCACATAGATTCTCTTTTTTTATTTTTGTTATTAAAAGCCAACTCTCCGTTAATATTTAATTTTTTAAATTCATTTATAATAATTTCATTCCATATTAATTTTGGGGGCCCTCTTTGCCTCCTAACCGTCTATCCAAATTAACCTTTTTTTTTTCACAGGTGCATCTATAGGTCTTCTATGTACGTGTCCAAACCACCTAAGTTTACTCTCTCTAATCTCATCATTAATATGTGTCACACATAATCTCTCCCTCACATTTTGGTTTGTAACTCTATCTTTTCTAGTCAATATTATCATTCATCATCCTCATTTTCGCTAAACAATTTTTTTTTTTCTTTTTTAACGCCCTACACTATGCACCATATATAATAGTTGGCCTAATAACTATTCTATAAAAAATTTCTTTTAATTTATATGGTATTCGTTTATCACACAAAACGTCACTCACTTGCCTTCATTTTACCCGACCTGCGTCAATTCCACTAATTATATCATCGTCTATCTCCCCATCCTTTTGTATTAACGATCCTAAATACCAAAAATGTTTACTTTGAATAATCCTTTGATTTTGAAGTGTAACCATTACAACATTAATATTCGACTCTTTACTAAATTTGTCTTCCATATATGCAGTTTTAATCTTATTAACTCTTATACTTTTTGATTTTAACGGATTTCTCCACCTTCTAATTTAATTGCTAAGTTTTCTTTAGAAGTGTCCAATAGAACTATATTATCGGCAAACAGTATGCACCAAGGGATGTTTTCTTATAACTCTTTTGTAATCTCATTTAGAATTAATGTGAATAAATATAGACTAACTGTAGACCCTTGGTGCAACCCCACATTTATTGAAAAATCTTTAGTCTCATCACATGTAGTATGAACTCTAGTTTCGGTATTTAGATACATATCTGAATAATCTTTATTATATCTAGAGGGATTTGTTTTCTTTGTAAATTCTACCAAATTATATCTCTTGGTACCCTATCATACGGTTTTTCTAGGTCTGTAAAGACCATATGTAGATCATTTTGCTTACTCTTACACTCTTCAACTAATTGTCTTACAGCCCGTTTGGTAACCGTTTATGTTTAGTGTTTGTTGTTAAGTGTTTATATAAACAATATTTATGTTATGATTTTGTTTATCCATAAACATGAGTATTTTTTGATAACGAAAAAACGTTTGACTTATTTTAAAACTCAAAAACAGAAAAACATATATGTTAACCTTAAATTATTATTATTTTTAAATCAACACAATAAACTATATAAAAAGTCAATTTCATGTTACAACAAATCTATATAGTAATAATAGAGTAAGAAATATACATAAAAAAATGGTAAATTACACTGACCTCCCTTGAGATTTGACCTAATAACACAGAACATCAAACTTGTGCATTTTGTTGCACCAACCTCCCTTCTAACAGATTTTCCCAACAGACGTTAAATTTTGGAATCATTTTACCTTTTTACCCTAATTATTTTACTTTTAAAAATTATAAAATATCTTCATAAATAAAATTACTCTTTTGCCCACATGTCACTCTCATTTCTCTCTCCTCCACACTCTGTCACTCCCTCGTCCTCTCCGATATATGTGGATCTATATATATCGATATATATATACATGTATATATATATTGTATAATCAATATATATATCTGTATATATACTGATTATATAATAAATATACATGTATATTTATCATATATGCATCTCATCTTACTCTTCTATGGAAGAAAATTTCAGACCCACAAATGTTATAAGTGAGAAGAAGAAGAATCACACAAACCTCCTAAATTTGTACACACTCTCATTCATATTATACACACATATCACTGATATATATCTATACACATACATCACACGCATCGATAGTCAAATCTTACTTGAGAAGGACTCCCACCAAACGCCGTCATCAGCCGCCACCATAATCGCCGGCAATGATGACCTCTCTCTCTCTGTGCTTTGCTCTCTTCGCTTTTCGGCACCGAACCTATCGGGATCCTCGTCGTAATCCATGTCAGTTTGAGGGTTTGAACCTCATTGTGTATTAATTTTGCGTGTTATATATATATATATATATATATATATATATATATATATATATATATATATATGTCAACAAATCAGACCTTGCACCATCATCATAATATAACTCAAACCCACCACCACCGCCACCCCACCATCATCAGAGTACTCGCGGAGCACGATGCCTGGATTAAAAGGAGACCAGTCTCCACCGTTCCTTCCAGATGGACTCAAATTTTGATATGAATTTTGTCCATTTGCAGTCATAATTGTCGCCCGGGGAAATCGATGCCACTGAAACTTCGTTAGCCCAAATCGCGTCGGAGGCTGTTGATTAGGAACAATTTGTCAATTTGAGGTAGAGATTGTAGAGATCGATCTATGTCGTCTTCTTTCTCAGATTGGCCATTAAGCTGGCTGGAAAAAAGAGACTATGAAATAGCTCAATGGATTCGGCAGCAATCGATCGCCATCGGTGTTGGCGGTAGTGGTGTTGTCATCGACTCATCGATCAGCTCACCTGAGTTTTGTCTTCGACCAAATCGATGCCATTAAATAAAGATGAGACCTTACTTGAGTTTCATCTTCAATTCTCCTCGGATTTTGAATAAAATCTGAAATTTCTATTGAATAGATTTGTATTATATAGATACATATATATATGTGTGTGTGTGTGTGTGTGTGTGTGTTCTTATGTTCTACGAAGTACATGATTTAGTTTTTTTTTCTGTGTTAAATGGTCTTTTTGTAATTTGATGGCATTTCAAAGTTAATAATGTCTTTCCAAATGGGTTAAGGGACATTTTGGTCATTACAATCAATTATTCTACCATCACTAGCCAAATTTTGGACAGAAAAGGGTATGTGTTATAACGGAGCAAACCACAGGGGATGTCAGTGTAACAAAATGCACAAGTTTGATACTGTGTTATTAGGTCATACCTCAGGGAGGTCAGTGTAATTTACCCTAAAAAAATCAATAATATTGGGTTACATATATATACACACACTACAAATTATCCAGTAAAACTAGAATCACTCACATCCCAGAAGGCCCCAACAAGTAGGGGTGCACACGGTTCGGTTTCTTACTATTCTTGGGAGAATCGAACCATTGGGTTCAGTTCAATTTTTTACGGTTCCGATTACACCGGTTCTTTGTGCACCCCTTACCAACAAGAACAAAATATATATAACTATGGGAAAGTTATTTTTTTTTCAATTTGTATGGAGTAAGAAGAGGGATTTGGATGGCATACTCTTGTTCTTGAACTTCTTCTGCTACTACTTTCTTTTTCATTTTTTTGATTTCTATTTTCCTTTCAACACTGAAAATAAATGAATGATATGAATACAAAATATTATTTTTGTTTTTTTGACAAGGAGACGGTTGGGACTTCTTTGTTTTTTTTCCTCAAATAAGGGATTTATTTTTTAGCACTGGTACCCTTAAGTAACTATTTATTATTATCAAGTATTTTAGTAATTATTCATATTGTACCCAATTTTTTTTTCACAAGGCAATTGATGTTCTTTAATTCTATCTAACACTTGATAATTATAATATTTTTATCGTTGCATCAAGCAATGGCCTTTTATAAAAAAAAAATTCATTTTTTCACTTTTAGTTTCATTTTTTAATTAAAATAATATACACACCATTTTAGATTAAAAAAAAACTTTATTATTTTATTTTTTATAATAAACATAACACTAAAACATCATTTTGGTGTTTAGGATTTGAAGACTTAGTTACAGTGTTGTTTTAAAAATGTTTTGACAACTTATAAACAAAACAAAAATTATCAAACATGTTTATCCTAAAAATTTGTTTTTATAAAGAATAAACATTAAACATAAACGGTTACCGCCCTTAGTAAGTGAATAGCTTCCATTGTGGATCTCTCGAGCATAAATTCAAATTGGTTATCGATGCATTGAATTCTTTTCTTAATCTTCGCCCTGTCACCCTTTCCCATAATGTCATTGTATGACTCATTAATTTAATTCCTAATAATTATTGCAATTTTGTATATCTCCTTTGATTTTGTAAATAGGTATTATTGTGCTCTTCCTTCACTCATTTGGTATCATTCTTTCTTTTAGAATCTTATTGAGAAATATTGTTAGTCACTTAATTCCTACATTTTCTAACACTCCCCATGCTTCAATGTGAATGTTATCTAGGAGAAAGTCTATAACACCTCTGAGGTATTCTGCCACATGGTACCCCTTCCAATGAAAACTCAACATTTTACTGTCCACCCTCATGTCTCTATTACCTTTGAAAATGTTGAGTATTCATTGAAATGGGGTACCATGTGGCACAATACCCCTAGTGTATTGTAGACTTTCTTGTTATCTAGCTCAACTGGTCTATTCTTTCCCATCATTTTTAGTGTGTCAACTACTTCGTTATTATTAGATTTTATCCACCACTCCAAGTTAAATTCATTACTTTCCACTTATTCTCTAGGATATTCCTCGTTAAGGAGTTACTGAAAGTATTTCTTTAATCTATCTAGTATGTTACTATATTTTGCCAATATTTTATTGTCAACATCCTTAATACATCTAATTTGGTCCATGTCTCTAATTAATTTACCTTTACTCTTTGTCAATTTATAAATAATTTTTTATTCCATCTGATTTAATCCAATTGCACCACAAGCCACTTGAGTTTTAGCCTTTCCCAAGGTGTGTTAAAATAATGTAATCTTCCAACGCGAGTTTAGGTAAATAGAAGAAAAGATAGCACTAAGAAAAGTGTAATGCTACTATGAGGTTGACCTCATGACGATTGTCATAAACTCTCCTTTAAAATAACTAATTAAAAAATAATGCACAAATTGCATCTATCATGTAGCCAATATTAAAGTAATCTCAGTGTTAAAAAAAAAAAAAAGCTCAAAATAACATAAATTAAAATTATACAAGACAACAAAAATACTTAATAGTTTAATTGGTTAAATGGAGTCAAAAGAAAGAAAATGTAAAAGTTTGAATGAGTTGTGTGATCTACTTAAAATGAATTTTGATACGAAATTTTGACTATATAATCCTTAGAGCATCCACAATGGATTGGCCAGACCATGATCTGGCCAAGCAAAATCTCGTATTCATTTACAATAGCTTGGCTAAATAAGCGGGCCCCACTCTTGTTTGGCTAGTTGCTTGGCTGAATCTGCCAAGCAACTAGCCAAGCATTTGTACTTCTTTAATATTTTTTTTTGGTTCTCACATGAAATATATATATATTTGTGTTTTTTCCACTTAAATATCTATAACTTTTACTACACATTAATTTTTTTGATGAAATCATTTATGTTAGAAAGATAATTATGAGAGTTTCAATTTGAGTACCACTTATTCTATGTTCCGAGATAATTTAAAAAATATTAAATTCTATTAAAATATTATTATCATTAGCTAGCGAAAATTTGGAGAAGCTGTTCTAGAGCCAAATTATGGAGATTCTGACATGTTGATGTGACTGGTTAAAATGTTGACGTGGCTGGCCAAAATTTGAATATGGATAAGCAAATATAAAAAAATCATTATGGATGCCCTTATACAGTAAATGTGAGTCTCAATATTTGTATATGATCACAACAAAAAGACAGAGCTCATGACAACTGTCATGAGGTCAACCTCATAGTAGCATTATTCTTAAGCTACATTTGGTACGCTGAAATGGAATGTAGGTGGGAATGAAATGACAATGAGAAAGGAATAGAATATATGATAATTCTCATTATACTATTTGGTTACATATATGAAATAATGTAGGAATGGAATGATCATCACCATTCTAGTATTTGGTTGGACCAATTTAAAACCTAAAATAAAATGAATTTTAAATTAAATTCTCCAAAACACCCCTCCAATGATAAATTAATTAAACTAACAAAATAGCATTATTTCAAAATACCCATCCCAGTGGTGGTGGTGGTGGAAGGTGCCGGTGTGGCAAAGGAAATAAGTGAAAGTGGTGTGGTGGTGGCAATGGAAGGCGCTGATGGTGGCGTTGTGGTGGTGATGATAATAGTGTGGAAGGTGGCGGCAGGGGCAGTGGAAGACAGTTGCACAGTGATGGAGGTAGTGGTGGTGGCGGAAGACGGCGTTAGTGGTGTGGTGGAGATGGTGGCAGTGGAAGGTACCGATGGTGGTGACGGTGTGGTAGTGGCAGCAGTGGTGTGGTGGTGGAGGAAGGCAGTGATAGTGGTGGCGATGGTGGAAGGCAGTGGTAGTGATGATGATAACGACAGTAGTGACGGTTGTGATGGTGGTGGTGGTGTGAGAGAGAGGGGCTCTATTGTCTTATGAATTAAACAATTAACCATAGGTTAAAGCTAATATAAGAAAGAAAGTTTTTTTGTCTTTTAAGTTATTTTAATTTAATTCTAGGTAAGAATGGACATTTTTTAGGTCAAGAAGAGGAATAGTCGTTCCAGCTTTTTGATGGGATGGGCATCCCAATGGAATGACCATTTAACTTTTAAAATTGCAAACCAAAAAAAACAAAAGGCAAAATGACCATTCCATTCCTTTTCATTCCTACGTCTACGTTTGGTATACGAGAATGAAATGAAATAAAATGAACATTCCACCTTTTTATTCCATTTATTTTATTTGTCACTCCCACCATTCCCACAAAAATCATTCCACTCCTTAACCTAAGACAACAAAAATCTCTCCACTTCTTAACCTAAAAATGACCATCCTATTTTCAAGTAAAATAAAGAAAAAAATTCATGTTACCAAAAAAACCATTACGTTCGGGGTCTGTTCACCCGTTCTCACAGGCGGCCATTTCCTCTTCTCTACTTCTCTCTCTAAAATCCCTCTCCCCTTTATTCTTTTCTTGGCCACTTCTTTCTCAGTGCCAGTGAGATTCCGACCATCGTGGTAACCGAGACCGTGGTTGTTGGGGCAATGCAATTCGAAAGCAATAAAACCAATCACACACAAACCGCAGACAAAACACAAGATTTACATGGTTCGACATAACCCAACCCATGCCCACAAATGAGAAGAAATTTCATTAAAATTATGTAAATATATTACAACTGTAGAGCACAAACACCAAATTGTGTACAAAAATTAGCTTTGGCCCCAGAACTCTTCATGTTTACCACTCCACGAAACCATGCTCGCTATCAATGTCCTCTCCACTCTACCAACCCATAAACTCCCCCTACAAATCAACTCCCTCACGAGACTACATCTCTCTTAACTTACAATTCTCAACCTAAAACCTAGGTATCTATTTATAGAACCCAAAACTCAATTTATTGTTGGACAATAATTACAATTACTTAGAGCCCAAGACATGCCTAACAAGAAATTATCAAATACAATACAACTCTATAATGGAAAACCTAATCAAACATGGAATATGAGTCACAATTTCTAACAATCTCTACCTTGGCTCAAATTTCATTAAGTCAATCATTAGCTCCACCTATAACTGAAATCTATTGCAGCACCAATTGAGACTCCTTGTGTTTTCTGGATCTTCATCAAATCACGACTGACTTTCTAAGGCAAACTTTTAACTCTGATACCATTTGTAGGGGCAGCGAAAGCGAAAACAAGAAGATCTATCACACATAAACCACAAACAAAACACAAGATTTATGTGGTTCGGCATAATCCGACCTACGTCCACAGATGAGAAGAGATTTCATAAAAATCATGTAGAGATATTACAACTGTAGAGTACAAACACCAGACCATGTAAAAAAGCTAGCTCTTGCCCTAGACTTCTTCACATGTATCACTCCACAAAACTCTTGCTCGCCATCAGCGTCCTTTCTACTCTACCAACCCACAAACTCCCTCCACCTATCAACTCTTTTATGAGGCTACATCTCTCTTAACTCATAAGTCTCAACCCAAAACTTAGGTATCTATTTATAGAGTCCAAAATCTAATTTCTTGTTGGACAAGAATTATAATTGCTTAGAGCCCAAAACATGTTTAACAAGAAATACCAAATATAATACAACTGTAGAAACCCGAGTTTTATTTATTTATTTATTTTAATTATGTGTTAAATGTGATTTAGCATGAGATAGATTCTTATGTATGTGTTTTAGGAGTTTTAAAACCTTAAGTGACTTTTGGGTTTGGGTGTTAAACTCAGGGTGGGTCAAGTGACCGGGAAATGTGTCCGAGCTCTTTGGAACTTGTGGTGGGACTTAGAATGAGGAGCTTTTTCTTTTATGTAGTAAAGAATTTATTTTTCGGAACTTGTTGTTTCGCGACTTAAAAAGGTGTTTTAAGTCATTTTCGGGGAATTTTGACAAAGTGGGCCAAAAAGACAATATTAGAAGAGTTGGGGGACTAAGTGGCAACCAAGGGTTATAAGAAGGGATGAGTGAGTGGAGAAAATCATATTTTTCTTTTTTCAAAACACTTTCTCTCTATATATCTCCATCTCTCAAGCTCTCCCTTCTCTCTAGAATTCTTCCATCTTAGGCTTAGATTTGAGAAAAGTATGTGTTGATAATGCGATTTGTTTTGAAAAATTGATATAGTATGTGTTGATAATGGTTCCTTGTATGACATGTTAGAAATGAACCTAAGACATGAAGTGGGTGCTTATGCATCGATGAATTGTGTATGTGAATGCTAAATGTTATATGTTTAGCGAATGTATTGGTTTTCTTAGAAAGGCTACTCATGTTGGAAAGGAATGGGGAAAAGATCCTCCAGGGTTGAAAATCCTCAAACTTGCATAAGAGGTTTGTTACCAACATGTTAGTAGCTCGGAAGAACTATGGAATGATAAGGGGCTTCGGCACGTATCGGTGTTGTGTATGTGAGTTGTGAGCACTTCTGAGCTTGATGTGATTTTGGAATGAACTTTTGATTTAAGTTTTTATCTTGCCATATTAATGTATATGATGCATTTGTGAGAGTATGTATGTGATAACTTAAAATTTTATGATTTGTCATGTATTATGATATTTATGCCATGTTCAACTTATAAATAAGTTCATAATTAGAATGCTAAGTGGTATGTTCTTTGGTTGCATGATTGCATTCTTTCCATTTTATGCATGGATATGAATTGTGAGACGTGGCCAGGTGGATTGCACAACATGTTACTTTGAGCACATGAACTTTTGCTTATCCCCTTATAATAACAAATTTCAGGTAAAAAACCAGCGACGGGTGACTGTTGAGCTTTTGGGACTAGAAGTTTGTTCGGGGACCATTTTGGTCTATTTTGATATAAGTTAGAAATTTAGGTGGAACATATGTAATTTGACCATGGACAAGTGTGTCGTACATGTATATTATTCCTCTTTTAAATTTTTCCTCTTTTCCTCAAGATGTGTATTTTTGAACAAGTTCAAATTCTTGAGATATTGTATCTTAGATATGATTTCTATTATGATTAATGTATAAAGATGTTGAACTCACATATACATGTTGTAGATGGTTTTAGAAGATTTTTGGGCATTTTAGAGAGGTTTTAGAGCCAAAAAGTTTAGAATTTGGCCCCCAAACTAGCAGGTTATGACACTTGATACGATACATCTATGTTTGATCGTAATTAGTATTCACAACACAGTCAAAATTTTGTCCAAATTTCAAACGACCATATCTTCTTCGTTTCAAATCGAAAGTGAGTGAGATTTTTTATTTATTTAAAAAATTGAGTATTTTTGACCCCTCTTTCCAATGCACTAAGTTTTAGTTCAAAACTGTAATTACACAAGGAGTTGAGTTTTGGAATTTGAGGAGTTCATGAGTGTGAACTGGTTTAGCATTCGTTATTCACCCCCATTTCCCGCGCTCTTAACCAGGTGTTAGAAATCGGGGCGTGACAACAACTCTATAATGAAAACCTAGTCAAATATGAAATATTAGCCACAATACTTAACAATCTCCACTTTGGCTCAAATTTCATCGAGTCAATCATCAGTTCCACCTGCAACTGAAACCTATTGCAGCACCTATTGAGACTCCTTGTGTTTTCTAGATCTTCATCAAATAATGATCGAATTTCTAAAGCGAACCTTCAACTCTGATACCACTTGTTAGGGCAGCAGAAGCGAAAACGAAAGCAATAAAATAAATCACACACAAACCATAAATAAAACACAATATTTATGTGGTTTGGCCCAACTTGATCTACGTTCATGAATGAAAAGAGATTCTATTAAAATCGTGTAGAGATATTACAATTGTAAAGTACAAACACCGGACCATGTACAAAAACTAGCTCTTGCCACAGAGCTCTTCACATATACTGCTTCGCAAAACCCCTACTTACCATCAGTGTCCTCTCCACTTTACCAACCCGTAAACTCCATCTACCCATCAACTGTCTTATGAGGATACATCTATCTTAACTCAACTCTCAACTCAAAAACTAGGTATTTATTTATAGAGCTAAAAATCCAATTTCTTGTTGAAAAATAATTACATTTTCTTATATCCCAAAGACATGCATAACAAGAAATTACTAAATAAAATACAACTTTATAATGGAAATCTAATCAAACATGGAATATGAGCCACAATTTCTAATAATCTCCACCTTGGTTCAAATTCCATTAAGTCAATCATCAACACCACTTACAAAGATTCACCTGCAACTGAAACCCATTACAGTATCTATTTAGATTCATACTTTTCAATTGTAAGAAACAAATATGGCTCCTCTATTAGTGCTTAAACTTTTGAAGATCATGGAAAAATTTGATTAAATATATACATGGGCAAAAGGATACTTTAGCCTTTTTGCTTTGGGTACAAATCTCTATAGATAAATATATTGGACGACCGTCACCAATAGAGGAGTAAGTTTACTCGCTTGAACAACTGTTACTGACAGAGGAGTAAGTGAAATTATGAACCTTGAGTAGGTAAATGTAGTTTGTCTTTTTTATTTTTCCCTAGGTTTTAAGGTAATCTAACATACCATTCATGTATGTATCCATGTTCGTAACCAAAGAGTAGTAAAATGAGGATGATCATCCCATTCATTCTCGTTTGATTCTCACTTTAATTCCATTCTCATTTGCACGTGCACCCAAACCATTCCATTCTTTCTATTCTCATCCTATTCCCCGTTTTCCAAAGCTTGCCTTGAGAAAAAGCAATCAAACAAACAAAAGAATATTGTATTATTAATCAGTTCTCCTATACAAGGAATAAAAGATGGTCATTACTTTCCGTTAAAAATAATATCAACCACTCCTTGTTATTCTACCATTGATTGGATGAAAATGATCTGTGTTGGAATCCATCCATTTGTATGGCTTGGTTTGGACGGTTTCTGTCTTTCATTTATTTCTTTTTGTCTACCCAAAAAAAGCACGAGTCAAATATTCACTATTTCACACAAAAAAAACAATATTACTAATAGTATTCCAAACAATAATAAAAGAAATTTTTTTTTTCTTTTCTTTCTAAAACCCTAAATTTAGTGAACACAATTCAACAAACTAAGAGGAAGAAGAAGATGCGACCCCGGTTCTGGTCATCACTCCACCAGCAGCTTCTTCGTCCCAAAACAAGTCATCGGTCTTCCTGAAGGCGGCGTGAACCACCACAACCACCACTCCGACCAAAAGCGCCACCAGTATGTTGAAGGTCGCGTGAGTCAAGAAAAGAAACACTATTGTCAGAATCGAGAGCACAATCAGCACAACCCGATCGTCAATCGAACGATTGAAAACCACGAGCGGCTCGTCGCGGAGGAAGTAGAGGACGACCCAGGCGACCATCATGATGACGAACACGATCATCGAGATCGGGTGCCAGAGGAGGCTCAGGAAGAGTATCAAGAGGATGATGATGGCGTAGTTCACGCGGAAGTATCCAACGTTCGTTCTGATCCGTCCGATTGCGTCGCCGAAGCCGGTCGGAAGGTTGACTGATCGGAAGTTGAACATCTCTTTCCACGGTCGTCGTGTGCTGAAGCCAGATCTCACACTTTCTTTTGCGCGGGAGAGGAACTCTAGTTTTGAACCTCCAGGCTGCGTTGAGGTCGGAATTGTTCCGTACGTCGTCATTCCCGGCATGCCTCCCTGTAACAATTCTCTCTCCACCTAGTGTGTGAAAATGAGGAGATGAGAAAAGATTAAGGACAATGTTTATTCAAATGGGAAAGCGTACAAGATACGTGGTTGTATATGATAGGATACGACTGAGGTGCAACGTTGTCGGTAACGCCTCCGCAGACACGTGGTCTTTGTGCTCAAGGAATGAAATTTTGAATTATTTATTTATTTATTTGCTTCTGCTATTACGTAGCCTAAGGTAAAATAAATAAAAATAAAAATAAAAAGTAAAATAAGTAGGCCAAGAAGGTTCAATGCGAGATCCAATCTGAAATCAATCTAAATTGCTTTGTATTTTAATTTTGAATAAGAATTTCAAAATGAGTCGAGCAATGAATCCCTATTTTGTTTTTTTTTTAAAAATCAAACATAGCTGTCTATAAGATATTACTTGATTTCACATCAAGATATAAGCATAAATCTAGATTCGGATTAACATATCTAAGATTAGGATTAACATACCAATCAAAATATAAATATGAATCTAGATTCGAATTCAGACTGGGTTCTATAATTAATAAAATGATGGATGTTGACATGGCGTGCTGATGTGAATTTATGATAGAAAAATGATATTTAAGCAGAGTAGTTAGGCATAGTTGTTGTATGTGGAGAGCAGAAAATTTCAATTGTAAATACAGAAAGGGAGGAAAAGTTAGACACTGCTTAGAGTTGTTCATGTTTTATATATATATAAGACTAGGAATCATGGTCAAGGTAATTGTCAAGGGTGAATATATATATAATATAGACCTTTCAATGAAACTCACTTGAGAATTAAATTTCTTTTTGACTCTACATTCAAATTTTTTGGCTGGCTCAACATTCAAATACATTCAAATTTATTAACTTGAAGGGAGAGGATTTGAATTGTACCCTGCCCCTTTAAGCTCCCCAAAAAGAGAGAAAATCTGTAATGCTTTGTAAATATCATTGAGTGAAGTTTCACATCAAAACACAATTTATGAAAAAAGACATACTCCTCTGCCTTCGGACACAAAAGTATCTTGAAAGCCCATTGTTCAAAATGAAAATTCTCTCATACTAATCATGAACTCATTTCTTTCCTGTCAGTTTTACCAATAAAATCTAAACATTAGATGATTCTTGCAGTGGGGAAATGACACGATTAACCCTCGAGTACTGCTCCTGCTTAATAATATATGGCTGCCTTGAGAAAACTATGAAAATATTGCAGAAAGATTGCAAATTCATCTCAAGCTTTCAAATATAACATGAGCATGACCTGCAGGCTGCAGTGGACATCCATATTTTAGGAGCTCAAGCTACAAAAAAACCAACTCTTATTAGGCTTCATTTGGATAAACAAGAGAGAAGAAAAGAAAGGATAACATTAGTTATGAGAGAAAAAAGAAGGATAATGTGTATTCATGCTTATAGATAAATTATGAAGGAAAAGAAAAGAAATGATAGCATTTTTGTTTGAAAAAGGCAAAAGAAAAGAAAAGAAAAGAAACCATTTTAATCAATTTACTATCATACCCTTTTGTGTTTATATTACAACATTGACCCAAATGTCTTTTAAATTTCTTCTTTAAAATGTTAGGGTTATTTTTGGTATTATAAAAGATTTACTTATTCTTTTCCTTTCTTTCCAAATCTTCCCACTTTTGGGAGAATAACAAAGGAGAGATTGGAGGGATAAGTTCTCTCTCCTTATCATTTTTTTCTCTTACTAATGACAAACCAAACACAAAAAACACTATTCCTCCCTTTCTTTTCCTTCCAATTCCATCAATCCAAACTAGCCCTAAAAGATGTAACAGCAAAATCTTAGTAATATGCCTCCTCAATGGCCTCAACATTCTCCAAGGGAGAATATGTAGCTTCAACTCTTCCTTGGGCCATAAATAATCCGACCAGGTTAAAAACCTTTTCCATTAGTTTTTGCAAAGTCTCAAGCATAAGAAACTAACCCTTCATGACTAGTTTCCTTCTTCACATGTTGTATAATTAATTCATTTTAGAAGCTTCACTGAATCTTACCTCATTCAACTTCTAATAGAAGGAATTCCTGATCTTCTTGATTCACCTTTCAACAATATCTTAGACACAAGGTACTAGTACCAGCTCTTCATCTGCAAAATACATGAAAAATAATATTAGGAGACAAAACTAACAAATTTTGTATCCAAATGTCAAGGTTATTTAATGAAAGAAATAAAAAATGTGACAAAAATGTAACCACAGTGACAGTTGAAAATTTCAACCATAATGTAATAAGACTTTATAACAAAGATAATAGCTAAAATACTGCAGCAACCTTACTGGAACTAAACATCCCACTGCATCCATTTCAAGTACAACACAGATGGAATCTCGATAAAAAAAAAGGGGGTTGCATCCCATGTCACCATACTAAGCAAAACTGTATTCCCTTCAGTGTAATTTTTGTTCTTGCTTCTTGTTCAATCTCTGGGCCAAAGATAATATAAGAGGTAAATGGAAGAAGATGAACTTCTGTGACCTACTATTTGAATTTCTTTAAATTTTTTTATGTAAATTTCTTTTCTACAAAAATTTCCATAACTGAATAACCATAAAACTACTTTTCAATATGATGAGGCCAATGCACAGCAAACTTAATCGCAAGCTCATACCTGCTCTATCATTTCGGCTTCGCCATCAAAGCATAATTTCCAATGAAATAACCACAAGAAAAGTGAAAGAAGATAACTAACATTCTATCTGCCTTTAAACCTACAATGCTAGCAAAAGGGAATAAGCCAACAGTAATTTTCCATCACTATGTCATAACCAACTAGGAGTTGCAACACATTCGTTCCAAGAGTATGAAGAGAGCATCTATTATGAACTATTACTTTTTCTTGTCCAAATAAATAATATAAATTGGAAAACGAGCTGTAACATAAAAAGAATATAGATTTTGATCAACTCCGTTCAACTTGACAATTAAACTCATGCCGCAGCCTAGAAAAAAACTATCATATTCTCTAAGGCAGCAAGGCTTCTCCATGTCTACAATTGCCTATGGCTCCAAGCAACCATTCAGTGCTGTAATACAACAATGATCAATCCATGAATAAGTAATAATCAACCACTGAAGAGACTGTCCATAGAACTTCGTACTACCATATTCTGCTGACTGCACCAATTATCATGCTTCTCCACCAAAAAAGAAGGCCAAATAAAGAAACAACTATCTTATAAAAACCAGTGGACTGTTAAACTAAACATCTAAATGACTGCAATCATATCCATCAGCAATCTCATCAAGAGGTGTTTGCACGTCTATTTCTCAAACCCAAGAGAAGCCTCATCAAGACAATCACACAGATCTCCAGTTATCTAAAAATTTAATAATTACACAACCCAGCAAAACCATATTTGTCCTTAATATGATGATACAGTTGCTATCCTCAAGTGACTCCTAATGCATTAAGTAGTTGGATATTTTACCAACTGATGACATTGGAGGGCTAAAAAAATTAAACTTTAGCACTGTGTACAGCTAATTTAATTGTTTCTTTAGAGCAACAAGCTCGACTTTCTTCAGCACAAATGTACCATCCACCAGTCGAGTAACATCTTTACAAGCTCTGACATGAAACTGATTACCCAAAGAACCCTCAACAAAGCAAACAACTTTAACAATTTATGGGAGAGAGGCATAATGTTCACTACAGCCATTCATGAAAGATACGGTCATAAGGTTCAGTTTGTCCTCTTTTTCATCTGATGGAAGTTCATTTCCTAGCATATGAGGTATAAAGTCTAACTTGAAAAATACAAACATCAAAACCTCAAAGATTAGTAGTAATAGATTCTAAAAGTGAACAAATACCTAAAAGAGTTCGTGCATAGTTTCAAGGTCAAAAACAAAAAAATAATAATCTTATATATCTAAACAATATAATGAGGCAACACTTAAAAGGGGCAAAAACAGGAAGATACAAGAAGTCTAGAAATTAACACACAGATTCAGGACCCAATAAACCCATAGAACAGAGAGGAAATACTTGCCTATGATGTTCAGATCAGAACTCAGAAGTCGGCCCCTCGTCACCTGGCACGTCCACCATCCCTTTAGATATTCCAGGCTCATTTCTACGAATGAAAGAGCACCTTGGCTACCATGAAGGTGGCTAAAATATATTGACCGCTGAATGATCACTACACATTAAATGATAAAAAACAAAAACGACGCTGAACCAAGAGGAAGAGATACTATGTAACCACAGCCGAATGGGAGAGGTTAAATGACTTGGCAAACTCTTCAATCAAATATCCGAACAATAGTTTTGGGATGCCACTGTTCAACCACTGCATACTTTTAAAGCACATAAAAATCATGGTATGAAAAAACAAACACTCATTAGAATAATCATTTGAGAATACAAAACTTCTGGCTGAAGAGGGAATCGGTTCAAGGTGGCATGAGGCTAAACGGTAATACAGGCTCCATTCCATTAGGCACTCCTGACACGTACTATCACGTCGATCCAGCCAATCCCACAACTGGAGAAGAAGACAACCAAATAGTCCACTCATACCAACTTACAATGAAATATCTATAGCTCCAAGTCCACTAGTCATACACTAGCTTTGTCAAGAATCCCAAAAGCTAATTAAAATGGAATACTTTTAACCAACATATTGACTTGAACTGATCTGAAAACTCACAGTAAAACTGGTTTCACTGTTAAACCATCAAACCAGTTCTATAGTTCCACAAAAGATCAACAGTGCATTTTCCTTCACCAAAAACAGCCCTAGTCTTAATCCAAACAAACCTAACACCAAAAAAAATCATCCTTCGACACACTTCCAAAAAAATAAGAAAAGAAAATATAGTCTCAAGAATGAAATAGTGATAAAACTGAAAATCAACATCTGCACACTACAAGAATGAATCGCTACATACGACACCACTACCAACAATGTGGCAGCAACAGCATCATCCATTTCTTTAATGCCATCTCAAAGAAATAGGAACTGCAATCAGTTCGTGATGAAGAATACATTGATCTATTATTTAATCCATAGTTCCAAACAGGTTGGTTATGCTCACTGAACTAAATCCAAAAGCTAACAGAATTCTTTTAATTCACTCATGGAGGCTAAAATTGTCTTGCTAATTAGAACTTACAATTACGCCCATACAAATACAATGAAGACAATCCCTCAGGTAAACTTCAACCATAAATTAACAACTCCACTTACAAATACCCCAAGACATCTTAATAGCTACCAAACTACCACGTTAAAAGCTAACTGTTATCATGGTACCAGGACAGAAATATTCATCCTAAGGGTTATCGTTACTAGTAACATTGGATGCAATCTACCTCCTACATTATGTCCTTTAAATACACATCTTGGGGAGACAAATTGTTTGAGTACTCAAAGGATGTCAACACTCCAAACGCAAGAAGTATCTCATCACAACATTAAACGGCTTCCACATCACTGTAAGGGATTAACGTCCATGGGCTCTTTATAAAACTCAGAAGTGCTGTCCATTTCTTATTATTTCACATGAATTAAAATAAAAAGGAAGCAACAACTGAAAAGACGAAAATGAACAGAGAAAACTCTACATTCCATACAGAGTAAATTACCATATTTACTAATCGCAGAACCTGATGCACATCACCATATTCACTGGTGACTCTCCAATTACACCCACAAAGCAAATCCTAAAAAGACCAAGTTGTAGAACAAAACTTCCATAGAAAGTGAATTACCATATTCACTAATTGTATATTCTCATGCACATTAAATCTGCAAAATTTATACTTTTGAGGAGCATCAGTTGCAGCATAGGACCTTTACTATCTATGTGGAAATATTGCTTTCCTTGCAGTCATATACCATCCACAAATTCCTCCAGCCTCCATAGTCTATACAACTTAGTCAAGGAGAGGCTTATCCCAACAACAATATTCAGGAGAGGTTTTGTTAAGAGTTCACGTCATTAAGAGATAGAGACTCACTAGTACAAAGCCATTAACTTATACACAGAATCATAGCAAGTGCAATAAGCAAATAGACACAAAAAAATGTGTCAACAAGAAAAGTCCAAATTGTGCGACCAAGAAAAGATAAAGACACAATATTTCAAACTACCATGTTATAATAACAGGTGCAAAAGAAAATCATCAGCTCAAGTAGTTAAAGTAAAGCAACCTTAATTCTCCCATATAAGTTGTTTAAGATAACCAACAATGTTCAAATAAAGGACTCCTGATGCGGTACGCAAAGATAGAACAATGGGTCTAGCCCACTTATATACTGGGGACAGCAGCCAAACTAGTGGTGCGCCTTTCTGCAATTTAAACACTAAAAGCCATCCAGATCTCAACGACGAGTCATGCGAGGTTTCTCAAGTCCTCCCCATGAAGCAGAACCAGAACCATAGAGAGGACCCTTGTCAGCAGCACCCTGAGAAGCAATATAGAAATGTTAGTCCAGCAAAACACCGCATTGCAATGCACGGTTATTTAATAACTGCTGAAACTAAAAAAAAAAAAAATCAGATTATGAGCATCCATACCAGATGAACCCCATATGCATCTCCATAAGGTGCAGGGTAAGAACCCTCCGTGCCGCTGAATTTCATCCCATATCCACCTTTAGACATCAGATATCAAGTACAAAAATTAGATCCTGAACACCGCAGATAATAAAGGACTGAATGAATTCCAGTTTGCTGCATTGCATGAGAGGCGACCGGCTACCAGCAGCTACATGACGAGAGCTAAGCTCACCAGCCGCCAACCAAGCCAATGTTATATAAGCCAAGCAAGGAAACAATTACTGCACTTTGGTTGCTGAGGAGAGAGAATAATGAAGGAATAATAACAGAATGCTAAAATACTGCAACATTCAATGTTGCATGGTTGTATAAAATCATATTTTGGTTTTTGTATCCTTTGTCTCAACAGCAATCATATACAGATGAAGAATTATGTTTACCAAATAATCAAATCTAGATATCTAGATAAAAGAAACAAATGCAGGAACATGGTATCATAAAATGCATGTATTAGAGAGGGAACAGCAAAAGAATGTGATCCAAATGCCACAGAAGTACTCTAAGCAGAGTGGAGAAGTGCTGACATAAGAGGTGACTCACATACTAGGGACTCAACTGAACAATAAGAACATATGTTATAAAATTAGACGTGATATTGCTTAAGTTGAAGGCACTAAAATGACAAAAAATCCATTAAGGACTAAGGAGACACTCAAGACAAGATTCACATAATAAATAAAAACATAACTAGAAAAGGAGGACAGAAAACGATCCATATGCCAACCCCAAACAGTGGTAGAGTCTTCGATAAGTTTAATTTATGATGCCCTACTTTAGAAATCTTAACAAAAAAGAAGGTAGTCAATGTGATTTGTATTGCCAATTGTAAAATCAAATAGTTCAACATTCATACGCCAATATAGAATTATATAAGTAGATTGTTGTAAAGCATGAAATATGGGTACATTTCATAATAAATAAGGGATGAAGATATCAAATACTATGAGATTGAAATTTAAAGAACAATTTGCAAAAGATAATTTTTTTAAAACTGGTAAATAAGGTAAGAAAAAAAGAGAGTTAAAAGGGATGGGACATACCATCACCCCATGGTCTACCGTCAGCATTTGCAAGTTCTGCACGTAGCTTTTCGACTTCGCGTGCCATGGAAACCAAGTTCTTCTCCATTGCCTGTCTTTGTTCCATTAGCTCCATATTTCCCTTCTTTTCATAATCAATAGCATTTCTGCAAGATAAATTCTTCATGTTAGCATTTTAGGAGTTGGTCTATTAATTTTTTTGTACACTGCAGAGTTAATCCAGAATAACCACAACAGCCATTTGTAAAGCTAAAGCACCACGTACAGGCTTTACACTAGATAAATTAAACAAAGCACGAACCTAGCATGCATAAGCTCCTGATGTAGTCCATCAATCTCACTCCTCAAAAGTGGAATCTGCTTATTATCAGCTTGCAATTTTGCAAGGTCCTTTGTGAGTGTCTGAACTTGCCCTGCCAGATCCTGCCTGATAGTATTCAGCTTCTGAACTTCAGCACGAAGTTGTCCTGCCTCTTTTTTCAAAGGCTCAGTCATGCGAAGATCAGCTTCCAGCTTCAAGCCTCTCTCAATAAGCTCCCTTGAACGGAATTCTTGTTCTGCACGAATATCAGAAATGGCAAGATTCATCCTGTGAAGTTCCTCCTTAGCAGCACCTAGCTCTCGCTGCAGAGCTATTCGATCCTCAACCAGTGTCCGATTTTCACCTAAAAGCCTCCTGATTCCAGCATGCTGCATTTCAAGTTCTTCCTCTAACAAAGCAGGATGAGGTGGCATTGGGCGAGGCAAAGGACCACGAACAAGAGCTCCTTCCGGAGGATAGCCACGCCGATTATCAAATGCATCACGAGGAAAGCGATTTCTCCCTGCCATTTCAAGGTACCTGCCAAAATAGGGGATGAAACAATAGGTGTATGATATAAAATGGGTATTAACTTATTGTAATGAAAATAGAAATCAAGCTCTTCATTGAAAAGGTGCTGTATGAAAGCCTGATGACTTTTTAAAGAACTCTCGTGACTAAATGAAAATCCGAGAAATATTAAACCGCTCCCTTTTTATATTAACCATATATACTTTTACAAGTCAACCATTATGAATGGGCCGTTGTAAGAAATGGATCCATCAAGATTTATAATTCTTTTATGAAATTAAAAAACCAAATACCAATATTATACCAACAGTTGCAATAATGGCTCTCGATTTTGCTAATTAATTTCCTATTTCATGATGACAGATTTGTACTTCAATGCTACAAAAGAAACAATGCAGCCAACCAGATTCCATGGCAGCCAAGCACGCTTTCAACAACTTAAGGGACCAAGCTATGTAAACTCTGTATCAAATAATATATTAAGGAAATGAATCCATATTAGATTCCCTATAATGAACCCACATCTAATGATCCGTCTGGGAAGAAGGAAGGAAGAGGGGTGTATGGAAGATAAGAAGGAAGGAACAAACTTCCTTCGATTGTTAGAGAGGAGACAAGTAGGGAAGAGAAAAGAGGATGAATGAGTCATCCTTCATGTTTTACAAATTTTCATCCCTCCAAATATGGACAGAAGATCGGAAGGAAGAAAAACAAGACTGTTATAGAAATTTTAAATTACAATTCTACCCTTCATAATTATTAAATAAACCCAATATTAGCAATCTCTCTTTTCCCTTCTCTCCTAACAAACAAAGTAAGGTGTTATCTCCTTCCCTTTTCTTTACATCCATCCAAATAAAAGGACACTATCTCTTCCCTAGGATGTCTCATTCATCCCTTCTTCTCTTCCTTCTATCCAATTTTCTTCCTTACTACCAAAGGGAGCATAAAAGCTAAATATACATAAGCAAGTCAATACATACTCCAACCAACATCGCTGTGGGATTTGACTGTCGTAAAATAAAGTGATTAAATTGACTGTATAAAATAAAAGGAGAACAAAACCCTCTGGTTGGTTGCTAAGAAGATGTTGAAAGACAAAAACAATAAATAATCCGTTTTAGGACTTCAGGAAACAGATAACGCTGGAACAGAATTCTTCGTTTTTCTTCAATTGTAAAGATTGAGAGAGAGAAAAGAGAGAGAGAGAGAGAACACAACAACACAGTGAATTTTGCTTTACCTTTGTTCTCTCAGCAAGCAAAGGAAGAAAATACTCTGTTTGGTTGCGTAGAAACTGAAGAAAAATTTCAAACGTTGAGTGCGACAGATAAAACTATAGTTTCACAAGCAGAGCCAAACGCAATCATTTTGTCTGGTTTAGTAAATAAAACCTTTTTCCCCTATACACACACACACACACATGCATATATGAAACCAAAGTAACAGTAAAAATAAGATCCAAAATTTTGTTCAGAATTTCCTTGATACTTTCCTCAATTTTCTCGACAACAAAACGGTAATAAAACGAAGAGTATAGAGTGTTACAAACAGCAAAACCTAGTATACGCATGTGATTAAAAGAGCCCAGAATTATTGAACACAAACCCTAATTCTATTGGGACCAATAAAAAAGTAATTTCTAATACGTCAAGCTAAGAATAGAAATTTGACAAACTGAAATTAAATTCAAACCTGTTGGAGGAGATGAGATCGAGTCTGAACTTTTGCTTCTAGAGGAGACTCCAATAGATACCTAATATCTGTGTGTGTGTGTGTGTGTGTGTGTTGGGTTGGGGGGGAAGAGGGATGGTTACAAGAAAAAATCTGGGAGAGAAATAAAGAGAGAGAGCGAGAGAGAGTAGAGTTAACTTGCGATGTGGATTGTGAATCCACCAGACGGCACCGTTTCTAGCAAAGATCTTTTTTTTTCCTTTTTCTCTTTTCTTTTTTGGGTGAGAAAGAAATATTTTTTTCATTTATAAAATAAAAAATCCTACAAAATCATCAATTTTCTGCTATGTCTAATGTTTCTGCCTGAGTAGCATTATCCTTGATATAAATATGGTTTATAAGGGAGGGTTAAACATTATGGTTAATTACCTTGTGATACTTTAAATGGCCAAGCGTAAAAAAAAAAAACCACGTTTGTCTCTCTACTTATAGTAAGCATGTTTCATGAAAAAGAATTATCTTTCTTTAATTGAGTTGTCAGACATTAGCAGTTAAGTGTCTCACAAGCGGTAAAATTAGCATCAAGATTTATTGAAATTACACTTGTCAGAGATACTACATCATCAATTAAGTGTTTCACCAGTAAAATTAGCACCAAAATTTATTTGAATCTTTTGAAATCAAAGAGAGGATAGGGAAAATAGAGATACAATGAGGAGTGCTATAGCCAGTCATGACTGTCAAACTCCCCAAACACATTGCATAAGAGGAGCGCTATAGCCAGTCATGACTGTCAAACTCCCCAACCCCATCCAAGAAGTTTGTGTCATTATAGGGGCTCACGTGAACGATCATGACTGTTCAAAGTATTCTTCATTACTTAATTTCCAAATGGCACACATGACAGATTGCTGTAGAAGGAACATTTAGGAAAAAGTAAAGGTTCATATTCCATTGAACAAATTCCAAATTCCAGCTCTGGCGATCTCAAAATAATCACACGGAAACATAAATTACAGAGTTGGGATGGACTTGGCTTGAATGAACTGTTTGATAATGGCTTTCTCTTCATCAATGCGTTTCTTCTCTTCGGGATTCTTTGGCTTCACCTTCCGCTTCTCTTCCAATAACCACTTGAAAAGTTCCCGCTGCTGATTCTCAGGTATTGGGTCACGTACCATCACAGGCTCCACGAGAGGCTCCACAAGAGGTGGAAATGAAAATGGTTTTTCACTCACTGGAGCAGTTGTAGTAGAAACTGGAGGAGATGGAACATCTGGCACTTCTCCCTCTATGCCCGTATCTTTCTTTTTTGTCCTCATGAAAAGATAAGCTACATATAGATTACACAGACCTCAGTCGAATAAGTAGGGTTACATCCCTAGAAACTACTGCATCAAGCAATGAAGAACCTTCAGAATAGTCATTCCTTGAGTTAATGTACCCATTAAATAAACCAAGAGTCCACTAAATTATAGATCGATAAACTTAGAAGGGTATAAATCGTCTGATACAGGATAGAAGTCACCATTTACATATTAATATATCAGATAACACTGTTTAGGGAATGATTGGTCATATTCTTTAAACTATTGCTAGTAGTATCAATAGCAGTTCACAGGGAAAGAATCTAACAAGTGCTTATCAAAAGTGCATAACTGAAAAAAAAAAAAAAAGGATTCCAGAACATCAATATATTATTATTTTTTGATACGTCGTATCATCAATATACTAGTGTATGCCCATGCCTACGGCACTATCTCGCAACCGTGATCGTTAGATAGAATGATTTTAGACCGTAGATAGCAAAAAACATTTTGGACCACATGATTGGTTTTATAACTACTTTTGACCGTTAGATTTGACTTTTTGTCCTTGTTATACCAAGCTTCTATATATATAAGTGTAATTGAGCCTCTCACCAAGGCATCTTCCTCATCAAACCACATAATTTAGGAGCAGTGACCAGAAGTTGTGTCCCTCAGGAACAAATTGGTAAGAGACTAAGAGTACTATAACTTATGACAGAAACCAAAAAAAAGGCAAAAGTTGTTTGTGTATTTGTTCCCATATATGTAAAAGTTTGGGTTCAATACTGGGAATATCAAGAAATTGCATTCCAAAATTATAGACATTGACAAAGAACTGCTAAAATGTCGAAAGAGAACTCCTTCATGTTGTTGTTGTTGTTGAGTATCATTGAAGCAAAACTTCTGCATTAAGCATGACAACAATGGAAAAGAATAACAGTTGGCCTCTCTATATTCATGCCCTCCAAAGGAAACAACATCTGATCAATTAGGCATCACCTAGTGATGGTGAATAAAGGCCATTGCATAGTTTAGTTCTGCTTATGCATAGTGCTCAGCTGGGGGGAGGGGAAGTGAGCTAGATACATACCCAACCTTTGACATTGTTTTGCACAAAGTGGCTGCTCTCAGGACTCTCGAGATGACTCACATTTCTGATAAACTATCCAACTGTGTAACTGCAGTTTTTCACAAGACAACGTAGTCCAAATTTCTAAAATTCATGATTTATTAAAGGCTGTGATTAATTTAAATATAAATGAAGAAGAAAAGAAAGAAGATAAACAAACAACAGCATGCCTAATCTCAACTTAGCACTAACAAGAATTATGTAGAATGAAACCAAATAAAATAACTATTAAATTTGGCGAAGATATTTAACACTCATTTCCTTTTTCCCAATATTATAAAGTTCAGAACTCACTGAGCTGAAAAATCTCCTCACTTAATGATGCAAGTTGCGGACAGCAATAAGGTCCCAAACAAAAATTGGTCATGTCTTAAGCAGTTAAGAACTTGAAACAGTTGAAAGAATGCTAATACAGAATTTTTCTGATTGATACAAAGCATAAACAGACTACAAATCAACAGCAGTCTCAAGCAAGAACACAAAGTAAAAATAGAATTACTATGGTTAAGAGTCTTAAGAAAGTATATCTTTTAATTGTTCAACCAGAAGATAACAAAGATTTAAGCTTTAATGATATGTTAATACTATGGTCTGACCCTTAATTTTCAAGAGTTTAAACTATTTAACTACATTTATCAGCTTTAGTCTATTTGAACCCATGCAAGAGATGATAAAACTGCTCCTTCGAGGGTACAAAAATAAGTAAAGTGCATCTCTGAGCATTACAACCAAAGGCCATGAAAAATGACCCAACTGTTTAAAATAATTGCAGTACGTAATGCATAGATAAAACATGGGTAACCTATCTTACCTAAGTTCAGGTAAGTGTATCGGGTGAGGGGGTGTGTCTATGTGTCTGACCTCCTCGAACTAAAATCTTAGAATACAAGAATAGGTGTCCAAAAGTTAGATACGGGTATGTAGACATGTACTAATTACTATGCATGTAAATACATTACATGATTTATTTATAGTGCAATATTTAATGTTGTTGTTTTAAAAGAATATACTTAATTATTACTTAGATTAAATGGGATGTGGTAAAAGAAAAAGGCTTTCATCTATCACACAGAAAGTAAACTCATCTCTACTATTAAATTTGAGCTTTTCTTCTTCTTCTTCTTTAATCATGCGATGTGAAGGATCGGGGTGTCCGATTTGAGTTTGTGTCAGACACATATCCAATACCCATACTTATGTCATGTCGTGTCAACATGGGTACATGAAGGGAAATAGAATAGCCGATGTACAAAGTGGGTAACTACTATCGAGTAACATTCAGGTCTTCATCTAATTCAATCCTCCTTCACTGCTTTGGAACCTCGTAGTTCCCAGCTTTTTGCACTATTTCATATCTGCATATACTATTTCGAACAACAAGTCCTAAAATCTGGGCTTAAAATGTTTAATCCTGTTACTGCACAGGAGATTGAATGACAAATCTCTCCACATTTCAATTTTTGGGCTCTCGTCTCTCAAATGGAAGTATTGAAGCAGACATTCAAACCATGAAGCCACACTCTCAGCAGTTACTGACCAAACAGCATGAAAACAACACTTACACAATATAAAATATATCAAGCTTCTGCTGCCCTTCAACCTATACAAATCAATCTATACATGTGACCATCATGCAATAACTGAAATCATGGAAGAAAGGGAACCTAAAACCACTAAATATAAAAGAAACAAGAGGGGAAATAATAGTCTATACTTATTCATCACATTGTGAACCCATTTCCATGCAACTTCCTTGCTCCTTTCATTACCATGAACTGAGTTTTTAAGGTGGATATGCATGTGATTATATTTCATTTAGTTACATAAACATATGCAGTATGCACCCCAACATATGCAAGCAAAACTGAAAAATCCACAATATTCTCATACCCATCTCAGTTTTACTCCTCCCTCATCAAACTCAACCTGTTAACGATTAACATAAATTACCCTCCACCAGAAAGATTCAAGGCTTATTTATGCATACAAAAAAGCAGGAGTGTGAATGACTGCACAAGATATAGCCAACTAAGGCATGTCCCAATTAACTTCCAGATTGGAACTCCCGAATTCAACTAGGAATTTCTTCCATCTGATTTTACTGTCGGCAAGGTAATAAAAATAATCAAACTCTTCCCAAATTTGCCTATTTTCATGCACATTTGAACAAACCCAGAACATCCCTAGCACACTACACAATTTTCAAATAGATCCTAAAGAACACATATATAGTAGGTAAATCCCAAACAATGCATTTTGATTTCTTTTCTTAGACAATACGTCATTTTTCACCTGCAATTCGCTACATAAACAAAGTTTACTAGATTTTCTCCTGCACCCTCCCCTGAAATGTTTGACACCAAATGACTCCAAAAGATGAACAACGCCACTATGAAAATCCCCTGATCCGCAATGAATAAGCCTTAATCAAATATTACTAACATGTAACTAGAAACTCCTTACCCTTTAGAACAACTAATTACTCATAAGAACAACACAAAGTTAGATTAGTAATCACCATTCAAGACAGATCTAAAACCCTAATATAGAATTTGATTCATTAATTGAAAAGAGGTTAAGCAAGCTGACTAACATTACCTTGAAGTAATTTATAGGTTTAACAAAAACGCACATAAAAGCATATAATAAATATATAAATACAGAGAAAGAGAGAGAAAGATAGAGAGACCTCCAACGGCCAAATTGACAGTCAAGAGAATAGGCCAAATGAACTTGTAACGGCGAGCGAACGATTCCTTCGGTGGAGGAGGCGGTGGAGGGTTAGTCTTTGACGGAGGCTGAGTCCCCATTGACGACGAGGATGATGGTGATGCCTGTTGTTGTTGATGATGTTTCAGCTGTGCTGTTATAAAACAATATATATATATACATATATATATATAAATATATATATATAAAATCAATCAAACAGAATATCAAATGATTTAAAAAAATGAAAACGAGAAAAAAGTAAAAGATTCTTCGTGTACGCGAAGCTATAAACAAAAGCAAAGAAATCAAAACAACTGTTTTGTATACTACCAACTGTGTGTGTGTGTGTGTGTTTTTTTTTTATGTGTATACCTTTCTTGGGTTTGTTGGTGTAGAGCTTTGGAGCTTCGCTCATTGTTACTGATTCTATCTCTCAACTCTGCTCTGCTCTCTCTCTCTCTCTCTCTTTATGCACTTCTGTAGTAACCTTCGTTTCTTGTAAATATTGATCCAATCAAAACCAAACCCTTGAAATGATGGCGTAGTAATTTTTAAACTATAACGGCGTCGTTTAGAGGAGTCAACTTCATTGACTTGCCAGTCGCCAGAGCCATGTTCGGTCCTTTGGATTATAATTTGTTATCCAATTTATGACTAAACAACAAAACTTCTATTTGATAATCAGATTAGTAAATTTGCATTCTTGCACTTAAACAATTTTACTTTTTTTTTCTTTTACAACTAATTAATGATAAAAATGTCCCGTCGCTTGAGCAGGTCCGAAAGATAATCAATAATAAAAAAGTTGTACCCAGTGTATAAGACTTTCGTTTGAGCAAAATCTAATAGAAGTGGATGACAAACTTCGTAGCCAATGCACAAGACTCCCTTCGTCTGAGAGATGTGAATGACGGCAAACTTTACCTTCATTTTTTGAAGAAGTTGCTCTTAAATTTCGAACTCGCGACACATTTTTTGAGTGAAAACACTTGTCATCACACCGAACTCCAACCTCTTACAACTAATCAATAATAAATCACATAATTTGAAGTAAAATATGTTATTCACATTCCACTTTCTCTAAAACAAAAAAACACAAAATCACGTTCTTATTTTGGAGGCATACACAAATATAAAAAGTGAGTATCCTTCCTGTGAATCAATTCTGCCAAAAGATCATTAATATAGATTTGTTTGTAGAAGTTTGTTTGAAGAAGTTATTAATTTTGGGTAATGTTTTACTTATTTGAATTTACTAAATCATAGTTTCCTTGAAGCAGAAAAATATATAAGAAATCGGAACGAATCATGCTTGTCTTTTGCACAAGGTTAGCATAAAATTATTAAACACCACCAGAGTTCCGTGTATTAAAAAAATTTCACTAGTAACTCTATTTCATATTATCTTTTAAAATAATGTGAAATAAAAATTTATTATTAATAAAATTCCTATAAATATGAAATTCTCGAATACTCAATAAATAATTACTCACCGACTTCTTATCATCTAAACTAATAAGCTTTAAAATCACAAAATGTTCCCCAACTCCGGAAAAGTTCAGGCAATGTTCCGCCGTATTAAATTGGAATTGGAAAAAAAATTGTTTAGGAAAAAATTTCATCAACAAATTTATTTCAATTCCACCAATTCCAATTCCATACAACCAAACATAACCAAAATATAATTGGCTTTAGAATTCTCACATGCCAGAGTCTACAGGTGGTGATGAAGTGAAACTGTTAAGCTTATCTCAAACTAAAATTGCAAGTTACCATGTAAAACTAAGCCTAACCAATCCAGTTTATTTAACTAAAAATGTCTAGTGTTCATTGAGAGAATTAAAAAAACATTGAATGATCCATCCAAAAATAATCTATCGAGCTAACCAAAGAAGAATACAGCAGAGTGGGAAGTTTTGCTCCCTTAAGAACCTATAAATGATGCTAAGACTCGCGTTTATCTTACATATATTAACCAACCCTGTCACCCAAGTGGATTAAGCAAAAAACATTTGAGCTCCACCTACACATATCTAGTGGAATCCTCTACTTTTAAGAATAGATCATTAAGTTACATGAGTAACAGAAGAGGATAAGAGAGATCAAGATAGTTTGCCATTGATTGACCAACTAAAAGCCTTCCTGACATTGTGAGCACAGTTGCAATGATCTTTTCCTTGCAAGCATCCAGCTTGTGTATCATTTTCATTAATTAGTTCCACGAACGACCAACACCGTAACCCCGTCCCCGATCTCGGAAACCCCCATGACCTAATTGACATTACACAGAGAGAAGAACTTTAGTAAACAACATGCACTCAAACAAGTTTACAGAGAGAGAGAGAGAGTGCACACTTTGTAAATCAAACTAACTGATGCACTGATGAAGAGAAGGGGGAAAAAAGGAGCAACAATAATTTCCTATCATCGTGTAATTGTGCTTAAGAATGCTAGACAAAACATGTAAGGGTGTCTTTGGTTGTCCCAAGATAAGTAAATTGCTCAATGGTGCTGAATGAATGAATGAATATCCAGTGCATGGAGCATAATAAAAGCAGTTAAGCCAGCTAACATGACAAGTTTCAAAAGAAAACCAAAGAGGCCATATCATGCATCTTAAAACTGAAAGTACACTACAGGACGCCATTTGTAAATGTATGGCTGACTCCTCTTTTTATCTCTTTTCATTACTAGACCCATTCTGGGCTATGAGTTAGAACCTTCAAATGCTAATATTAAACGTCGTCTTAACATCCCTAATTTTACATATAACATTCATGTCACTATGCACAAATAGGGAAGTACTTATTCAAAATAATCTGTGCACCACTGTCCTATAACTGAAGGAAATTAAGAAAGCCTTATTTATTAAGAAAAAAGGCAGGGTGGTTAAAACCTAGCCAAAATTTGTGGAGTCCAAATTGTTTCTTGTTTGCCAACCTCAATACAACTAATTACTAAGGTGCTTGAGCAGAGTATATGTTGTTTGTGGCCCAAGAAGAAAAGGAAAACCACTCCTGACAACTAACCTGACAGGGGAGGTGCACCACGCCCCATAGCTGCCAGCTCAGGACTGACCTTCTGTCCAGCCTCCTCAAGGATGCCAATAAGTTCTTTCGCAAATCTGGCATTTGCAGCTGTGAAGAAAGTGTACGCTGTTCCTTTGGCCCCAGCCCTTCCTGTTCGACCAATGCGGTGAACATAATCCTCAAGGGATCCCGGAAAGTCATAGTTGATCACAAATTTCACATCCTTCACATCTACCAGCAATCAAAATAAAACAACAGAAATAAAAAATTCAGTTTTGAAGCAATTCAAGGTTCCAAACTCCTTCTACCCCCCTCAATACTATGCAATGAGAATACACCTAAAAACCTGTGTATTTCCTAATGCATATTAATAATTGTTTTTCTCTGGCCACAGGCAATTTAATTAAAACCTACTCAAATACCATCTAAACCAACATGGAAGCTAAATAACCACCAAAACATGGAAAAGCGATGATCAACAGAACCTGGTAAACCCGAATCTCTATAAAAAGAAATACTACCTCCGTCCTATATTAGTTGTCCATTTTTTCAATTTGGGTTGTCCCAAAACACTTGTCCATTAGAAAAGTCAAAGTAAAATAAATTACATCTTTCCATAACTAGCCTTTAAGTTTTTTTAAAATCTCTCAACTTGGTAATATACGTCATTAAATATGAAAGGACATCTTGGTAATTTTATAAGGGGACAGAGAGTTCAGAATCAACCCCTGCGGGATGCAAAACTCAAATATAAATGTGGAAGGTACCTTAACGGTGACCCAGATATACCCAAAAGTTTATCTTAAGTATGCGGGTCATTGCATTAGCATGGTTAGATATAGTGTTAGTTAAACAGATGACCAGTGGATACCCAAGTAGCCAACTTCACTGTCTCAGATTGATTATCTAGGAAAGAGGGGAATTTAAGGGTTACCATAAAAGATGGAGGCAGCTGCCACAAATGAAAATATTTCATGCACACTATGTAATTGTGATGGGTGCAAAAGCATTTATAAGAAATAAAGTAGAATGGCAAAATGTGGTGCGTGTAGCCAACCCCTAATTATTGTGACATACAAGGCTTTGTTGAGTAGATAAATAAAATTAGGGACTTGCAAACAATTTTGAGCAATGAGAAACAATAACAAACGTCCAAGAGTCAAAGATTACGGCGATGAATTTGTCAAGGCAGACAAGTGGTAACATGAGAACAGTAAAAATGGAAATTGGCATAAATAAGAAATATATGTAGTAACTTACCGGAAAAAGGAAAAAGAAATTCATGTAGTACCCACAAAAGGATATGTATGAGGGAGAGCCAATTGAAATACTCTTGCTAGGTAGTGGGCGACCAATGAGCACGAATGTGGAAGTATTGTGTTTGTAGACAAATTATACACCAGAAGAACAAAGGGAATAAATATAAAGGGCCAAATGAGGTAGTGATTGGAAGGAAAAAAAATATAGAACATAGTAATCAAAGATATGACTCTAACTAACATCATTCGCTGATCCCACATAGCCTAGCAAAAAAGGACTGAGCGAAGGCTCAGCAATATTAATTATTATGATTTTTTAATTTAAAAAATCTCTATAAGTAATTTCACAAATAATGTATATACGATACATGTATGCATGGCCTGTTGAAAAGATTATAGATTTTAATGTCAGAAGAAAATAAACCATAGGGTACCATGAAGCACGGATATACTATACATACCTAAACCACGAGCTGCAACATCTGTTGCAGTCATTATAGGACTCTTGCCAGCTTTGAACTCTGACAGGACCCAATCCCTTTCTGCTTGACTTTTATCTCCATGAATAGAGAGAGCAGGCCAACCATCCATGCGAAGCTGCCGGGTTATCTGGTCACATCCTTTCTTGGTATCCATGAATATCAGAATTCGACTACCATCCATAATATCCTCCAGCAACTTCACCAATCTGAATTGAATTTATCAAGTAATATGAATAAAAACAACTTCATCAAATCCTACATGATAAAGCTCATATCCATACTTGAAAATTTAAGACCATAAACTTAGCCCCCACCCCCCCAAAAAAAAAAAATATATACTAATAATAATAAGAGCGTAACAAAAAGATATTATTTTGACCTACTTGTTATATTTCTGATTCTCTGAAACAATGTCCACATGTTGGCGAATTGCATGATTAGCTTTCAGTTCTGGAGAACCTATAACCACCTGTGCAAAGTCCAAGGAGATAATAAGAAAACATGTGTTCAGAGCATTTGTAATGGAATCCAAGGAATAGCCAAGGAAGTAATTACAAACAAAAGCACAGTATTCTGGACAAAATTTCACAAGTATTTCAGGAGAAAACACAAAGGTCTCGAAGAAAGAGGACTAGCATGTTGACAACTGCATGAGCAAATGAAGAGGATAATGTGCCCTCATAGGAGCAGTTCACCATATATTACTGAAATATGTCAGAGAATCCAACCTTGTATGGGTTGTAAAGGAATTGCCTTGCAAGTTGTTCAACCTCCTTGGGCCATGTAGCACTCCAATAAAGCGTTTGACGATCTGGGCGAATCTGCATCAAACAAACAATCAAACAACAAGAAGCCGTCCTGAAGTGGGCAGAACTGAATAGATGATATATATATATACATACGTGAGTATGCTCCTGTCTATGACCACCTCAAGCTAAGCATCACAGATGATGTGATCATCTTATCAGTAGAAAATGCAATTAATCATATATTTCTATAAATTCATTAGAAGCAGAGTGACAAAAGACTCATTGCCAAAAAGCCATAAACTATACCAAACTCTCAACCAAGCACAAGTTCAATCCTATAAACAAAGAGTATAACAACATTGCGCAGATAAATACTCATCTTCCTGACATTCTAAAGGCCATTATTTGTCCCGCCAATGTAGGTGGTAGGAGGGGTGGACAGATTGCAGGCCCAACCTTTGCAATTATTCACAAAAAGTAGCGAGTTATCATACTCAAATCCATGTTCTCAGACACTTTGCAACCTGAGCTTGTACCATTTTATTCGGAAAAATGTTTTGCAATTGCAGATAGTCATAAAAAAGTTTTTTCTTAGTTAATATAGAATCAAAATTTAATTTTGTTTTAAGCACAAGATGATAGATAAAATCCATACGCACACGGCACATGAACATGGACCTTGTTTCTTTTTTTTTTTTCTTTTTTCTGGGGTTAATGGAGGGTGTCCCCACCCCCTTTGGAGGTGGAAGTAATCCCTTTGCATACCCGCAATCACCCCCTTTAGTTCAGTATTACAAAATAAAATTTTGCAATAACACTTGTTTACATTTTATTTTCCTCTATAAAAATATGCAATAGCAAAAATAAATCATCTTACAGTAATTAATCAGATCATAACGTGAATAATCCAACTTGGAAAATGCAATACGATAAATATGTGACAAGGAAACAACTGCAGGTGCTGGTGAAATGGCAAACTTAAAGAAAGATAATTGGAACATAAATTTCAATCCACGAAATGGTGTTTGAAATCCATATATATAAATGCATCCACATCCCATAAAGGAAGAAATCAACATTCTCTTCAAAATTTCAAATCAAAGGTTATGTCAAGATTAGTTAAATGACATTGAAATGATTACTCTAATTCAGAATTCATTGCTAATAACAGGCCAGTGGGCCAATTGTTTAGCACAAGTTAAGTTGTGGAAGCATAGGCCATAATTCTTCCTACATTTTAGTGATTTCATAAATCACCAACGTTTTATTGCTGTGATGTCTAAACTAGTATAATTTTTTTTTTTTTTTGGGATTTTAAAATAGAATCTGCATTCCTTTCCAATTTTGCAAAAGAAAAGGAGAATACATTTGCTTAAGTATAATAAGCTTCCCAATTATTAAGATATAATATTATATATATATGTATATTAATGAAATACTCCACATGACAAGTCATATAATTACAAACCTGAGAAACAATTTTTCGAATCTGGGGATCAAAGCCCATGTCTAGCATCCGATCCGCCTCATCTAGCACAAGATATGTAACCCTTCGCAAGTTTGTATGATGAGATTCCAGCATATCAATCAACCTTCCCGGTGTGGCAATAACAATTTCAACACCTAAGCCCAAAAATGGTGATAGTGATGATGATGTTTGCTATGATGATAATTTGTAATTAAAATAATAATAATGATAGAAAGAAGAAGAGCATTAGGATATACCCGATCCATGAACATCACGATACAGTAGTAAAGTCACCTTGAACTTAGTCAGCACCTACCTTTCTGAAGATCACGGACTTGAGGTCCCTTTGGAACCCCACCATATATGCAGGTATTCTTAATCTTTGATGATGCACCAAATTTTGCAGCTTCTTGTTGTATCTGAACAGCAAGTTCACGTGTTGGAGCTAAAACTAACACAATAGGACCATCTCCAAGAGCTGAGAGAAAACAGAGAAGACATCACGACATATTCCATTTCCAGTGAACAAAAGAAAACAAAAAAAGACAGAAAAAATGAGAGGGTGTATGCAAATCATAACTGCAAATGAAAATAAATTAGGACTACCTAAAATTGGCTGAGCATTAACATGGACAATTGCAGGCAATAGATAGGCAAGTGTCTTCCCTGACCCTGTTTCAGCAATACCAATGAGATCACGGCCTTTTAAAGCCATTGGCCACCCTTGAGCTTGAATAGGTGTAGGTTCAGAAAATCCAGCCTTTTCAATTTCTTGCAAAACATATTCTGGAATCATAAAGGAACAATCTACTAATTAAACTAGAAGTCAATAAAAATAAATCCTGTATAAAAAAAAAATTGAGAGAGCCAGATATCAAACACTGAAGTACGGGTTATAAATTCATATCTAGTAAAGAAACTAGTACAATTCCCATCGTCAAGCAAGTAGACGCAATGATAGCAGGAAAAACAAGAACTGCTGAAAGTTTTCAACCGCACCTGGTTACTAGAACAGAAATGATATAATAGGAATTGTACATATCATAATCCACACAAAACAACATCCTGCAATAGCGAGACTAAAACTGGGAAATGGCATTTTTTTAAGGTCCCAAAAATGACAATAGGCAATGAAAAGGGTGTAACCCTCCCACACATCCATAAAACCTTTGTGACTTAAGTAAAGCAGCATTAAATTTCGAGTATTTGGTGACTACCAAGCCAGGTAGTTGAAGAGTTTCATACTTTAGTTATATTAATAATACCAAAGCCTCCACGTAGTAGAGTTTTATGCTGTCCATCTGTTTAGCTCTTGCCATGAAATTTGATCTAATTAATTGGATAAATAATGAGGAATCCAAGCAAAGGATGGTTGCTTACCAAAGAAATTAATGAGTATTTCGTATCTGTCTAATTGCACATGGTGCCCAATGACCAAAACCATTCGCAAACACAGCGGAACAATCTGTGTAAGTAACTTGCCCAAGTTTCTCTTTGTTTTCTCATATAGGTTTTAAGCTGTTAATCTCTCTTTCAACCAATGTATATGATGAATCTTACATCACAAGGTCATGGGGTATAAGTTAAAATGCAACCATATCAGACCTGCGTCTAACTATATCTCTTCCCTGCTGCAACTTTGTGTTTCCATTTAATGGTTTTCCTCCTTCAGAATGACAATAATTAGTTGGGCTGCCTCTTTATCTCTTCCTACTTGAATATAAATATCCTAAGCTCATTGGTAGCACAAATGCTGAATCCTTGTGGAGAGAACTATGAGAATTGAGATGTTTATTGAGTGCATACTCTAGTACCTAACACAAGGAAGCAAAGCCTTTTCCCACAACAATGAGATGTTCCCTGAGGACATAGGTTCGACAGACTTGTAAGCAAAAATAATGTTAAAAGTTAGGTGTATCCCTAATCTTCACCTCCCAATGCCAGTAGGACCAACACTCAATAATGAACCCAAAATGCAATGTCTAACTAACTCACCATATGAACTATGGTGCAACCAATCCCAAAATATAAACCTAAATTACAAAATATGAGAAATATAACCATTAAAAAGATCTCAAATTTATCATTCCCGTAACACGATTAAAGGGAAAATTTTTTTTATGATAAATCATGTAAAGTACCTGGAAAGCCCACGTCACGGAACGTCTTGACAGGCTTAGGCACATCCCGGCCTTCCACAGTGATTTCTCGCCGCTTTCTATACTCCTCAGCCTCACTCTCCGACATGGCCACAACCGACGGTGACTCAATGTAAAAGTTCTTCTCAAAAGGAGTCAACCCATCCAAATCCAACTTCCGGGCCGGCTCCGTCCCATCATAGTCCCTCCTGCTCGACGAGGAACGGACACCGCCATAACCCGAACCCCCACCAAACCCCGAATCACTGAACAACACATAAATTCACACGAAAGGACAACAAATTCATAATTAATAAACCAGTACTGGACTTCAATTTTCAGTGTGGTAATGTTAGATAATTGAAACCCTAAAAAAATTCACAAATACATAAACAGAATTATAAGTTTTTTCGTGAGCCAGTGTTAGGCTTTAAGTTGAACTGGATGAGCCACTGTTAGGGTTCATTTCCGCTGTTGTAACGTTAAAAAACCAAACCCTAAAAAATTGCAGACATACATTAAAAAAAAACATGTAATTCACGTGTATATATATACATAGAGAGAGAGAGAGAGAGTCTGATATAGGGTTACCTTCTCCGGTCACGGTACGAACCGGGGTCGCCGGAGCGGCTGTCGTAGCGACTCATGATGTGTGTGTACACTTCTGGGTCAGATTAGGATAGGTATAGATAATGGACTTGGAAGGTTTTGCAGATGGGTTTTTGAGTTTGTGGATTTTCTCTCTCTACAGAAAAGAGCCAAGCAGCTGAAATGGGGACGAAGCCCTCTCGAGACCCGTTTGTGATATGGGTCGACTTTTTCAGAGTTGCTGTTTACTTTCAACTCTGCTGCCGTTTAAAATTAGGGACGAGGATATCTTTGCATGAGTTTAGGAAATCCTTGTTTGGGAGAGTGAAATAAGGCGTTTGTTTCCACATGGTATTGTCTCGAAGTCTTTGGAGTAGGCTAACGCGTTTGGAACCCTTTTTGTTTTGTCTTTTGTTGTGTACAGTAGTGAAGCAAAATATAAGGAGAATGTATTCCATTAGGATTTTAAGAGACTTAAAAACAAAATACTAAGGAGGATGTATTTAATTATGATTTTAAAGAATTTTAAGAGACTTTAAAATTTTGAGTGTAATGAATTCAGACTTTTATAAACTTTTAAAAAGTTTATTCAAATCTGGCGGTATTCAATCCATACTTTTATAGACTTTTAAAAGTCCATACAAATCTGGCTGTATTCAATTAAAATTTTTATAAGTCTATAAAAGTTTAGGTGTATTCAAAAAGTCGTAGATTTTGAAGAATTTCATTAAATGGTGGATTTGATGGTAAAAGTTATAAATATCAAAACTCATAACAAATCCAACCTCTTCCCCACAGATTTTGATGGACTTTCTTTTTCTGCAGAATACGCAGAGGCGGAACTAGGCATGGGCTAACCTGGGCTATAGCCCAGGTCCCAAAAAAAAAATTTACTAGTACTCTGTTAAGTTGATTGTCCATCCCAGCCCAGCCCAGCCTATAAAAAATATGGTCAAAAGCCTAGCCCATAGAGCTTATACTTATCTCTAAAACTTGTTTTCTTTCACTTAGTTAAAGAGAGATTCCCAAGCCATTCAAATTTTCAAAACAAACTTTTTAACAAAAAAAAAAAAAAGCAAATTTGTTGACTTTATGGCTAGATTGTGGCGGAGACAAACGTGAATAACCGATTTATAGTTTGAACTGCAAATATTTTTAATCTGCGGTTTATCTCCAAAGAGTAATTAGCTTCAATAAAAATGAGAATGTATTAGCAATAACATCGATTTTAAGTACCCATTGTATACATGTACACTATTCAAGCATGTGTGAATAAAATATTTTAGCTTAATACAATTTGAAACTTATTGAAAAATATTATTATATATCTCCATCTATGTATAATTATATATATATATATATATATATTCACCATATATATAATTATATATATATATATCCACCATTAAATAATAAAATTTATCTGGTAAAAAATAAACCAGTTTTTACAACCTCCCCACCTTCAAGAAATTTCATCCTCGAAATTTGCGTACTCAATTTAAATCACAGTTCCATATAAAAACAAGATATGTACATAAATATGTACCCATAACATTTGTACACATTTTTATATACAATTTTTAATACATACATACAACTATCTCACAGTGAGTGTCGGTCCAATGATGGAAAAGAAATAGAGAGTGGACATTGAAAATGAGGTGCAGGAGATGTATATATATATATATATATATATATATATATATATATATATATATATATATATATATATATATATCAGCGAAAAGAAATGAAAATTTTTAAAAACTTTTTCAGTGATTGTGAATATGCACCTTACTTTAGCCATGAGCTAGGTGAGGAGCATTTTATAGCCATTCGCAAAATTTATGGCGCCAATAATTTCTCTAAAATTCTTTTTAGTATCGATAGAGAAAATCGAGCTATAGCTGCTTTCTCTATGTCATATGAAGCCCACGCTAGGCTCATGGATCTCATTTGGGATTGCACATCAAGAATTATTGATCTTGAACAACAGTGAGCTTTACTACAAGTTGAGTTGGTATACTACAAGCAGACAACGAATCAGAGTGCTCCTGGAGAGTTCATCTTCACAATCCTAATATCAAAACTAGGGAGATGTGAATGTGATGACAAACCTTAATGCTACATTAGGAGAAAATTATTCTTTTTAACCCCAATATCAACCCTGGAGAGGTGTGAATATGATGGCGAATCCTAACGAGGTGTTAGGAGAAAAAATTTCTTTGAACTCACAATATCAATAACGTGTTCAGTATGTATAGTTTATGATTATCTATAAATCTTGTTTATGAATGAAATTGTGGATTGAATTTTGTATGCAAATTTCGAGGACAGAATTTTTTATTATTATATTTTTTTTGTCACCTATGTATATATATATTTAGCCCTCCCTACTTTGCAATCCTGGCTCCACCTTTGAGAATACGAACAACCTTTCTCCATCTTAAGGTACACTCATTTTTTCTTTCTTGATTTTCTTCTCTCTCTTCTCAGATTCTCTCTTTTTCTATTCAATTAGGATTTTAAAAAAGTCATAGTACAAACAAAACCAAATGAATTGTACAAACAAAACAATCAATATATTAAAGATCATCAATGCCAAAACTTAGTTCAGTGTATAGTCCAATTTGTATTATAACACCGAAATCAAGAATCGATTTTCAGAGAGTGCAGTGGATCTTTGATCTATAAACAAAAATATATTAATTCTTAAAATTATATATATACGAGTTTGTTAGGGTGGTATTACTTTGTTGTTGAAAATAATGGTCCACTAAGGGCATGTACTTTCCATATATACCCACAGTCCACACTGTTTTTAATATGAAAATAATTTATTCAAAAGTTGTACGGATTTACAGTTTATTATATATCAATGCATATACACTTGTACGAATTTACTCTCATATAGATACTCATTTAACATGCTACAATGTTTATATATACTTGTACATATTTATACTCATATGTATACTCATTTAACAAGCCATACATACAATAAAATGAATGTCTATATATCTTTTAAATATACAAAAAAGAAAAATAATTTTTTATAAAGAATTTCATATGAACAATATTTTATGGGGCATCAAAAGTAGATATTTAGAATTTATTTGGTATAATTTTTTTAAAAAAAGTTTTATGTTTCAAATAAATGAAAATCAGAAAGTTGTACAAAAAAAATTGTTTTGTTGTAAGTTTTATTAAAATTGTTTTCTAAAAATTCAGTTACAAAAAAAAATTATTTGTAGAGATCTTTTATAATTTTTTGAAAATAATTTTTTCAAATACAAGAGTAACAACGAAATAATGTTAATGAATGGAGAGTTAGTATAACTTTGAATATGTGGAGAGATGTCGGACACAATGATAACAATGAGAACTAAGGATATTGAGTAATGAATGTTAAATATTTTCCTTAAAATTTTTCTTTCAAACTTGTTATAAACTTGTCAATATACTTTTGTAAATGCCAGTTGTTTTTCAAACTTGTTATAAACTTGTTAAAATACTTTTGTGAATGTCAGTTGTTTTGCGTTTGTTATAACTTTTGTTTTTCGTGAAAATTATGGTGCGCGTCATAGTAGCATAATCTTTTTTATAAAAAAAATAACATATCTATATATCCTATCTATCTAATACAATGAGACAAATTAAAAAATATGAAAATATTTCATTTACCATGAGCATAACATTTTTGTCATTAGTTAACATATAATACGAATAAAATCACAAAAGAAGAAACATGGTTTAGCCAATCCAAATCATATGTTCAACTTTTATTTTGACATATATTGTTTAATCATTCTTCGCACTGTTATGGGAAGAGATATATGTAACTTTGTATATATTCTTAATAATTCTATTGAATAATTTCAAATAGCAGAAACCATAAATGATAACTTATTCATTTTGTATTATAAGTGTCCCTTGAACCATTGATTTACTTGTACGCAAAAATATAATTCAAAAATATAAATAAATAAAATATATTGAAGAAATCATTACTAAAAGTTTATAGAAATTCATGAAAGTATGTAATAAAAGTCTATATAAATTCATGAATTCTAGTTAAATTAATAGAAATTCATGAAAGTCTATCACTTAAAAAAAAAATTTTAAACTCTTAAATATATTTGGGAACATTAGTTACGATGCGTATTTGATAACTTTAAGGGCCTGTTTGGTATATGTTTTGTTTTGGGTGTTTCTGTTGCAGGCCTGCTACAGTACCCAAATTGAGGCCCAAAGCATATTTGGTAGAGGCCTGTTATGTTTTGCACAGTACTATAACATTTTGATAAAAGAGGCCCAAACCCAAAACACCAAAATGGTGTTTTTGGGTGTTTCGTTACTGTAGCGCTAGAATCAACCGAAATAAAATTGGCCCAAACACTGTAGCGGAGGAAGCAAATGGCCCAATCTCAACACAGGTATATATCGATTTTTTAGGGTTTTGCTGCCGTTCCTTTCTGTCTCCTATGTGGTGATATTGAAGGCGATCTGAAGGCGACTCTCAAGGCGATTATGGAAAATCCAAGTTTTGTGTTAGAAAACGACTGATCGAGGCATTTTTGAGACGCAAATCTTGAAAATATGTTCTGTTTTTGAGTGTTGCTGATCTCTATTCAGCTTCACTTCTATGTTCGACTCTCTTTGAAACTGATTTTGAAGGCGATTTTGTAGTTTTGTGTTGAAGGACGACCGATTGAGGTGTTTCAAACGCAAATCTTGGAAAAAGGTTATGTTCTCTCTCCTTTCTCTCTCATCGCTATTCGATTTCACTTTTTCGTGTTTGACTATCTATAATTTCATTCTGAAAATGAAATTTTTGTGTTGAAGGAGGACAAATCGAGGTACTTCAGACTCAAATTTTTTAAGTAGACCAGGCTCGACTGTAAGCATACGCTCTGTTCTCTCTCCTTTCTCTTGCTTTAGTGTTTGTTTATATATATGTATATAGATGTATATATATTTTTCTGTATATATATGGGTTTGTTCAATGATAATTTGTTGAAACTTCGTTTTGTTCTCTTCTTTCTCTTGCTCCAGTGTTTGTTTACATATATATATGTGTGTGTATATATATATTTATCTGTATATATATGGATGTCGTTCAATATATATTTGTGTGTGTATATATATTTATCTGTATATATATGGATGTTGTTCAATATTACATGCTCAATGATTATTTGTTGAAACATTGATACTTGTTGATTTCTTGAATGGTATATTTGATTACTATACTTAATTTTGGACAGGCTATGTAAGGTAGAACAATTTCTTTCATGATCAGAAAATTTAATTGAAATTTATTTGTCTTCTTTTATTGTCGTTGATTTGGAAATAACATACTAAAAATTATTTACCAATAAAATATTAACATACTGAGAGTCCATAGCATATAAAGTGCATCATTTGAGCATGTTGAATCATATTTATAGGCTTCATGTGGTGATGAAACCAATAGCCCATAGTCTATACCAAGAAATGAATTCAAGTATTTAACCTTTACATTAATAATTGTTTGCCTAGCTATTGGTGTCTCCTACTTGGACTTGGAGAGAATATTAGTTGTTGGTGGTTTATTAGTGAAGAATTGGTTTCTAATGATAAGCTGATCTTGATTTGTTAAAAGGAATTGAACAAACTTGTGTTGATGTACCAATAAGAGTCATTTGGTTCCATTCTTTTAAAACAGTATTTCCTCAAATTGAATATCTTTTTAACTCTTTGTTTTAGGAATTTTTAAAAGAATTTTCAAATTATTATATATGTTTTTAATTTTAGGGTTTAAAAATAAATAAACCAATAAAAAAAAATGTGATTTGAAATGACAGAATGTTTTATAACAATTTTCAAAAAAATATTACTCAACTAATATTTTGAATTTCTCTTCTTCTTTTTTCTTTTTTTGGTTATATGTAAACAAGAATCATTCTTAGTGCTTACAGTACTAAATTAAATGTATTTAAAAAATTTCGGAGTAAAAAAAGTGTAGTCTAGCAGTACCTTATTGGTCAAATAGACCTAATTAGCTGTTTGGTTGCTTTTCTCACAACTTTTACAAGTGACTAGTTGTTTCACACTTAACAGAAGGCTGAAACAATGTAATTTGTCCAAAATGTGCTGACATAAAGGCACCATAAATATGGAAATGAGTACCAGGAAGAGGTTTAGGGCAAAGCTATTTGGAAGAAAAGCATGAAAAAAAAAGTAAGAATTAGAAACTGAAAATTGCTACTTCATGTGACAGGAACTTTTGGTCTATATTACTTTTTAGTTTTTAAAAAGATAAAGGTCACGGTTAACCTGTGCCCATGGAAAAAAAAATTATGTGTTCCTTAACTGTACTAGGATTTAGGGTTACTTAATTCGTACTCCTGAAATTAGTGGCCCAGAGGTGCTTAGTGCATCTACTACTCGTGTGATTTAAGATTATATTTTTTTTTATCCTTTTTATTTTATTTATTTATTTTTGTATTTCATTTTGTTGGATTAAGTCGGTTAATATTGCTCATTTGTTTTAAAACCATACTAAAGCTTTCATGCATAGTTCATGCTCAAATGGTCATGACTGAATTCCAAAGTTAGATGCTATTATTAGGAATTGCAATATTATTTGGTAATTTCTTGTTAGGTACGTCTTGCGCTTCAAGTAAATTATCAGCAAGATTAAATGAGGAAACTCATCAGATGATCTTCTAAGCATTGCTCAAATTATCATTCATGATAGTAACTTTTTACTAATTAATGACCTGTTTTTTTGTTTTTAGAATACTAAATTTCATTTTCCTTTAAAATATGCATTATGTTGTGGGTTTTCTACAAGAACACTTCTATCCTCGTGAAATTTGCACTCTCATCTTTGAAAGGAAATAGAAGGAAAATCTTGAAATACTTATTTTGCTGTTTAAAGGAGATTTCTCCCAAAATTACTTTAAAGTTGTCAGCAGACTAATATGTTTTGCTCAGTATCATTCTTTTGTTTTCTATAATTTAATATATTTTCTAGGCACATAAATTATAATACAAGTCACATTTTCTATTTCTCACATATTCTCTGTCTCTTTAAATCAATTATGAATATATAATTTCATGATTCTCAATACCTTTTTAAATTAATGAAAAGAGTACAAATTTGTTGAGTAGATAATTTCTTGATTGGAAAAGAAAAAAAATTACTTCTACTCAAATTGTAAGTTCTGAGTCTGCTTTTTCCCTTCTGTGTCAATGATTTTTTATTAATGGCTCATATAATATTTAATTTATATATATATATATATTTACATCTTGTAGATTTGTACAACTTTTGACATTTAATTAGAATTAATAATTGCCACATCATGCTCTCTGCTTTTAATAATCTGTGGATCTTGTTTGCAAATTGGAAACATGTGCACATAAGCATATCTTTACTACACACACACATTGGTCTCTCTCTCTATACAATGTTGTTAATTTCTGAGTCTGCTTTTTCTCTTCTGTTTCAATGATCTTCTATTATTAAATGATCTAATATTAATGACTCATATAATATTTATTTTATAATTTCTATATATACAACTTGTAGGTTTGTACAACTTTTGACATTTAAATTAGGATTAATAATTGCCACATTATGGTCTGCTTTTAATAATCTACAATTTTTTTAAGTTGTGTTAGTCATTGCACCTCTCAATTTGCTTGTCTTTGAACCCTACTATCATTTAAATTGGTGTCTTCTAATACTGCCCTTCGGAAGCTACTTCCAAGAGACCAAGTTTAATGAAATAAAAATAATAACAACGAAATAGTTATCAATGGTATGTGGACATGTGACTCTTAAACTATAATTCTTTCATCTAATTTTTTGGTGTCTTCTAATTTAGTAATTTTTTTTGGGTAATTAGATGGATATCAATGATGAGAATGTGGTTGAGTTTGGTAATGATATTCCATTAGAAGGAGAGGACTTAACAGAACAAGGTGATGATGGAAAATTAGTATGGGATGAGTCCCATATTGAAGTTTTCATTTTGCGTATGGAAGAAGAAGTTAGGGTTGGAAACCGAACTAATTCCACCTTTAACAGTATTGGTTGGAGGAATTTAGTTGAAGGAATGAGGCTAGAAACGGGGAAGGTCTACACAAAGATCCAACTTAGAAATAAGTTCAACCAACTAAGGGCAATTTACAAAGACTTTAAAAAACTATTATCAGAGACTGGTGTGGGATTCAATTCCGAGACGGGCATGGTTATAGTAGAGGATGAACGATGGGAAAGGTTGAGCAAGGTTAGTAGTTTAAAAGTTAATGTATTATCCAATTCCATAAAATATACATTAACTTCTATATCAATTTTATAATTTAGGATTTACTAATATGAAAGATAATAATTTGTAGGTGGTTAAGAATGCGAGAAAGTTTCGCAGGAAAGGATGTCCCCATTACAGCAAAATGACCACAATTTTCGGGGATACATATGCTACAGGTGCGCATATCCACCCTTCCACTAGAGCACCCACCATGTCCCAAGTGCCCACACACCATGTAGGCATACATGACCTTGATGAGAGTGATGACTTCGCTGAGGTTGACGGTCGTGAGATCAGTCCCTCGCAGCCACTTTCAAATAAAAAAGTCAAAAAAAATAATAGTTTTCATTCGACAATGTCTCAAGTCATGGTTACCATGACTGAGAATGCTAATATGAAAGCTGAGAGAATTGAAAAAGCCATAGCTGCTGCTTCATCGTCTAATCTTGCTGCATCTTGTGACAAAGGATTTGAAGTCACATCTCCCGTGAAAAAAGATAAGGAGAAAGAAATGTTTAACTCATGCATTAAGATTTTGGATCAATTGTAGGGGATTGACAATTATCATTATACTAAAGCATCCATGATGCTTCATGATTCTGATATGTGGAGGGAGTTCTTTATTAACATGCCTGAGGAGAGGAAGGTTGGTTGGGTTATGAACCTTTGATGTTGTTCTTGGATGACTGTATGAATAACTGTTATTTTACTATCTTGCTTATGGACAACTATTTAATTTACTTGTTGGATGACTGTAATAACTTAATTTAAATTCTCTATGGCTTGCTGAATATTTTAAATTACTTTATGACCTTATGTTATTCACTTATGTGTATTTTATTTGCTATTTATGTATTAATGATGCTATATATTTTACTTTTGCTTATAGTTTGCATTATATATTTATTTGTTCACCTAGGATATTATGAATTAGGATAAGATCAGAACAATCATTGAGTTGTATGATGATGAGGAGGAGGATGAGTGTGTCATTATGGTGGCATGTATGTTCAAGTATCATAGGCAGCATTATGAGAAGATACCTTGTAGGGATTCTATCTTACAAGGTGAAGCATATGTGTTGGAGATTCTAAATGGCAACCCAGACAGATGTTATCAGAACCTTAGGATGTGGCCCAATGTATTTAGGAAATTGTGTAATCAGCTTAAAGCTTTAGGGTTGAAAGATTCAAAAAGTTTGTCTGTCTATGAACAAGTGGCAATTTTCTTACTTACTTTAGCTCACAATGAAAGGAATCGTGTTGTAGCAGAAAGATTCCAGCACTCAACCGAGACAATTTCTAGACACTTTCACGGTGTGTTACACAAAGTTTGTGAGTTAGGCAGAATGATTATTGTTCCCCCAGATTTGAATATAATTCCTGATCATATAAAAGGGTCTACAAGATTCTACCCTTTCTTTAAAGATTGTGTGGGAGCTATAGATGGAACCCATGTCGATGCGAACGTGCCAGCAGATATGCAATTCCCATTTCGTGGGAGGAAGGGTGATACCACCCAAAATGTTATGGCCGTTTGTTCATTTGATATGATGTTCACATATGTTCTAGCTGGGTGGGAAGGATCTGCGAATGATTCAAAGATTTTAAACGAATGCATTAATGATGAGGAATTACAATTTCCATCTCCACCACCAGGTAATATTTTATAAGCTAATGATTGTATGGCTATTTATACATAGTCTACTTTTATTTATAGTTGGTAAATATGGCAAGAAAGTATTACTTGGTGGACTCTGGGTATGCCAACCAGATTGGATTCTTGGCCCCTTTTCGGGGTCATTGTTATCACTTCCAAGAATACCGTAGGACTAGGGCACCTCGTGGTCGAGAAGAATTGTTCAACCATAGACACTCATCTTTGAGAAATGTGATTGAGCGATGTTTTGGGATGTTGAAGATGAGATTCCCTATTTTGAAACAAATGCCTCCCTTTAAGTTTGAAACTCAAGTACTTATTGTAATGGCATGTTGTACACTTCACAATTTCATAAGAATCCAAAGTCAGGCCGATCTTATCTTTAATGGTCAAGCCATTGAGTCATCTTCTTCTTCACAAAGTGCACCTGCTGAAGATGTTGATGTTGATGTTGATGTTGAAGTTGATATTAATGCAAATGTTTCGACACCTATGCGTCAACAAATGAATCAGATGCGTGATTTTATTGCTAATAGAATCTGGCAGAGTGTGCAGCACTCTTGATTGATATGCCAAGAGGTAGTAAATGGATAACTATATAACTATAGTTTTTTAAGATATGGATAACTGTATTAAGTAATTACTAAATAAATGGATAACTGTAATAAATTAATGAGTTTGAACTCTCTTTAATGTATTTAGTATTATATAATGCAGTAATGTATCAAGTAAAAGGTGAAGGACCTTTATGTGCATGTGGGAGAGGTCCCATGAACCTATATCAGGCTCAAACTAACAAGAATAAGGGACGCTACTTCTATAGGTGTCCAGGTTGGGAGGTAAATATGTCAATTGAAAATAATTAGTGTGCTATTTATATTATTTTCGTACTTAAGTAAAAATATTTTTTAAAACAATTCTATTTATTATTGTAGTCGCACATCAATGCTTTTATATGGTTGGATGAATTACACCAAGGTGCAGAGGTTCATGAAAATGTTCATGGTGATTTGGAGAATATTGTTGCAAATATGCAAGTTGAGCAATATAAACAAAAAATTCTCCTATATGGTGGTTGTGGATGTGTTGCTATTTGCATAATCTTTATGTTGGTTGTGATATTCATAATGCTTATTGTATTGCTTGAGAAGAAATGATTGGTTTGTAATATATTTATAAATTAATTATGCTACTTATGTTGTTATGATTTATATTTTGGCATGTAATATTAATGATACTTATTTTGTTATTATATATATTTGGGAATGTAATATTTAAACTTAGATGATAATAGATATATAGAATATCATATTGTATATCACTTGTGGTTGAGGAATGATGATTGTGGAGTAAGCAATATTGAATGCTGCGAACAAATAACATTGCGATGACTTGTAAAGTCTGAAAAAAGGTATATGTTCTGTGGTTCTTTTCATTTAAAAAATTTAGAGTTAAACTTTATATTTGAATATCTTTGCTATGATTTGTAATGCATTTGCTTTGCATGTCGGAGAATGTCCTCAAATTCATATGGATAATAACGAAGCCTGAAAAAAGGTATATGTTCTGTGTTTCTTTTCATTTCAAAAATTTAGAGTTAAACTTTATATTTGAATATCTTTGCTATGATTTGTAATGCATTTGCATTGCATGTCGGAGAATGTCCTCAAATTCATATGGATAACAACGAAGCCTGAAAAGGTATATGTTCTTTGTTTCTTTTCATTTCAAAAATTTAGAGTTAAACTTTATATTTGAATATCTTTGCTATGATTTGTAATGCATTTGCTTTGCATGTCGGAGAATGTCCTCAAATTCATATGGATAACAACGAAGCCTGAAAAAAGGTATATGTTCTGTGTTTCTTTTCATTTCAAAAATTTAGAGTTAAACTTTATCTGATATTCCTTTTGATTCTTTGGCATTTTCGTCAATGCTGGTTACCTTAAAATTGGTAGGAGTTAGTTTTAAACCATATTATATTTTCTAAGTTAATTACTTTACTTTAATAATTTGTCATTTTCATTATTTCTTGTGTAGTACATTGAAGATATAAAGGTTGGAAGACGCAAATTTCACTATGTCACTATCAATAAAAGGTATTTTCAGTATCTATTAGCTTTCGATGAACTTACTTGAGAGAAGGAAATAGAAAAAAACTGATTTTCTATTTATAGGTTGGTTTCTTGAAATAGATGAAAATACTGGGAAGTGGAAATTTTAATTTTTTGGTTAGAGAGAGAACAATGATGTCGAGTCAATTTCAGTCTTATACCAATTATTTGGGTTTAGCTAGAAGGAAATTTGTTATGGCATTTGCTTTGCAAAGGCCCTTCACTCTCGCGGAATATAAAATTTGACAGATGTACTGGGTTACTGGTTTTGAAGTTGGTATTGATAGGGGTATAGCAGGAAGTTATGGTAGTGCTACCACTTAATTAGTTTCTCAATTTTTCAGTTCCTTTCTTAGCAGTGATTAGTTTCTTCTTCTTCTTCTTCTTGATGGTGGTGGGAATTGGTTTTGAAGTTGGTGGTGGTGGTATGGGGCCATGGCAGTGGCCTCGGTTGTAATAGTGAGATAGGTAAATACGGAAGTCAAGCACTCAAGTTTCACTTTGAATAACATCAATGCCATTCTTCACTGGAAAATGAGGGCTTATGCAATCTTAGAGAAGGCAGCTTGTTTGTGAAAGTATAGCTTGGAGGGTGATCATTTAACAAAATGAAAGGAAAAAGGAATGAGGGAAAGTGCCAAGATATCCCTCCACAATTGCAGTATTGCATAAATTGTGGAATGATACTTTAGGCACTTGGTTAAATGTCATGCAACATTTGTAACCCAAGAATGAGGCAACATCAAGACATTGCCTCTACTCCTGCTGACGTTGCTTTGTGTAATTTTTCAGATTAAATCTTCGTTTTCCATTGTGTTGCATTACTTCCTTTCTCTTTTGTCATCATTACATTACTTTGCTTTTCCATTTTCAAGGGGCTTGAACTGCTTTGCACTTTCAAGGGGTTTGAACTACTGCACTTTTTTTGTACTTCTGAGCTTCATTAACTATAAAATTTGGTGCTCTCTCTCTCTCACTCTTGTCATTTGCATTCTCTTATTCAATAGAAACTTTATGAAACAATTAGGATCTTGCTTGTAATTAATTAATGTGGAACTTTGTTTCTCGATTCTTCCTTGCTAGCTTTATTTTATGAGAAATGTTTGTATTTTCGTATTATTTTAGTACATTATTTGTAATACAGGTTTCTTTGCATATTGAATTGTTTTTACTTAGATTTTGTAGACATTCATTTTCACTTACAGAGACACCTGTATGAAGCAATTAGGCAAATCCACTCACTGACTTTTCTTTTATTTTAGTTAAAAATTAATTTGAGATCAAATTTTCACTTTGCTTGCTCTTTCATGTATCTATTGAATTTAATTGCTATCCCAGTTCCATATAGAACTCCTGTTAAGTGGTTATAAAACATTTTAGCCGCACCTAATGATCCAACTATCTAGAGTGGCATGCATTCTGATATAAGCACTTGCCTAGTTGACCTTGATTCTTGCAAGATTGGTGTTGTCCAAAGTTAATTGATAACCTTAGTTCATTTTCAATGTGGTGTTGCTGCTTTCACAGACGTCTTACATACAATTGTTAGGATTTACATAGCAGTATGAGTGATGTTTAGAGTATGCAAGTCAGCCTCTGGTATCTACCTTCAGTTAGAAAGGGCATAGGGTTGTTACTTGGAGTTAAAGTGATTGACTCAGCTTATATACTTGGAAAAATTTGCAACTCTATGTTAAACTTTAAAATTTTTATAATTTTTCAATGTATAAAGTTGGAATATATAACAAAATTTATAAATTAGTTGTCTCTCCTTTAAGCTAACAATGCATAAAGTTGCTCACACTGATATACATTGTTTGTCTCATTCCATAGTGTTTAACATGTTATCATAATCTTGGTTCTCAAAGGTCTTGTTTACATGTGTAGTAAATTCTCATAAATTAATTCTCAAGAATTTGTGCATTAATTTGTTTTTCTTGAAATCATGAAAAACAGGGTAATAGAAGAAACTACTACTCTCTCTCTACTGCATGTTATATGTTTATTGAAGATACACTAGGTTTTAATATTTGTTACTTGTTGATTTAAATCAATCCCCTTGTTCATAGTGACCGTCATTTAAAGGTAATGAAATAAGCTTTTGTGTGGTTTGAGACTTGAGATTCTGTATAAAATTTAATTTAAAATTTTGGGTTCTGAAATTTTCAAATTTCAGTCTATTATAGTAATCCTTTAATATATATATATATATATATATATATATATATATATATATATATATATATATATATATATATATATATGATGAAAGATGAACTTTGCAGAAATCATTGTTTTTTCTATTCTATTCTAAATTCTACAGGTAGAGGTACCATCTTGCTTTGTTGGTTTGGTCTTGGAGAACTGTCAACTTCCATTTCCAAATCATGGGCATGTTATCGAAGCATGCCTTAATTTGCAACCGACAATATTGACATTGAGATTGACATTGTATGTGCTGGATATGGATTTCACAAGATTGGAGAGATCCCTCCAGTGAGTACCGTAGGATCATGCCACTAAGGGTTGTTGGCCTATCTGACTGGTTGTTTGGTTGTCACAAGATGGATAATAGAAAGCCCAACATGGAGACCTTGTGCTCACAATTCACAAACATATACATATTATAGCTGACTGATCATCTCCAATGGTTTTCACTGATTCCCTGGAGTTTAGCCTCGGATTACCAGAGACATAGAAGCTACTGAAGTCAAATGCTTGAATCGTTGCTTTAGTTTTCCACTACGGACTTGATTATGACGGCATTCATTACCAGTTGTTCTGATTCTTCATGGTGATAAATTACATATTTGGTTTGGGTTTATCAAGTGATTCATTTTGTATGACAGTAACATTTTGTATATTCGAATGTATTTGTAGAATGAAAGTTATAGTACCTTATAAATCTTGTAATTTACCCATGCCAAATGGCTAGCTCATGTTAAATAATATTCAAATGGAATTTTTTGCATCATTAATTCTATTAACTGTTGATTTTTAGGAGTTTCATTCATACATAAAGCTTGTTTTCTGCTATGTGTTGACCTTAAATTGATTAAAATTAAGTGGAAAATTATGAAATGATCATCATAGTTCATGTTAAATATATCTTCACTGTAATGATCATCATAGTTTTAATAAAAATGCTCAATTTGATGTGGTGACAAACATAATACAAGTTGGTCTATATTTTCCAAAATCACTCCGAAAATGTTCTACTCCATATAGATGGCAGTTACAAAGTTGGAACTAGTATAAGAAAATAATAAAAATCAGGATGCTGAATCTTATTTATGTGTAAAAATTTTGCCAATCAACTACTAAAATTAAGTCTATTATATAAATAATTAATTATATAAATAAATTTTAAATATGAAATAACAAACTTATTTATGTGTAAAAATTTTGCCAATCAACTACTAAAATTAAGTCTATTTTATAAATAATTAATTATATAAATACATTTTAAATATGAAATAACAAACTTATTTATGTGTGAAAATTTTGCCAAGCAACTACTAAAATTAAGTCTATTATATAAATAATTAATTATATAAATAAATTTTAAATATGAAATAACAAACTTATTTATGTGTAAATTTTTTTACCAATGAACTAATAAAAAATTATGTCTATTATATAAATAAATTTTAAATATGAAAAAACAAACTTTTATTTATGTGTACAAATTTTGCCAATCAACTAATATTATGTCTATTATATAAATAATTAATTATAAAAATAACTTTTTAAAATGAAATAAAAAATTAGAAACAGTCAGTACCAAACATGTTTTTTTGTTTTTGCTTTTTATATTTTGGCAGCAGTTGGAGTTACCAAACATGTTTTCAGTGTTTTGTTTTCAAAATTTTTGAGGTTACCAAACGTGTTTTGTATGTTTCTGCTTCAGTAATTATCGCAACGAAATTTCGTCACCAAACATACTTTCGCTTTTAATTCAAAACACCATACAACAAAAACATTATTTCTGTTTTATCTAAAAACGAAACATCTAAAACAAAACGCATACCAAACACCCCCTAAACGCATTGTATTTGATAACTCATTGCGATTTAAATAGTACCAAGTCCAAACATATTACTTGCGATTCGTTTAATGGTAATTTACCATTAAACGAATCGCAAGTAATTTGTTTGGACTCTGACCAACAAATCCGACAATCGCCTAATACTAAAAATCTAGGTTTGTTTATTGCTTTGCAACAATGTTGACTTTTTGACCTATATGTACTTGACATTATTAGCAACTTAATCCATATTATTTTGTACAAGAGTAATGATGCATGAACAAAAAAACTAGGCTGACTAAACAAGTTATATTATGTACATTTACGTCGCACCATTTTCACAGTAGGGTAATGTTATGAACTCTCCATTGACTTGAATGACCTTTAAAAGATTCATTTGACTTTTCAGTCTATGGACAAGACTTTCAACAGAGGGTTAGGACTAATTTGATACGCTGATATGAAATAAAGGGAGAATGGAATGAAGACAGAAATGAAATGAGAATAAGAATGATAATGAGAATAGAATGATCATTCTTATTCTAATGTTTACTACAGATAAAAAATGATGTAATAATGAAATGATATTACCTTTCAACATGTTTTATTAGACATTTGGCCAATTTAATTTAATCATCATGTGAAAGAAAATTTTAATTACCCATTCAATTAAAACTTTATAAATCAAAATATAATCCGTCTTTTACTTCTAGTCAAGATTAATATAATCTTTTATACGAAAAAAAATAAATTATTTTATTAAAAACTGAAAGTGATAAAAATTAATATTTTATTAAATATTTTAATAGGTATATATATATATATATATTTTAGAGTGAGTTGTAAAAGAGAGATGCATTAATGAAGAGAGAGAGAGAATGATTTTAATACTAAGTGGGAATGGAATGACCATTCCATGACTCAATAAATGAAATGGTTTTGTTGGAATAAGCATTCTAAGGGAATGACTTGGAATGATGTAACACAACAAACGAGAGAAAGAGAATGAAAGGTGAAATGACCATTTCATTCCACATCCATTCCTGCGTACCAAACTAGCCCTTAGAGTGTTGAGCTCTTTTATTAACCATTGAATTGTGCAAAATTCACAAACCCAAACATAAATTTTAACATTTGTCCTCAGCTTTTGGTTCTGGTTTCTGCTTAAGGCATCCACTATAGGTTAGCCAAATTTGGTTCTCCAAATTTCAATTTTAGCTAGTCACCTCAGCATTTTAACCATCCACATCATCATGTCAGGATCTCTAAATTTTGACTCCACAACAAGTTCTCCAGATTTTTACTATCCACACAATTAAATAATTTTACACAATTAAATTAATCTATAATTTTATACATACATACATATATATGTTAAATTTTTTTATACTTTTTTAACTTAAAAAATTCATAATTTTTTCGTTTTAAGTCAAAAAATAGTCTATATAATACTCAAATTAAAGCTCTCAAAATTATTTTTCTAACAGAATTAATTTCATCAAAAAATTCAATTTGTAGTGAAAGTTATTGAGATTTAAGTAAATGATACATACATATATATATATATATATATACATAGCACGAATTTTTATAAAAGTAAAAACAAAAAAAATAATAAAATAATACATTTGGTTCGCTTGGTGCTAAGCAATCCGGCAAAGCACCAAGCGAAGCATTAGTGGGGCCCATTGTTTTAACTATTCCATTATTTAGCCACAGTAACTTTTGGTTCGCCAGACTTGTGTCTGGCGAACCCGGTGCTGGTGCTCTTAGGACTGGTTTTGGTTCATTGACTTTCCAATTCCGGCTTATGATCATGGGATTTGAGCTGCATGATTCTGGTTACTGTTCTTAGATCTTTGCCTGGAATAGTTTTAATGCCCTGATCTTATTTCTGCTTTAGTCTGCAAAATTGCTTCAGACACAGCCAACCTAGTTGAGCTAGTACTCTCATGGGTATATGTCAAGCTAAATAGAGAGAAGAACTTCAACTTGAATGAACATATAGCAGAACGTGGTATACAACATTCATGTTTAACATATGTGGTATGGATTAGCTTCCACTGGCAAGAACTAAAAGTAAACAAGAACTCACGGCCATGGTTACATCCAAAAGCAAACCATATAAGCACAGGCAGCCATAAAATTCCTGAAACGGTGCATGATTGCTTGTGTTAGATGTACACACTGCTACTCATGATATCGACGAGTTCAGTTAGCAAGAAAGACATTGTTGTCAGCCCGAGCATGATCTAGGTTTCCCATTTCTTTGCCTGAACACAGCAAAACATATAATCATTGATAAGCAGTGTGAAAACGGCCTGTGAAATTGGCATTTAAGATTAGAAACCAACCAAAAAGAATCCTTCTTCTCCTGTGCTAGTAACTCTTCAAATGAAATTTCTGAAAACTCGGTATCTGTGCCTTCCAGCAGCTCGCCAGATTTGGCTTCCAACTCCATGCTGGCACCAATTTCAAGCATCTTCATATGAATGTGAGAGGATTAGAAATCATCCAGCATCTTTTTCAAACTAAAATTAAAGACATTCTAAGGAGAAATGTTAACTCTTGTTAAACTAACAAAGAAAATAAACTATTCATCGAGTAAAAATAAATAAAAAATAAATAAAGGATAATTTTGGATAGCAAGTAGAAGTGAGAAGATTAAGAGACTTCTATTTTATTCTCCTTTCGGAATCTCCCACCAAAACATTTGCTGCTGCAACTACTACTACTATAATTTGCTTCTTATAACTTTTAATTATTTTATCTACAAATGCTGAAATTAATTTTATCTCACCAACTATAGCTCAACAAATCACCTACAAAGTGATAATGCAGTACTATACTAAAAGGAGTTTATAACATGATACTGTATTAAAGATGCGAATGTCATCCTTTTAATTCCTGTAGCTCACTTTTTCAATTAAATCAGCTGCACCAATCTGACCCACAGTACTAACATTGACATGTCTCCATGTGGAAGGATTTCAGTAAAAGGGTTGTGAAGGAACTGAATGAAGTCAATTATTAGTCATTTGCAAATTAATCATTAACCACCATCCTCAAAAACTGGTAGAGCCAAGAACATCCAAAGTAAGACCAACACAATCAATATTTAGAACCTCCCATAGAATATATTAAATTGGGTAAGTTACAAATAAAGGTCCTCGTTACCTTCTTGTATGCTGGTGAAAGCTTAAGCTGTTGTTGGAGCAAGTTATATACAAAAGCATCTTCTTCTAATCTCTTTTGTTCTAATTCTAGCTTGTATATCTGCACATACCAAAAAATTTAATTTTCATCTGGTGGCCAAAAGGATAAAAAATCTTGTCCAACAGGATGAAGTTCAATAAACTAGTTCTGTCACAAACCTGTTGACGAAGACGGTCAAATGAAGACCTGTCTGCTTTAAATAGTAGAGCCTTTGTTATTGTGAACTTACGTTGGATGACTTCAGACCTATTCATCAGGTATAATTGCAGTGAGGAATTCAATAAACAAGAATTATTTCAAGCCTGGGTTGCCTTGCAAAACTAGAACTACTCAAGATCTATCATGTGAAGAGTGGATGTACATGATAACAACAATATTCATATTCTTGGAGTATCTCCAGATAAGAAATTAAAATTTGAGTAAAGAAATAGGAAAGACAAGACCAAATGTTTTTCAGAATGTAGTTGACTAATGCCTCTGTTTTTTTGAATCTCTCAAACATCTCACGAATTATTTGGACTATCTATTGAAAACATGAATAGATAACACAGTCGAATTGCAAACTACAAAATCAGATTACATATTTTTAATGAATAAGTAGCAAATATTTGAGATTGAACAGGAAAAATTGATAATTTTGTTGCATCACAAGCAAAACCAGAAAAGCAATGCATGCATGTCTGTTGTGCATACACAAACACAAAGAAAGAAAACAAGCTCAACCATCTAAAAGGAATTTTATAACATACTTGTGCTGTAGCTCATTTCTTGCCTCAATCAAGCAATTAACGAACTGTCCAACCTGCAATACAAAAAGCATGAAGAAATATATAATTGGAAATGCTGATTTAATCAAATCCTTCATAGCTTCCATTCCATGATTCAATGCAATTGAACAAAACAAAACAAAACAAAAGAAAAACACAGTTCATAAGTTAGGGTAAAACTTTGCATTGACCAATCAAATAAGAAGGACAATATCATAAAACTACTAGGTGTCATTTTAACATAAATTCCATGAATGAAATGCTGACTGAACAATAAGGAGCTTAACCAAGTAGAAACAGGATAATTTCATAGCTTTACTCAGCCAAGAAAAATAAGTAGCCGCCAAGTTTAAGTGTTTAACGTAATTAAAGGTAGAATAATAAATATTATAATCCACATATAGAATCCAAGTTTAACGGAATGAAAGGTAGAATAATAAGTTATAATCCACTAATATAACTAACCCTTTAATTGCAGTCATCATCATCATCCTTGCCTTTATCCCACATGGATGGGATCGGCCACATGAATTCTTTTTTTCCATTCTTTCCTATTATACACCATGTCTTCTCTTAAATTTAAATTTTTTAAATCGTTTTTAATTACTTCATCCCATGTAAACTTTGGTAGGCCTCTATGTCGTTTATCTTCTAAGCAAACAACTCTTCCACTTTTAACAGGTGCATCATTGGGTCTACGCTGAATATTACCATACCACCTAAGTCTACTTTCCCTAATTTTATCATTTATGGGTGCTATACCTAATGTTCCCCTCACACATAACATGTTCATTATTTATCTAGTCTCTTCTAGTGATTCCTATCATCCAACGTAGCATCCCCATTTTTATTATATGAATGCGATGCATTTGTGTTTTTTCAAAGCACAACACTCCGCTCCATACAATATTGCTGGCCTAATAACCGTTCTATAAAAAATTTCTTTTAATTTATTTGGTATTCATTTGTCACAAAGGATACATCTGGATTGCCTCCATTTTGTCCACCCGGCTCCAATCCTACTTACAACATCACCATCAACCTCCCCATCTCTTTGTAATATTGATCCTAGGTAACGGAAATAATTCTGTTGAGTAACTCTTTAATCTTGAAATGTAATATTTATATTGTCATCGTTTTCTACTCTATTAAATTTACATACAAGATATTCTGTTTTAGTTTTACTAATTCTTAGGCTGCGATCAAGAAATTGATTGGCAAGCTAAAAAAAAAAAACGTAGAGACAGCTTTTCAAATATCAAACCTTTTCCACCATCTGATGAGCAAGAAAAATCTGTCAGATCTGCTGTATGTGCCTGTAGTCTAATTCATGTTGTGTGACTACAAATGCACGATCACAAAAGACTAAGCATTCTGCTTTTCCTTCCTATCCATTTTACTAGTTGAAAGTGTTAGTATTTAAAAGGAAAGTTTAAAAACTTTCCTAAACAGAATATTATAGATTAAAAAAAGGCAAACAGCCAGTGTGGGGTCTGGGGAGGGTTAAATGTACGCAGCCCTACCTCCGCATTGAGGAGAAAATTATAGATTATTAATGTTAAAAAATTTAATAGGTTAATAATAGCCAAGAGACATTTGTGGTTACAACACCTTTTCATTAAAAACATTCTTTTCCACTACAGACATACCTTTTCATAACAGATGTGAAGTAGCCTATAAATACTAGGCTACTTCAACAGATGTATATATGTTTAAAAAAAATCCTTTCTTCTCTCACTCCCTAGAAAGTCAAACACTTTCCTACCCTACAACTTTTGTCTATATTGTATGTAATATATTATTGTGTATTGGTAGTATGACATGGAAGACTTGGTAATTGTCTGCAAATGTGCTTGTGGAGGACTTTGGAGTTGTATCTTTGAGCCTTTTTGTAGTGAAGGGAGGCCAGGACAACTCATGAATGCGTGCCTCTCCATTATATAGGCCATAATTGCTTTACTATCTCTTATTTAATATAGTGGATTTTATATATTGACTTATTATTTTATAAAGTTCTTGCTTTATATTTCGTGTTTGAATAATAAAAGTATTCTTACTATACTGCAACTGGTTGTGTGTAAAACAAAATACTCAAAATCCCCCAACAGAAACTTCCCAAGGAGGAATACTACAACAGAAGCCACAAAAGTGACAACCTCCACATTTATGATCAGAGAGCTAAATATTTTTGCCATTAATTTATCTGGGGTACAAGCCTCATATACAAGGATTTAAACACTGCAAACTAGTGTAGAATACCTCTTAATTTTGGATATATAAGTCCATGAGAAGTGTTATAGAAGGGTAAGCGGCATTCAGCACATGGGTTCATAGACTCATGTGTACATGATGCATTCCAAATTAGGAACTGAAAGATAGTCCATTTCTGCAAACCGGGTGGGTCTAGATCTCTGTCTTAGGATATTCATACTGAGCCTGAGCACCAGAGACACAAATCTACCTCAGCCAAATGAACCTTCATCATCATTTTCTATCAAACATATAGATAAAATGGTTTATTATTATATATAATAATTAATCTATCATACAATTTATGTTTAATTGTAAGCAAGTCAATTATTTCATCCTATGTCCTATCCCGAATATAAAACGAAGAGGCATGGTATTGGAATTATGATATAAATAAATTGTGGTTAAAAATGGCAAATTATATTAGGGGTACGGCGAAAGAAATATTGGGAGAAACTAAAGGAAAGACGTTCATTGAGAAAGAGACATGGTGGTGGAGTGAGGAAGTGCAACAAGTACTACAACAAAAGAGAAAAAAATTTAAAACATGGAAAAAAAAAGTAAGCAACAAGAGGATCTAGACAAGTATAAGAAACTTATAATGAAGCCAAGAAGACAGTGGATAAAACGAAACAAAACTCGCTAAATGTTTTATATGAGAAATTAGGTACAAAAGAGGGCGAAAAAGACATTTATAAATTGGCAAAGAGTAGGGATAAGTCAACTAAAGACACATGGATCAAATTAAATGTATTAAGGACGTAAATGGTACAATATTAGTTAAAGAAAACGATATACTAGGTAGATGGAAAAATTATTTCCAACTACTACTAAATGAGGAATACCCTAGGGAGAAAGTAAAAGTATAGAAGTAGAACTTAATATCAAAATGATAAACAAAATCAATCACCAATAAGGAGGTAGAGGACACACTTTACCCGATTAGATCCGTTTAATTAATTAACTATAACTTGTTTTAACCCAATTATTATAGACATGTTTGTCATTTTAATACAAACTCAATATGATATTGTATTTGTCCTTCTTTATAATTGTCTTGTCCCAATTATCCTCATTTTCATGAATTTAGTCATTCATTATGTTTTTTTTTTTTTTTATATTTGTATTTTATACTTATGTTAATAAACGGGTTACATGACTCATTTAATTTAAACGGATTAAATAGGTTATTAAACGGGGCATGTTGTGTTGTGAACCACACAACCCATTTATTAAATGGGTTACACGGATCGTGTCGTGTAACCTATTTAATAAACGGGTCGTGTTTGTGTCAAGGGTTCCTGACATGATTATTAAACGGGTTGTGATCGGGTTTACCCATATAACATAATATCATTAGTTTGACACGACACGAATATGACCCACCAACACGAATTGCCACCCCTACTAATAAAGCAGCAGGTCCGGGTAACATCCTATAGAAGCTTGGAGAGCACTAGGAAAGGTGGAAATTGAGTGGCTAACACATCTATTTAACAACATCCTAGAAGGAGGCATGATACCAAATGAGTAGAAGAAAAATACAATAGTACCAATTTACAAACAAAAAAGGGGATGTACAAAATTGTAAAAACTATAGTGGAATCAAATTAATGAGTCATACAATGAAAATGTGGGAAAGAGTAATAAAATAAAGACTAAAGGAGAAAAGCATGATACCTGATAACCAATTTGGATTTATGCCAGGGAGATCGACAATGGAAGCCATTCACTTAATAAGATAACTAACTGAAGAATGTAGGAGTAAGCAGGGAGATCTACACATGGTTTTTATAGACTTAGAAAAAGCGTATGATAGAGTCTCGGGAGATATAATTTGGTGGGCTCTACAAAGAAAACAAACTCCTATACAACTAATAAAGATTATCCAATATATATATGAACACCGAAACTAGTGTCGTTCTGCATGTGGTGAGACAAGTGAGTTCGCTATAAACATAGGTTTGCACCAAGACTGTTCTAAGCACATATCTATTTGCAATAATTTTATACGAAATCACCAAAGACATACAAGGAGATATCCCATGGTGCATGTTATTTGCCGATGATATAGTCTAATGGATACTTCCAAAAAAAACTTAGTAATAAAACTATAAATGTGGAGAAATGCCTTAGAGTCAAAAGGATTAAAAATTAGTAGAGCTAAAACAGAGTATATGAAATTTAAATTTAATAAAAATTTGAATTTTGATAATATAATGATCGTACTTCAAAACCAAAGGATTATTCAAAATCACCACTAGTGATATTTGGGATCGATAATACAAGAGGATGGAGAGTGTTGGACTTTAAAAAAGAAACAAGAACAATGCAATCATGTAGCGAAAATGAGAATGTTAAAGTGAATGACCGAGTGACTAAAAAAGATAGGATCACTAATGAAAGCGTGAGAGAAAAACTAGGAGTGACACGCATTAATAAGAAAATAAGAGAGAGTAGGCTTAGATGGTATGGACACATACAAAACGAAGACCTATATATGAGTCAATAAAAAGAGGAAGATTAGTTGTCATAAAAAGAAAGAGACAGAGAAGACGACCCAAATTATCATGGGATGAAGCTATTAGAAATAATTTTAAAAAGTTAAATATAATAGGTGAGATAGCGTGTAATTGAAAAGAATGGAAAAAGAGATTCATATGGCCGAACCCATTCATATGGGATTAACACAAGGATGATGATTATTAGGGGTGCACGAAGAACCGGTGGAACCGGAACCGTAAGGAACCGTAGTTGAACCGAACTAAACCATTCAATACGATTCAAAGGTGCTTAATTTGGACTTACACTCGTGCTTCCTCTGGAATTATGAGTTCTTTTGGATCTTGCATCAATGCAAAATATCACTTCGTTTTCTGGAATCTTCACAGCCATATTTTGCACTTCTTTTTTTTTTTTCTTACCTCAATTGCTTTGGACCCACAGTTCAGAACCGAACCGAACCGGTCTTCGATTCCATCTCCCACCGGTTCCGGTTCCAAAATCAAGGAACCATTGGGATCGGTTCTGGTTCTGGTTCCGGTTCCGCCAAGAACTGTAAGGATCCGAACCGTGTGCACCCCTAATAATTATTAGGATGACTACTGAGCCAAGCCTAACTATTTCTTTTAAATAAATAAGCCTAAGAACACCAAATGGGGTCAGATTGAGGTTAGCCGGGCTTTTTAACCCAAGTTCAACTCACGGCCAACTCAATGTCAAACATGTGGATGGTGGACTGATATGTTCCTCTATGTGCTTATACATGCACCAAAGAAACATTTTATATCCCTTTCTATCAAAGAATATATTATAATGTTATAACCTCATCAATGGAAACTTTATACATTTTATATCCCTTTCTATCAAAGAATATATTATAATGTTATAACCTCATCAATGGAAACTTTATAACAATAGGTACTGAATCGACATGTCATTTGTTCACGTATGGCCAAAAGAATTCTACTTAGAGAAGATAAAAATTTAAAAAGAGTTATGGCCAGAAGATTTTGAATTGTCTTGAGGCCAGCTCTTTAGAGGCTGGGTCTGATAGATGGATGGTAAAGGAAATGGAGAAAAGAACCATTTTTCTTCACTTCTATGTGTTTGGTTACCATAGGAAAGGGTGCAGATTATCAGTAACTGTTTTCTTGCAAGAAGTATTTGTACCAAAATCCTCCCCTCCATTTTATGCAGGATTATGCAATTGTGTGAAAGTTTAGAATCTTTCCGATAAACTTTCTTGTAAACCAAACACATGTAAGGAAAGCAACATTTCTAATTTTTTGCTTTACTATGAGGTATTTTCTCCATAATCACTTTTCCACATCTTCCTGAGAACCAAGTCTAACCTATATTTGCAACATAAGTTTGAGCAGGATTATGCATCGGGGGGAAGTTTAATATTTTCCTGTAAACCAAATAAATGTAGGGAAAGCAACATTCTTATATTTGCTTTACTTTTAATTCACTTTCTCAAGATTTACTTTTCTGCATAATATTCCCATCAACCAATCATACTACATAGCCTATGGTTCTTTGACAAACACACTTCATATACATGCAACAAGAAAGAAACCCAAATACAACCGAGCATATTTCACAAAGCAAATCCACAAACTAAATAAATAAATAAGTTGCCATGCAGTTGAGACCTCATATATAGATTTTGCAAAATTGTTCAGCTAAAACCCCAACTGACTGACAGCATAGTTGTGATAAAAAATCATATGTTTGTGAACATCAAAGTCAATGACATTGGAGGCAAATCATGTGACAGAACATCAATACTTGAGAAAAAAGGAGGAACCCAAAATATTTAAGGATGGTATAACTCACAAAATGGAGTAGAATTGCATATAAAAGAATATTTAGAAAAATGATTAGGAGTCAACATGTGCAAGCACAAGGACGCGTGCATGTGCTTGAGAAAGAATTATTCCCAATTATGTGCATGGAGCAATGGTAAACATTAAGCAGTAAATCATTCCTTACAAGCTAGTTTGGTTTGGAGTTTATTTGTGCACCAACCCTTTGGACAGGGTTTGAGGACTGGTATCTTACATGTTGATGAAATAGTATGCAGTAAGCACAAGCGATAAATTACTGCAATTCTTCTCCATGCATGGACAGGAAATGAATTTAACCACTCCATCCAAGAAGACAACATAATGTGCATATATGGTAGCAGATTAAATTTAACAGTGACAAAAATATATGGTGGCGGACAATGTCAAAAGGTCAAAATTGATGGATTGATTATGGTCCTTATTATTGCCCGCAACTAAGATAATTATTTTGTCATTGCAGTTTTTATAATGTCAGTTGTCATAGTCATTGATAAACGACGAATGTGCCATTATAGATAAGCAGTTCCACGTTTAAGATCATAAAGTAAATCAGGAAGTACATATGCTACATGCAACATTGTAGCATGCTTGTTGCACCTAGTAGAGGTGGAGATGACGACTTTGATTGAAGTTGTTGAGAAACAAGCCTCCAATCACGTCCCACCAAATATTACGTTGTGACGATCTATGTTACCCGGACTCGGGTATGGGTGTCGGACACGGGTGCGTGTCTAGAGGTCGGATTCGTCTATCTATCAAATTATAGGACACGGGGACACGGATTAAAAGTGTCCAAAAATTAGACACGGGTACTTGGACACGGCATACAAAATATTTACCAATATAATATTAGACACACACATTTTCTTTCCCTTTGACAGATTACATGACATAATATGTATCAAAACGATAAGTATTGTGAATTTGTGACAACAAATGCCAATAACCACAGAAGGCCCATTATAATTATTTGTGACGCAGTGTAACCCAATTGGCCAATATTAATTAATGGGTTTTATCATTGGGCTTGTTATGAGTTTTGGGCTTATTCTTACCAAAAACACAGATTTTTACACCTGTAATTTGGGCAATAGTAGCCTCTTTTATCTTGGGCCTTGGTCTGCACACATATTAATACAATTGTGATACCTTCCGAAAAGAATAAAATAAAGTTAGTCTTTCAATACCTTTTTAAAAAGCTGACAAGCTCTGTACAACCATGTCTTAAAAGCAAACTTGCTCCACTTTTTAACATATAAAGCAAATGGGGTCCATTCTTTAATATTATATTGAACCATTAAAAACTGGGCCTGAAGCATTAAAAACACAAGAAGCGTGAAACACACTTTCGGCAATGCACCGAAAAATTTGGCAAAGCCAGCGCGTGTCATGAAATTCATCTTCAATGTTTGAAAGACCCATTTTTGAACCAGCACTTTCCTAAGCTCGTCCATGGCAGCCCACACAAGCATCAGTCGTGTCTTCCTCATCACTCATCAGCCGTGTCCGGGGCCAAAACGAAGAGTCCGACACATATCCCGTGTCGTGTCGTGTCGACACGGACCCCCTCGTCGGTGATGGCGAGTCCAGGTAACACAGGTGACGATAAGTAAACAAGCACGAAGAAATTTGCAAGAACACACCAAGAATTATGCATGGTTCGGCTAAACAAGCCTATGTCCACGGAGAGTCCGATTTCACTATATAGATTGTAACAGTACAAGTTGAAGAATTGTATCAAGAGTACACTCAACTCTTAACTCTTAACCCTTATACACCCAATATCACTCAAAAGGAAATCACAAATTCAAAACAAGAATTCTCTCTCTAAGTGCCCTCTCAAAAAATAAGAGTATTACCTCTATGCAAGAGTTGCCCTCTCAAAACAATGAGAGTGACCTCTCAGATACAATGAGAGTATTGTCTCTTTTCTTCTTACCAACTCTCAACCTATAACATAGGTAACTATTTATCGAGCCCAAAACTCAATTCCTTGGTAGACAAGGATTACAATTCCTTAGAGCCCAAGACTTGCCTAACAAGAACTTTCCTTCCTTGAGACCAAGACTTGCCTAACAAGAAATTACCTAATAAAATACAACTTTATAATAGAAACTCAATCACAATAAGAATTTGAGCCAACCTAACAAATCTCCCCCTTGGCAAAAATTTTGACAAAGTCTTCAATGCACGAGACTCCCATCTGCAAATCCACAAACGATCCATCGGTCTTTCAAACTTCAGCTACATAACCCGAATCAAGTATGAAATAATACTCCCCCTGATCTGCATGGCCAATGTATTCATGCAGCTGTATCAAGTGACTTTGGAAGAAAGGGCTTCGATGCAACGCTTCACCAAACATGAACTTCATTTCACCTAGGTCTATCTGGAAACGTGCAACTCGTGTCTTCGATAAATCAAATGAAACACGTCTTAAAATCTTGTTACCATGTGCACCCCGTTTCCTATCCACAATCGAAGTCTGAGTGCCACTGGCACTCCCCACCAGATGATACAAACTTCCACTCTGTTCTCCTTACATTAATACCATGCAACCCTTGGTGTTCTTCATGACTCCCCCTGCAATGGAGTACTTGCAGCCCATGGAGTCCAACTAGCTCAAGGAAATTAGATTACATCGCAACTTGGGTGAATCTAAAAACCACTCATGTTGAGTAAGAGTGTCACCTTTGTAAATTGTGAGAACATCCCCAATACAGAGTCGAATAATGCTAACACACCTTGACTTTATATCCTACCAATCATCAACTGACATTTTTTCCAGTTTTCCATCGTTCCCTTTCAACACTTGCGCTAAGCCTTGTTGAACTAGGATGTCCTTCACCCTCCCTTGCCATAGGGTGAAGCTACCCTTACCATCAAATCTCTCCACCTTGTACTGTGTGGCAATATTACCAACCATGATTGTCACAAGTGCCCAAAATGAACAACACCCGTGTTATGAAGAAAAAAAAAATCTAGACAAGATTCTTATCAAACACCTTGTGTGCACCTTGAAGCTCTGATACCAATTTGTTGAGAAACAAGCCTCCCATCACATACCACCAAATATTATGATGTGATGATAAGTAAACAAGCACGAAGAAATTTGCAAGAACACACCAAGAATTATACGTGGCTCGGCTAAACAAGCCTACGTCCACAGAGAGCCCGATTTCACTATATAGATTGTAACAGTACAAGTTGAAGAATTGTATCAAGAGTACACTCAACTCTCAACCCTTAACCCTTATACATCCAATATCACTCAAAAGGAAATCACAAGTTCAAAACAAGAATTCTCTCTCTAAGTGCCCTATCAAAAACAATAAGAGAATTGCCTCTCCGCAAGAGTTGCCCTCTCAAAACAATGAGAGTGACCTCTCAAATACAATGAGAGTATTGCCCCTTTTCTTCTCACAAACTCTCAACCTATAACATATGTAACTATTTATAGAGCCCAAAACCCAATTCTTTGGTGGACAAGGATTACAATTCCTTAAAGCTCAAGACTTGCCTAACAAGAAATTTCCTTTCATGAGACCAAGACTTACCTACTAAGAAATTACCTAATAAGATACAACTCTATAATAGAAATCACAATAAGAATTTGAGTCAACCTAACAGAAGTTGTAACACAAAAAGGAAATAAATGTATTGTGGAATTGAATCATTGTATGACAACTAGACTTACTTTCTGAGCTGTCCTACTTAAGATAGCATGACCATGATCACCAATACCGATTTTTTTTTCTTTTTTAGCAAGGAGGAGGTATGCATGTGCGTTTGTGAACATTTGCAATTGCATTCGAGATCTAATTGTTCAAACCTGACGTATTATTATTATTATTTGATAAGTCAAAAGAAAACAACAAATAATTATCGTCTTATTGTTTTGATTCCCCTTAATATGTGCATGATCAATGGTGGTATTACTTTGTGTACGAATGCAATTGAGTGATGGAGTTCATGCTTAGGTGATGGCTTATCCCCAGGTTTATGGCACAACACTTGCAGACTTTACCATTGAGCTAGCTGGCACCTTTTAGATTGATACAAATCTCAGAGTCCATCCTGATTCTGAGAGGGACTTATGTTGTCCAACTTGCATCTTTCTTTTCCCTATTAGTATTAGAGTAGCTAATACTGGTTAGCATCCATAAGTGAGTCAGGTTCAAGCTCAAGCATCAACACAAAGCACAGAATTTCATAGAACTGGCATGGGTGAGTAGCAACGAAGGGACTTGCAGAGTACAACTAGGGTATGTTTAAATTAGAACCTAATTGATCTAAATTCAATCTTAGGAGGGCCTAGGCTAGTTGCTTTAACACTTTGTTAACAGATTGATTGATATTCAATCCTGGTTGGGTTTGTTAAGCTTTCTTTCCAAAATGACCCTCATCCTAAGAACCAAAAAGAAGTATAATGCAGTGCACCAGTATTATATATTGAAAATTCATATTAGACTAAAATTATATGAAATTTGGCACTTACTAAATATTAGCTGACATTATAAACTTAGATTGGATCGCTCAGTTGCCAAGCTAAGAAGCTTAGCATTAGCTGCAATCTTGGTTAAGTCTTGACTAAAATTATTTTGATGAGAAGAATGGATCTATAGTCAACTTGCTATACCTTTGTTTGTTTAGGTTTATTTGTCAAACCAATCAAATATAGTTGCAACCAACATTACCTGGAAACTGAATCAATCCTGGTACGTTGTACTGGTAATTGAACGTCGTATGCCACATACTCTAAAATTCTAAATGTGAATAGATAAGAATAGGTTGTTGGGAAGTGATGAGATTTTTTTATTTGTTGTAGTGGTTTTATTAGAATCTGTTGTTAGTACCGTTAAGAATCTTAAGATGCAAAAGTTATCCGCTTACAATTGGAAATTAGTTGTATTGGAATCATACAAAAGCATTGGACTAGCTATACCCAATATATTTTGAATTCTTAATGCGCTATGGCCCTTTTCTTATATTCTTCTCCCAGAAACTCTTATCTTTTCTGATAATTGTGTTCTTCATATGCCACATACTCTAAAATTCTAAATGTGAATAGATAAGAATAGGTTGTTGGGAAGTGATGAGATTTTTTTAATTGTTGCAGTGGTTTTATTAGAATCTGTTGTTAGTACCGTTAAGAATCTTAAGATGCAAAAGTTATCCGCTTACAATTGGAAATTAGTTGTATTGGAATCATACAAAAGCATTGGACTAGCTATACCCAATATATTTTGAATTCTTAATGCACTATGGCCCTTTCTTATATTCTTCTCCCAGAAACTCTTATCTTTTCTGATAATTGTGTTCTTCATGCTTAAGGGAAAAAAATAAAAGACCATTGCTCAGTATTGGTCCCACCTATACAGGGTGCTGGGAGTGCCAGAGTATATAAAAACCTAACCTATGGTGTTATTGTGGACAAATTGATTGCTCTCACTCTCAAAACCACATTCTCACAGTCAGCAGCCCTGAAACGAAAATGTTCCATGTATCGGAATATATGTAACAAAACACAGATTGCAAGTACATTTACTGGTAACTCTGGCTGCACCCCTGATTCTAGTTGCATAGGAAGCTTATACTTCATGAAGAAGTTCTTTTTCTTGTAAGCTGATGAATAAGAAAACAAGTTTTCATACCAACTGGTTGCCTTGCACCTTCATTTATTGGAAAAAGAAAAGGAAAAAAATAATAATACTTGAAGCTTGACATCTTCAAACAAAGCATCTTAAATTGGCTTATAGCGGGGTTTTTTTCTGGCATCTAAACTAAATTTACTTGCAAGCTACTTCACTAGAATCTTTCACATGGGATGTATATTAGATCCGTCAAGCTCCAGTGCCGTGGCATTTCTACAAATGTTGTAACAATCACAGGTGGTATTTTAGGCTTTATGTGACAAGTTTATAACTTCTTTCTTCTAGAATTAAATGTCATGCTTTTTGGGCAGTAAGAATGACATACATATTGATTTACATACTTGAAGCTTGAAATCTTCAAAACAAAGCATCATTAAACTGGCTTATAGAAGGTTTTTTCCAGGCATCTAAACTAAATTTCTTGCAAGCTACTTCACTAGAATCTTTCACATGGGATGTATATTTATATTAGACCCTTCAAGCTCCAGTGCAGTGGCATTTCTACAAATGTTGTAACTTCTTTCTTCTAGAATTAAATTTCATACTTTTTGGACACTAAGAATGACATACATATTGATATACCACAAACATTTGAAGAATGGCACACCCAGGTATTTGTAACCATCAGGTGCATACTTCATTTGAGTTACCAAAAAACTGAGATAAGAAGGTCTGATAAAATCATTCCTAGGACTTGACCGCACAACTAAGCGCAATACTCATGGACCTCTGTAACATAACATGCATGCTTCCAAGGATGCAAGTGACTGTCATCCCCATAAAATTTTGAAAGAATGCTCAAACTCCAATCCCCTATAAGCTTGTAAATTTTTGGAGGTTATAAGAAGCTGATGTAGGGGACAACATTAGGACCTTCACCTAGTAGGACCCACAATGAAAACCTCAAGCTTCACAATTTCAAGAGAATGATTTCTCAGAAAAGAAAGGAAACTCACATTTGGACACTCACTCATCCTTAAAGAACAATGCATGATAAAGTTTAACTTAGAAATATATTTCATAGAATTTTAAGGGTAGTAAAATCTACTGTTTATATGGACCAGGCAAAGAGTGGATTCAAGATTTCATAAAAAAGGAATACCCTTGGTAGAAAGCTTTCCACCATCCCTAAAAGTTTCAATATAAAAAGTACATGGTGGTTGAATAGAGAGAGAAGAATCATCCACGGGTACTCATGACCTGTATGTGTGTGTCTGTATATTTATTTCTATGTGTGTTAATAACTGCCAATATAATTCCCATAGCATTAGATGGGCAGGTAGAACACAGCAACACATCAAAGAATAACTCTATATATAACAAATATATATAATATGTATAGAAACTAACCAATTACTATTGACCAACAACTAACTTCAAAACAAGATCATTTTTTTTCTTTTTCCAATTTCTCTTGCAAACAGTGAATACCTTAAGATATCAACAACAATTAAAAACAAATGAAACTAAAAAGAAAATTTAGGTGAGAAAAATAATAAAACCTGAGCCAGTGTCAAGCCATTAGAATCATGGGACTTCACAAGCTGATCATACTGTTGCTTGATCTTCCTCTGTGTCGCGCTTGAAGACGACGTAAACGGATACAAACACACCAATTCTGGCTTCTCCTTCACCTCCAATCCCTCCTTCCCAACAAACCCCTCTTCACAGCCCTCTTCGGCTTTCGAATTCGCCCTCTTCTTCTTCACCCTCTTCTTCTTCTTCTTCTTATTCCCACAATCTTCCCCACACGAATCTACCCTTTCCATATCCAAACCCGGCCCGTTTGAAACCGGGTCGTCGCATGCCTCGCCACTCAACAGAGTATCCCATTCGGAGGAATTGGAGGGTGAGATCTTAAGAAGAAGCGAATGGGTCAATTGGGACAGTTTCAATTCATGGGTTTTATCTACAATCTTTGGGAGAGAACATTCGATGGCCAAGCTCGAGCTTTGTTGCTCTGTTTTCTTAAGCTTTTTGTAGAGAGAGAAGATGAGAATGAAGAGAGAGAGAACAGAGAAAGTGAAGAAGAATAGAAGAGAGAACATGGGTGGTTGTAGTTTCGAGTGATGGTTCATGAGGAATGGAGGATTAGACGAAAGGAAATAGAGAAATGTAGTAGTATGACTCACCACCATTGAAACGCGGCATTCAGAGAGGTTTGAGAAAAAGGAAGAGAGAGAAAAAAAGACCTCTGTTTTGTGTTTTGTAGTTTAAAATTGGCTTCGTAGCTAAAAAGTGATATGCGTAATACTTTTCCCTCAGCCCTCAATTTTGTTGTTCCCCATTTCAAGTATGCTGCTTTAAAGGTCCTGATGTTCTATACTTTATGTCCAAGCTCTCTCTCTCTCTCTCTCTCTCTTTGTATGTGTGTGTATATATATATATATATACTAGTATCATTTTTCTCAATACCGTGTGTTGTGTGAAAAAGCACAAGGTCAAATCAGTTGGTCAAAGTTATTATGTGATTTTGTCCATGGGTTATATGATTTTGCCATTGATTTGAGTTAATTGTAGAAGCATAATTTAATAATTTAGATTATTGTAATTGTCAAAATGGTTGTCGTGGCAAAATTTGAAACCATAAACAAGCTCATAAAGATAACTATGAGATTTTTCTAACAATGTTATGTGCAAGCCACATCACAATAATGACTTTTGTGAAAGAATAATGTTACACATTATCACAAAATCACAATTAAAAATAATTTTTCTTTTACTAGAAATTCAATAAACCTTTTTTTTTATTGGGAGGGCCTTTTTTTAGTTTTTTAACAGTTAACATGGTTACTCCCCCACCCTTTTCATAGTTTCTCTATTAAAGTTGCATATATATATATATATATATATATATAAAGTAGTCCTTTTGATTGCGTTATATCTTAATTTTGTTAATACCATGCACCTGCGAGAAATCCAATGCTATTGACCAAAAGATCTAGGTAATGCTAAATTTATCCGCAAGTAGTCACCGACCGAAATTTTGTTTGGGTTAGGAGGTGGCGAGAGAGAAAAAAAATTCAAAGATAATTTTTTTAAACCAAAGTAATAAATTACATAATTTTGATTGATAATATTTTTGTTTGCCACATTTATAATTGTTTTCGATAAATTTTTATATTAAGTAAGATTTTCATACAAAGTTGAAGAGAAAAATTATGTATATTTAAGTAAGACATTTATATAAAATAATACAAATTCAAATGTATGCTTGTATTATAGTGTATCTCTTAGACATTGAATACTATTAAGGATTTTCTAACAAGTCAAATTAGTTAGGACTCAACAAATCAAAAAGTCCTTACTTGAAATAATTAAAAATTAACGAATGAAACTTGTTTTTGTATTGAAAACTTAGAACTATTTTCAGTTAGATTTTTCAAATCAAATTTACTCAATAATGAGATGAAACCAAATAAAAAGGTGAATTGTGCGTTTACAATTTGGGTCTTCACATTTTTTTAACGGGTGCATATTCATGTATCATACACAATAAAAAAGAGTTAAAAGAGAAGTATTTTTTTTTTTTAGATTTTTCTTTTCATATTTCAGAGATTTTGATCTTTCTTAAAGAAGAAATAGTTGAAAGAGAGCTGGGGGGGAACAGAGGATTAAATATTAAATATAGAGTGTCCAATGAAAGAGAGATTATATTGTATGCTAAAAATTAAAAAAAATGGACAATTTTAGAATTTTAAAATTCTATATATATAAAATGAAAATATAAAAAAAAAATTGAGGGAGAGAGAATTTTAAAATCTATATATACAAAAATATATATAAAATGAGAGAAATGATTAGGTTAGATCCAAAAATATTAGTGGGGGCAGATTTATAAATTGGAGTTTTTTTTTTATATATAATTTTAGTGAGGATATTTTAATAATTTTAAAAAATTTATCGGTACATAATGCAAATAAAAAAATTGTTTGACGTAATGGTTTAAAGTTCGATGAGAGATTTGAATTGAACACTCACTTTCTATTGAATAATAATTATAATACCATAAGGTTATTTATGATTTCAGTCTTCTCCTCCTAACACACTTAGAACAATTAATACTAGTAGTTACCTTTTAGTTTCTTAAGTAATGGTATACACAGTAATTATAATAATTTGTCTTGCTAAATATATATCAATATTACATTGTATTTGAATTTTTTATAAAAAAAAATCACAATTTAATTATAAAATATATTTAAAAAATTAATTTTATCGTTCAAAATAAAATATTTATTTCTATTGACAATTTAAAATAATTCTCTCACGTGATCACATTTAACTCATACACATTCACTAATAATATTATACTTTTTACACTATGGCAATAGGTTGGTATATATATATTTATATATATATATATAATTTGTCATTTCTCAAACAAGAGATTCAAGGGCACTTCACCAAGAAAAGGAATCCACATTGACTAGTCAATAGGTCATGTAAGTCTAGATTTAGTCCCCACCTGCAATCAACATAGTGAATTCGTGTCTTACGAGTTTTGAATCCTCTCACCTTGAATGTGTCATCAAAGTGTGTATTTTATTCTAAAATATTAGGTCTTGATTCAACAGGTCAGACCTCTGTTCAAAGGCTTCAATTTTATAGTCATCTTAAATATCATCCAAAGTAATGACTCTTGTAATTGTATCATACAAGTCAAATTGCGGTTAGCACAAGTTATATATATATATATATATATATATATATATATATACACATATATTCCATTTTAAAGTACACGGTACTGCGGTCATATCAAAAGACCTTTTTAATAAACTTTTAGTTTGATTGTTATGGGAAAGTTAATTGTCGGTCCAGTGTAGGATGGAGTAAAGAATACATAGACAACGCCTAAAAAAAATCAACCAAAAATAGACAATATAGCAAATCACTAATATATCCAACTTTACCTCAAAGTAATAACTTTGATTATAGGCTAAAGTAATTAAAAAAAGTCATTACCCAATGTGTCTTCATTAATCAAAAGTATTAGGAAAGTTGGACATTGTAACAAACATGACATTTGATATCATTTGTACAAAGTGACCGTTTTTACATCACTTTGTAGCTCAAATAACAATGATAGATCCATCAACAGTAACTCGTATCATTTGCTGCATTCACCGTCTAATATAACTAAAAATTTTAAGACCTGAATTTTAAGTATTGAACGTTTTTACGTAGTAATTAAAAATAATTATTTTTTAATATTTTTTTGAATTTTTATCGTTCAGCATTCAGTGATAAGTGATGTCATGTCACTTCAAATTTTATTATATTTTAAGTAGTACTTATCGTTTTTAGTAATATTCAAATTGCGTTATCAAACACGCTTCATTGAATAAGTATTTAATCCATTTAGAATTAAGCGCTGAATTGAGTTATCAAACATCACCTAAATCATGAGAGGGTTTCAAGAGATGTCCTGGTCTTGCCCAAAAGCTTGCATTTATACTGTCATGGCTAAGGGTTCAAAAATGGCCCGAGGCCCACAGACCAATCTGAGCCCGACCAAGCCCTACGAGAGAATGGGACGGGCCCGAGTATAGGTATCGGCCTGCGGCCTAGCCCATAGGTCCACCCACTAAGGCCCGTAAACCCACCAAGGCCTAGTTTTTTTTAAGAAAATTATATATATATATATTTAAAGTTTAGTATCCACAAATGTGAAAAAAAGAGAGTAGAAATTCAAACTTAAAGCCAAAAAATAAAAGAAATTCAAACTTTAAAGCCATTGCATAATTTCATCCATTGATCCCAACTCCCCAGGATCCAATCCAATGTTAGCCTCCAGACGTTTGAGACGTGGAAAAACGAAAGAAAAAAAAAACTGGTTAGTGTTTCTATTTTAGTCACTTTAGTGACTCATGCAACCACTATATAAAGTTTGGTTATATAGTGTTAGAAAAATAATTTCAGTGTATTTCCTTCTCTCAAGGAGAGCTCTTTATATACAAATTACAATCAGCTAAATAAAAAAATAGATCCTAATTATAGCTTAAGAATATTCTGATTTTTTATAGAATATTGCTAATATATTTACAGATAAGGATGTCTAAAACCATGGAAGTTTAACACTTCCTCGCAAATTCGACTATTCGGGAGAGACGAGGTTAGATCGGAGGAGATGAAAGCGAGTCTTGTGAAGCCCTTTGGTGAAGATGTCCGCAATATGATCGGTAGAGGGAATAAATTGGACACAATGTGTGCCAGTAAGTATGCGTTCCCGTATAAAGTAATAATCCAGTTCAATGTGCTTAGTACGAGCGTGGAACACCGGATTTGAAGCCATGTAGGCAGTGCTGAGATTATCACATAGTAAGGTGATGGGCATGGAGAGGGGAAACTGTAATTCCTGAAGAAGATGAAACACCCATGCGGATTCAGTACAAACATGAGCAAGAGACCGGTATTCTGCTTTAAGCAAGTGGTAGAGCGACGAGAGTCAAGACAGCTCTTCCAGTCAGCATCAAAATAGGATTTGAGGGTCAAGGGACTAATAGAGCACTGAAAGAGGAGACCAAAATCCAGCGTCCCTTTTAGATAGTGAAGGACCCTTTTGGCTGCAATTAGGTGAAGAGACTAAGGTTGACTCAAAAAATGAGCAACATGATGAACAACATAGGCAACGTCAAGTCTGGTGAAAGTAAGGTACTGCAAGGAGCCAACAAGTTGGCGATACTCGGTGGGATCTAGTAGGAGATTCCCGTTGTGGGACGATAGTTGAGTCTCAGTATAAACTAGGGTGTTACAAGGTTTGCAGTCTATCATAGAGAAGCGTGTGATAAGATCAACAGTATACTTGGTCTGAGAAAGGCGTAAACTAATGGTGGATAAGGTTGCTTCAAGTCCTAGAAAGTATGATAGAAACTAGAGATGATTAATTACAATGTTATTGAGCTCAAACTCTTTGCTAAGAGTGGTGATGAAGGAGGAAACTAGAGATGATTGATTTCTAGTGAGAATAATGTCATCAACATATAATAGAACTTCGTTACAGCAGAGTTGGAGTGATAAAAAAACAAAGAATGGTCAGCACGACACTAGGTGAAACCAAACTGTAAGAGAAAGATGCTGAGATATTAAAACTAAGCTCGGGGAGCATGTTTGATTCTATAAATAGCCTTGTGTAGATGACATACGTGATCAGGACAAGCAGGGTCAATGAAGCTAGGTGGTTAAGTTGTGTAGACAATTTCATTTAAGGAATTATAAAGAAAGGCATTCTTTACATCAAGTTGACGTATAGTCCACCTAAAGAATAGGGCAAGACTGAGTACGGTACGGACAATGGTGAGTTTGATTAAGGACTGAATGCCTCATCGAAGTCAACGTCAGCTTGTTGACGAAAGCCTTTGGAAACTAGACGAGCTTTGTGGCGCTTAATGGAACCATCTGCCTTGCGTTTGAGTTTGAAGACCCACTTGCATCATACTACATGTTGATTGGGAGTAAGAGGGACCAACACCTAGGTGTTGTTCTTCAATAAGGCATTAAACTCATTGGTCATGGTCTATCGCCATTCAAGAACACAAGCAGCTTGTGTGTAGCAAGTGCGTTCGTCAGTAGAGGATGGAAGTTGAGCGAGAAGAGCTCGGGATAAAAGATATCTGATTGTACCATCTGTTCGGACAAGAGGTCAACATGTGCCATCCTGATGATGAGTAACCATCAGATGTTGTGGGGGAATGGTAAAAGAAGGAGCCACAGAGTTAGCAGCAGTGGTAGTAGGAGGTGTTGAGGGTTGAGTGTCCCGACGTTAAAAATGGTATGGAAAAGGTTTCTGAAGAGGAGCCAGAGAACTCTGAAGAGTAAGAGGAGCTGGAGAGTTGATCTGGATAACAGACTATAGAGGAAACTCAGAAGTGGGAGGTAGTAGAGGAACAAAGGCCCATAATGGTGGTTCTGATGAAATACTGGTAGTAGAGGTAAATGGAAAATGTTGTTCATTGAAGCAAACATGTCGGGAATGTAGACTCTGTCGATTTTGTGATCCAAACAACGGTAGCTTTTGTGTTTGCAAATTGTAGCCTAAAAAGACCTATTCAACAGTTCTTGGCAGAAGTTTATTAGTTAAATAAGCACGTAAATGGGGATAACAAGCTCAACCAAACACAGGCAGGTCAAAGTATGAGGGATTATGATCATAGAGACGGGAGAAGGGTGAGTACCACTAGAGTTTAAGGGAGGGAAGGCCATTGATCAGGTGAACAACAGTGGAGACCGCGTCAGGCTAATGGTAGAGAAGAACATGACTGATGATGAGGAGGGTGCGGGCCATGTTAATAATATGATAGTGTTTGCGTTCAGCGAGGCCATTTTGTTCAGGAGTGTGAGGGCATGAAAGACGGCGGTGAACACCAAGGGAAGAATAGAGGGTTTTAAAAGGACCAGTGTCATATTCCCCACCACCATCACTATGGAATTGTTGGACATGGGTGGAAAATTGAGTTTGGATGTAAGTTAGGAAATGTTCAAAATGATGGAGAACTTCAGTTTATATTTTGTAAAGTAAAGCAAAGTAAAACGAGTGTAGTCATCAGTGAACTACATATAGTATTTATAACCAAAAATAGAAAGTATTGGAGATTGCCATACATCAGAATGAATCAAAGTAAAAGAAACATAAGTTTTTATTTCATTAGACAGGGGAAAGGGGAAGTGTGTGAATTTACCCAAAGCACATCCTTGACAAAAGGACAATTTGAATTGAAAAGTAGAAGATAACAATTTATTGGACCCTAAGTAAGACAACTTTAGTAGATGGATGACCAAGACAATTATACCAGAGGGAGGATGAACTATGCGAGGCAAACAAAGCGTGTAAGTGAGGTGGAAGGGTAGATAATTTGTAGAGACCATCCTTACATAGGCCCTGATAAAGAAGAGAACCAGTGGTTAGATAAAAGATATAGAAGTGATGAGCATCAAAGGCACATAACACATGATTATCAGTACAGAATTAAGCAATGGAGAGCAAGTTTTTATGCATGGAATTAACGACATAGAAATTATTAAGATGAAAAGAAGATGAGCTGAGTGTAATAGGGACTAGATCACCATTGCCAAGTTGAACGGTGTCAGGGCCACTGTAAGGTGTGTGTCACTGAAAAAGAGTCAGGTTGCCCGTCGTGTGGGTAGAGGCACTGTCGCACCAGTGTTAGGATACCAGCTAGGATCAGATGATGACCACTGTGAAGACTGGATAATCTGACGCGGCTGAGATGGAGCAATCTAGAGACCAGTAAAAGTAGTATTTCAGTTAACGCAAGACTGAGGGCTGTGCAAATGATGAGAGTCGGAAGCAGTTGCGAGCAGAATGACCAATCCCAAAACATAGCTGGCATTGAGATATGAATGATGGTGCAAGAACCAGGCCAACAATACCAGAAATATTGGAGTGGTTGTAGGACATATGACCAGTGTTTTTGTAACATTTGTTATGAAAATTATTTCGTGGAGTAGAACTTGAAGACTGAGAAGTCTGAGATGCTAGGAAGGCTGAAGGGGCAAGATGAGAAAAGGTTTTGTGCCGGGCCTTATAGTTCAATAGGCGAGCACGTAGAGCAGATAACTAGGGCAACGAATCAAGGCTCTCAATGGTAGTGACTAACATGTCAAACTCGAAACCAAGACCGTTGAGGATGGAATTAACCAGATCTTTGTTAAAGACCGGCTCGCCAATAGCAGCGAGAGCATCAGAAATAGATTTGACTTCTTGAAGATACTCAGAAATAGGTTGAGTGTCACGCTCAAAACTGGTAAGCCGTTTCTTGTAGAGAGATGAATTGGTAACAGATTTTTGAGAGAAGTAATCCTGAATGAGCCTTAAGATGGTAGCGGAGGTTTTGCACCCAAGAATAGAGGCTAAGATAGGTTTAGAGAGGGTGGCAGAGATAATACTGACAAGGGTTTTGTCAGCTCGGAGCCAAGTAGAATGATTTAGTTTGTCAGTAGGGTAGGATCAACAAGGCGTAGGAAGTTTTGCCCATAAAGAAAAGCCTCCATTTGATGAGACCAAAGAAGAAAATTATCTTCCGTGAGTTTTACCGTGACTAGATTGGTGATAGTGAGAATAAAGAAGGTTGGGGCAGCAGTAAGTGTGGTGGCGACAATGGTGGAGCCACCAATAGACATATTTGAATATGTGGTAGGAAGAGAGAATGTCACAAGAGGGAGAAGAGAAGTTGCAAGGGTTAGGAGAGGCCTGGAGAGGATGGCAACAGAGGAGAGTTATGAGAGGGAAATTGGGGAAGAGAAGGGTTAGTGAGAGCTTGAGGTTGAGCAGGGGTTGGCCGGAGGGGCAGAGGGTTGCCAAAGAGAGTAGAGGATCGGTATTAGGCTAATACAATGTTAGAAAAATAATTTGTGTATTTCATTCTCTCAAGGAGTGCTCTTTATATACAAATTATAGTAAGCTAAATAAAGAAATAGATCCTAATTATAGCCTAAGAATATTCTGATTGATTAACAAAATATTGCTAATATATGTACAGATAAGGATGTATAAAATCATGGAGGTTTAACATATAACCGTTACAGTTGATCAGATGTTGAGATGTGTAACGATGAAAGAAAAAAAATTTGATTAGTTGATAACGGCTGTAATTAGGAAGCACAGATACTTCTAAAGACTAAAGTACATGTGTCATATTCGTATCCGATACTGACACTTCTCAGATACTCCCGAATACGTGTCCGATAATTTTTAAACTTATCCATAATTTTAAAATATATATGTTTATTTCTAACACGTATTTGATACGTCTCAAATACTTCAACCACGTATTCGATACTTTTCAGATACTTCAAAACACATATTTAAGAAGTTTTGAACATTAAGATATAGTTTTTCCAACAATAATATCATAGTATAATTATTAAGAAAAGTTTAAAATTCATTTAAAAAAGAAGTGTTGAGATACATATCATGATTTAGTACAAAATTTATCCATGCTAATTATACAATAATTCTTAACCTTTACTTTTTTTGTTAATCATAATATTTTATACAGAAATGTAAATAACTCATTTTTTCTATATATAAAAATTTAATAACTCATTTTTTGTATATATAAAAATATAATTTATTATTTTTATATTGTCGTATCTTGTTCTTATTCGTATCCTATTTTTTTGAGATTTGCCGTATCGTCCTACCCATATCGTGTCATATTCGTGTCCTGTATCCGTTTCCATACTTCCTAACAGTTGATGCAATGACTAATGCAAACTAATGTGGTTTATTTAGGGCCTATTTGGTAATCGTTTATGTTTAGTGTTTATTGTTTAAGTGTTTATATAAACAGTGTTTATGTTATGTTTTTGTTTATCCATAAACATGAGTATTGTTTGATAACGAAAAAACGTTTGGCTTATTTTAAAAATCATAAACAGAAAAACATGTTTGTTAACCTTAAACTATTTTTTTTATAAAAAAAAATTAACACAATAAACTGCATAAAAAGTCATGTTTACGCTACAAAAAATATATACAGCAATAACAGAGCAAGAAATATGCATAAAAAATAAATAAATAATATTGGGTTACATATATATCTACACAGCAAATGATACTGTAAAAATAGAATGACCCACAACCCAGAAGGCCATAACAAGTAAGGGGATGCACACAATTCGGTTCTTTATGGTTATTGGGAAAACCAGAACCAAAATCGTTTCCAACGGTTCTTTAATTTTGAAACTGGAATAAATGAGTTCGGTTCAATTCGGTCATTATACGTGTTGTATTTAACCTTATAATAGTTATAATAACTTCATTGTTTAAAATTTTTTACATAACAAAATGTTATTATATATATATATATATATTCAACTGTTCCAGTTCCGGTTCCAAGGCTTGGAATCGGAATCGTAGTGAACGGTTCCTAAAATTTAGAGCCGGAACCGTAGTGAACGGTTCAGTTCGGTTCAATTTGTATGGAGTGAGAAGAAGGATTTGGAAGGCATACTCTTTCTCTTGAACTTCTTACGTTACTACTTTATTTTTTATTTTTTTTATTTCTATTTTTCTTTCAACACTAAAAATGAATGAATGATATGAGTACAAAATATCATTCTTTTTTCTCAAGGCAATTGATGCTCTTTAATTCTGTCCACACTTGATAATTCTAATATTTTTATGGTTGTATCAAACAATAGCTTTTTATAATTTTTTATTTCTTTTCATTTTCTCACTTTTAGTTTCAATTTTTAATTAAAATAATATAATCACCATCTTAGATAAAAAAAAGAATTTTTTTTTTTTTTTTAATAAACATCATTTTGGTGTTTATGATTTGAAGGCTTAGGTACAGTGTTGTTTTAAAACCGTTTTGACAATTTATAAACAAAACAAAATTATCAAACATGTTTATCGTAAAAATTTGTTTTGATAAACAATAAACACTAAACATAAACGGTTACCAAACGGACCCTTATTTATTTATTTTTCCTATTCTAAAAACTTATAAATAGGAGTTCAGTTTCTCTCATTTCTTCACACCAAAAGCTCTCACTTCTCTCATCACTTCTAAGTTCTAACACTCATGCCTCTGCCTCTAATTTACATTCCAGTTTTGCAGCAAAAAATTGACTAAAATTGGGCTGAAGAATCAAATTGTACCAAAAGGTAAATTGTGTTTAGGGGTGGCAAATTGGGCGGGTTGGGCGGGTTTGGGCCGGGTCAAATATGGGCGGGTTGAATATGGGTTGTGACCCATATTCAACCCGTTTGTTGCGGGTCAAATATGGGCGGGTTGAATATGGGTCGGGTCAACCCGTCAACCCATATTTGACCCGACTAGACACGACAGTAGGTAGGCGTCAAACACAAAAATGGAATGCACAAGGTCTATAATCAAACAAAAAAACTATAATTTGCTAATCATACTGATATTATTTATATGGTTTGTTTATTTTTGGGTGTTAGCAAATTTTTTTTATTTTTTTTATCCAAGAGCTGATTGCGTAAAAGAATATAAGAATTTAATTGCAATCTAGTGTTTAATTACATTTATGAATCTATAGTAAAAGAGAAAAAAGAGTATAGAGTCTCGAGTAACTTAGTCAGCATAAATTTTCTTTAAAAAAATCAAAACATAAGCAAACAATTATAATAAGTATTTCAATTGAAAAAGGTATTCAACACTAACTCAATTATATCTTCATAATTGGGCAATTTTAAAAATGACCTACCAAATCACAGAAACACATGGAATATAATTAAAATTAAAACATTGAGAAAAGGTACTCAAACACAAAAATGGACTCTGTAGATAGAGAAAGGTGACTTTTGAAAATTCAATTATTCTTGTTTTTTAATACAAAATGAACTCTGTGCATAGGGGGAGAGAATGTGACTTTTGGATGAGTCTGGGTCTTTTGGAACTAATCAATAAAAATAAAAATACCGTTGAAAAAATAAAATATGTGACCTTTCGATGAGTCATTTTTTTTTTGGAATTAATAAAAAAAATCTAAAGAATGATGAATATATATATATATATATATATATATAATGCTCCAATGAAAATTGTTGTTGCACTATAAAGTTTGTGTCTAAATTATATATTCTTCTTATTTTTAATTAAGAAATTACAATGGTAAAATTCGACAATAATTACTAAAAAGAAAAAATATTATTTTTAAAAAAATTGAATTCTTACTAAAATACTTTTTCAAAAAATATATATATATTGTCCAAGTATAGAGAGAGAAAGGGGAAGAGAGAGAGAGGTGGGATCGAAGAGAGAGAAAGGGAAGAGAGAGAGAGGTGGGATCGAAGAGAGAGAAAGGAAAGAGAGAGAGAGAAGTGAGATCAAAGAGAGAGAGAGGTTGGATAGAAGAGAGAAACTTTAATTCACATTTTGTTTTATGGGTGAAAGATGGGTTGAATTTGGGCACCCATATTCAACCCATCTAACCCGCTAATTAATTGGTTTATATTTATCCAACCCGTTTATGACCCGTATAAGAAAATAAGTCACCCATATCCATTTTTAACTGGGCGGATATGGGCGGGTTGGCGGGTTGACACCCAATTTGCCACCCCTAATTGTGTTGGACAAAAGATTTTGAAACCTCTTACACAACCGTTTGTAGCAAACCACACTCCCATATGTGTGGCTAGAGAAAGCTCAAAGTAGAATGCGTGGTTGCACAGCAGGGTCATCATTATTTGATGTATAAATATAATCTTCTGAATTGAATTCATTGCAAAAGTTTGGTCCTTGGACAGTCTCGTGAATGGACAGATAAGGCTGTGTGCATCTGAATTTTTCAAAATCTCCCTCAACAACATAAACTTCGTGCACTGGATTAACCATTTTTTATTTTATACAAATATTGCCTAGAACTTAAGTTTGTAATGACTTTCTATGGTATAATCTTTAAAATTTTATCGGAGATCATGCAGAAATAGAACATGTTACATCCTTATAAATTTAAGTTCTGTTAGTCGAAAAATAAAAAACAGTTTTTTTACACCAAAAAAAAAGAAAAAAAAAAGGAAAAGATATATCTGTCAGTGTGTGAACTTGTGTTTTTAGTATGCAATTTACAGGCTTGCAGCTTCTGCTGACATAGTGATATATACAACCTCAAATACACAGTCAAACACACAAAGAAATAAATGAGACAATATTTGGAAAGCTTGATAATATTATTACCATTGCAAAACATTATTACAAGGACAAAGCAATGAAACACTTGCTTCAAAGAAAGTAAGTTACATTGAGAATACAATTTTTGAAATCACTGAAAGCCAAGAGCTTACATGTTAAATAAAAAAAACAAAAAAAAACTAAAGCATCTGCATATGGACTCAATGTGCTTGTAATCCCCCCCTCCTAACTTCTGTTTGACACTGCAGGCAAGAATCTGACAGGCAACAGCTATTCTATATACAAAATTCTTCTCCATAATCATCTTCACAATCTATATGGGCCTTGCACCAGATGGTGTGTTGTATATTTCTACAACTTCACCCTGGCAAAACCGAAACCAATAGTGGCGGCGAACTTGAAGAATGGTAAAAACAATGGGAAATTTGTATGGAAGTGTATAAGGAAATAACGCGGGACCTTCTTGTACTTCAAATGCTTTGCATCACCAGCTGCAAATGGCTTCTACAGAAAGTTTCTTCATGACATTTGGACATGGATCTCCTCCAAACATCTCAGGTGCTACAGTTACTGAGCATGATTGTTGCCCAACGCAGTACTGCAACATTATAATATTCATACATTAAATGTCACGAAAAGGGTAAAACGCTAAAGGGAAAAAAGATTCAAGTATGAAACAGTATATGAACTTGCTTTGGTAAATTATAATTCAAGGCACCAAACTTGGCTGCTTAAATTTAGGCAAGTTAAGTTGTTCAATTGAAAAACTGAAAAACATAACATGTAAATAGCAGTTGGTTATGAGACTATTAAATGTCTCCCCAGAAGAAACTCTGAATGGGAGTGCTTTGTTGACTTGGTTTGAGAAAATAATAATAATAACAACAATTGGGCTATTAAGGCAAATCAAAGAACCTAGAAAAAACTGAAGAACCTGTCATCTATTTACCAAAAAGGGATAGTCACTAGTGAGTAAAACAAACTCATCAATTTAACCTGTAAGAAAACTGGGATGACTTAAGTGAAATTTGAAGGTACCTTTTCAAAAGCATCATATGAGTGGTGGGCATGACACATCCCCTCTCGGAAACTTCCACAAGCCCCTTCTGGGGTTCCAAAGCTAGCAAATTTAATTGATGATATCTTTTGACCAGGAGCACACCACAGATGAGCTTTAGGCCTCAGGGCTTTATTCACTTTACCAGAGGCTTGCATCTGCCAGTTCATTAGAGTTGGCTGCCACTCAAAAATATCAGCACAAACACTTTGTATTTCTCTCTGCACCAAAGAAATGCCAGATGGGTCTCCACCCCATTCTTCGAACACAACCAACAAATTACCCGTCGGTTTCAGCCAGGAACGAGGAACGTGATACCTGAAATTATCAGTTAACAAGCAGCCAGTCAATTAACTATGTTATCACCTTGGAGAACAAAGTCAGCAAAGCAAGTAGGATCTTTATCTCACCATCTTTGGGAAGCTTCCCCACAATTGCTAAGACACTTCTTCTCGTAAAACCACCCGGCATAATTACATGCATCACAACTACCAGATGCTTTGTATCCAGGCCAGTAGCGTCCAATGCTTTGCCCATTTATCCATACCTGACCTTTCCCCATGCTACCCATATCTAAAGCCAAAGGTTCAGTTCCAGCTGGAGCATTAAAAGTACTCTGGAAGCATGACAAAAAAGAAAAAGAATTCCAGTTCCAATATTAGTAGCCCGAGTAAAAGAGTGTTAGTTCAAAGGTGTATTTTGATACACTCTTTGGTTGAAGCATTACTGGACTTAACACATTTAGTTTAAATGAATAAAAATTAGCCCCGCTTTTTAATTTTTTTGGTTGAAGACAATAAACAAAAAAAGAAAAAAAATGAGAAGGAAAAAAGAAAGAAAAGAAACTTTTTTCTTTTTAGCGCACTTGCAGAGAGTAGCAAAGAAACCTTGGCCAAAAATTGAAATACTCACCTTGTACCATGTCAAAGGCTGCTTTTGAGAAACCAAATAACCGTCGATCCACTCAACAGAAGAACTTCCACTGAGAGAATGAAGACTCAAAGCTTCTCCTTTTAGACCAATCTGTTCAGGGGCAAACCAATCAATTATTTCCAGGATGCAGAGGGGTTATGAGAAAAGATCATAGAATGTCTAAAGCCTAAACACAAACCTTGTAAGACCATTTCTGCCATGATAAGTCTCTCCTCCCCTCATTGAGACCATTAAGTGAAACCGGGCCAAGAACACCAGCATTCCATGTCTCAAAATGCGGACCAATATTCTAAGCATCACAAAAGCATAGAAAAGTCAATTTTAAACCACTGTGAAATATATCCAATGAACAGAATTTTTTTCCCTCTTGGCGAGCCTGTGTATGTGTTTATTATTTAATTCTGTTTCTACATCTTGAGAGAGAGAGAGAGAGAACAAACCGGAAGACCAACAGCAATGCTTAGCAGCGAAATCTTGTTGATACCAGCCCTCAGATTCACACCCTGACTAAATGTTAGTTTTGGCATTTCTAAACTTCCATAGACAGTTCCTGTCAGAAACAGAAAAGAATATATTATGAAATACATACAGCAGATATAACTATGAACTCACTGTTATATAACTAGTCCTATTTTTCTTTCTCCTTTTGTTTATAGGCATGCTTTATACTAATATTTATTTAAAATTTTGGATTATGTTCTGTTTGTCATGATTTCAAGCAATATTACTCGTGTCCCTTGCTAAAAAAAGAAAATTTTATGACATTTTTGGGTAGGAAATATAAAAGAAGGCTTACGGGGAGGTTAAAACATAAAGTTAGCGGTGAAATTACATAGGCAAGAATTACAACTTCACCTTCATTTTTATTACTTGAATGAAACTACTGAAAAGGTATAACTATTCTAGTGACTCTTGGAAGTTATCCATCATAGAAACTGCACTAATAACACTCTTAATGTCCAACAACATGCTGCCCACCTGATAGTTGATCATTGATGAAAACATGTAAAGCATGACCAGCAGATAGGACTGTAAGGACAGGATAATTCCCACTCCTTAAAAATCCTTCATCATCGTCAATCTTGACACTGGGAACAAAAAGAACGAATAAATAACAAAAATGAGAAAATAACCAGCTGCAATAACATTTTCTTGGGAAATTGATTATTTTAAATGTTCATGGAAAAGAAACCAAAGATATCATACAGCACTCACTCTGTCATGTACCACAAATAATCAGTGACATCTCTGGTGGTATTTATCTGCTCCAACAACCCCACCATAGTAAATGAACTGTCATCATAAGATGTTGTTTCTTCATTGTATGACAGCCAAGAGAATTTTCTAACAGGAGTCATCTTCATCTGTGCACTTTGAGCACCAACCTGAACCAAGTTTTCAGTTTAATGATTCAAAGGGGAATTAGTGCAAGATATTACTAATTATAATTGTTATCCACATATAAATGTATTATACAAATAATAGTGTTATGTGCTAATGATGAGAATAACGATCAAACCAGACATCATATATGCTTAAATTAAGTATGAGAAATTCAACTTAACCGTTAGCTCTTTCTCACCCTTGCTGTGTTATAGACAGTGTTTTTACAGTCTGGAAGAATGCTGATAGACCAAGGAGGCAGGTTGTAATGCATATTGCCGAAAGACACTTTTGCAAAGGAATATGAGTCATAATTTGCAAGGAAAGCAGCGCAAGATCCAGATTTTGATTTGAAAACATGGGCCTGTATAGTAACAATGAAGGGAAGGAGTGAGGTTTCAGTTTCAGTACCAGTTTGAGATTGATAGCAAACTGAAGTAAATCTAACCTCTTGCTGGTTTCCAAGAGGCATCACAGTAGGATCTCCAGATACTAAAGCTGGCTCGCAAAGCTTTATTGCTCTATGCAGATCTTTCAAATGGCCCCATTTAGGTTGCCTTAATAGTCCTAGAAATAGAAATAATGAACACTCTATTAGTTTGCCTAGGACCATAAAATCTTCCAAGATTTAACATTTTCCTGTTCACAAACACTCATCTGGTTTGAACTGAAATTTATGAGTAGTAAAGACAATAAAATTACACGAAAAATATGATGATAAACAAAATTTCCGCTTTACTAAATAAGAACTAACCACTCAATTATTTACTGTGTTCATCAAGATTTTTATTACCATGTGCCTTGTAAATTTCTTAAGCAATCACAATCTTCATACCAGGATTAAGAAAAAGAGGACAGTTGTTGAGGACCAAAACAACTAAACTACAACAGAACTGTTGCATTCAGGCAACCTTTTGCCTACAAGACCACACTGGATAGCTCGGCTTGTAAGGTCCTTGGGTGGGTCGCTAGTTCGAGACTCACCACCGAATGTGAGGCCTGGGCTTAAACGATGCATGTGATTTGCGGGTGATTGCATGCATTCGGAGTTTGTGCACCATCCAAGAGTCCAGATGTGGCAAGCCAGTGGGTCAATTCTTCTCATTACCAAAAATAAAAAATAAAAATAACTTTTGCCTATACGATTCAAGTGTCACCCATAGAAATGAGGTGGTTGAGCTCCTCTTAATCAATTTGATCACCATCACATCCCCACTCACGACAGACCACACCAAAAATATGGAAAAAATAATAATAATAATAATTACTAAGTTGCCCCTTTATTTTTTCTGAATTGAAAGCAGCTATCCTCATCGTGATGTGACAAATTGTCTATGGTGACATGGCAACAATAGCAACAATCATATTCAAATCCCGCCTTCTCTTAATTCAAATTCAAACTAGTAATAGAAATATAGCAACAGCCGTGTAGGATACATGCTATCAAAGCATTTAGAAGACAAACACTACTCCAGGTGATGATGCTGTGTACATACCGTATTCATCAAGAGGAGCATCATAATCATAGGTAGTGGCAATAAAAGGACCACCAGCGGTCCTGCCGAAGTTTGTTCCTCCATGATACTGGAAGCATAGAAACAAAGAAATAAAAATAGTTTAGCTGAATTCATCCATTGGGATTCAGTTGAAAAATACATCAAACAGTTCACTTACCATATAATAATTAATGAAAGACCCCCCTTTCTGTATAAACCTTGCAACTGAAAATGCCAAGTCTTCAGCTGGGCGGTAAGGAACTGCACCTCCAAACTCAGTAAACCTACGAAAAAAGAAGGGGATAATTAGCCACGTAAAACCTTGCAACTCTCAGATAAATAAAAAATAAAATAACATAATATGCCAGTACAGACGACAAAGGCACAAATTTACCAGCCAGTCCAGGCTTCAGTCCAAATCTTCGGTTTATAAGCCTTATTAGGAGAGAAGTAGTCACAGTAGAAACCATTGCAAGTGTTGATCTGTCAATGATGTACAAAAATTCCAAGTTATTATTTGGAAGACTAGACATATGATATCAATAGATTATAAGATCCTATGATTTCATTTGAAAATTACATTTTAAAAAAACAGAAAATGAAAGTCAAGGAAGAACGCTTGGGTTTGATAAAGAATTATTTCTTTTGCATCTATGAGATAGGAAAGAATAAAAAAATATTCTTTAGATATATATACCACTTACAATAGAAGTTGAAGCAAATGTGATTATAATTGACAAGTCGATCCATCATTACAGAACTCACAGGCAGTGGATATTATATAAAGACAAAGCATCACAAAGAGGAGTGAGAAAGAGCATAGCCTAGCCATGTGCAGGGGGGGATAAAAATTCATATCATACATGGAACGCACGAGGTGACAACACACTGTTACATAACAACCCCACTAAGGATGAGGGAACATAACATGAACACCATCAAGAATGTGTGTTAGAACATGACATAAAGGCAAAAACAATTCACAAAAAGCTGCGATACTTACAATGGGGTCAGGGGCATCATCTTGCTTGCACATGACCCATGGGACTCCGGTACCCAGATCCACAGCCATTTGAGCTGCCCATTCTGAATAAGCTCGAGCGGGAGCACCGAGTTCATACTCCATCGGTCCATATTCATTCTCAATCTATCATATTCATTTCACCAAGAAAACAATAAAAATCTGAACTTGACCAAGTGAACAAATATAAATTCACTGAAGCAGTAAGGGAAAGAAAAAATGGACTAATTTGACTACCTGGGATAGAATTATTGGACCACCATGAGATTGAAATAACCTTTCTGCTTTCATCATATTTACAATCTTTGTTGTAAATTTTTGCATTGCATCCTTCATGAAAACATTCAAATCAAAGTTAAAAATCTAAATCAAATGACATCAATTGAATAGGATTAGAAAATGATAAAATTGAAAATAGAAGCTTCATGTGCAAGAACAGCAGGTATCTTACCTTGAAAGCACCATTATCTGTTCTGAAACTGATACCTGGAACATACTTGAGCCAAACAGGGAAACCCCTGATTTGAAACAGAAAAGTGAATTATAAAATCGAAACTTTATACAAAAAAATATATATATTATTTTCCATTTATAGGAATCATAGTCAAATTTTCTTACCCAAAATTCCATTCAGCACAAGCATAGGGGCCAATCCTGAGATGAACATAAAGGCCTGCTTGCTTCACCAGCTTAATGAATTTAACCAGATCATACCTCTCCTCAAAATAGTACTACAAAAATAAATAAACAATTTTAGTAAAAATATATTATTAAAAGTTCAAAATGTTGAAAAATATAAAAATGAGATTAATTTCCATTACCTTGCCAGGTTGAGGTTCATGTCCATTCCAGAAAACATAGGTCTGTATAACATCCAAACCTCCTTCTTTTGCCTTCTGAATAAGATCTGGCCACATCTGTGACAACCCCACCAAATTAATTCCCAAAGCAAAAATTCTAGAGAGAGATAGACAGAATTTAGACAGACCCATGTAGTGATAAGCTCCGCAGAACATAATATACTACTGAGAACTTACTCACTTAGAGGAAAAAAAGTTTAGAAAGAGAAACAGAGACCCAATTTGCTGAAAATCTTCAAAAAGCATGAGAAATCAGAGAGACCCAATTGGTACATTGACATATATATACCTCAGGAGTACTCCGTGGGTAGTGAATAGATCCAGAAATGAGGATCCTCCGTTGCCCATTAACAATGATGGCCTTACTGTCATATGATACAGAGGCTGTACCGCAAGAAACCCATGAACACAATAACACCACCACTAACCAGACGTTCCACATTACAAGCTTCAAAGCCATCACCATAGACCCTCCAAAGAGTTCTCTTGCGTCTTCACAAAAGCAATGGCTTTATTCTTTCCCCCTTGCACTTTATTCTATGCTTGCTTTTATATAGAAAGAGAAAGAAAAATAAAGATAGAGAGAGAAGAAAACAGCTGGGTTGTGTTTAACAGCTGGGTGTGTTTTTCTTCTCACTGAGCTTTTTGGGTTTTAGAGAGAGAGAGAAATGCAGAGTATAGCAGTAAGTGTGTGATTAATGGGTAATGTTGTTTGGAACTTGGAAGATTGGTGCTTTATAGCTGTGCATACAGACACAGAAGAACGGATGGTTTGAAAGTGAAGTGGGACCCAACTTGGACTTGCTTACACTAAAATAGAGTTTCATCCAACGAATCATCTCCTTTATTTTGTTTATAATGATGAATTTAAATAAAACTGAATTATAATGATCGAAGTGATAAAAGATTAAAGGCCTGTTTGGCTGTTGTGAGAAAAGTAGATTTTAACGCGTTTTTTTCTGTTCATGCACAAAGATTCTCTACGCAATCCGAATACAATATGGTTCAAGGCTCTGTGACTTTTTGCTTTTGTAATGTTATCTCCAAACATTACCTTTGCGCGTACAAAAATTTAAGACAATTTTTACCGAATAGAATTGGGTAGTGTAGGTCACGTTAGTTTAAGGCGCGTGAATTAGCATCTTTCTCGATAATTGAATTATCGAATTATTTTTTTGTAAGTTTTTGCGGGCGTTATTTCCGGAGCTGAAAAACATTGTGGCCGTGCCATTGAATGCCTGCAAATCGTGATGTCATAAATAAATAAATAAATAAGAATACTTATTTTTAAACCTGAAAAAAGAAACTGCAAATTTTAGCCAAAGTGGTGTCTTTGGTCTGAGCCACACGGAACGGAAGCGCAAAAACGTAAATTTTATGTTATATTAGAGAGAGTAACAGTCGCCTAAAAAAGTTATGTGATTTAAGTCGGGTGGTATCAGATGTTTGTATGATACGATTTGAATACGTGTTGTTATTAGATATGTGTACGATTTGAATACGTGAAGTATCTAAAATTTGAATATATTTTATTGATTGGACACATCAGGAACAAATTCGACACAGTATTGTTGGAATATGTTTCAAAATATTTTAATATTTTTAAAAATATATTTGTGTATAATTAAAGTCTAATATTTTGATTTATTTCCCTTTAAGTAATAAAGTTTTAAACGTGTTTACATATATATAGATATATATGCATGTATTTGGATAGTTTATGTATAAAAAAAAAAAGATATTTTTACATTCATTCACAATTGACCTTTGGTATTCTAAATGAATCTATTTGATTCACTTAATTTAGGATGAACTATTTTAAATTCATTCATCAGATTTATGAGATGCATTTTGTTTAGTGTGATACATGAATGCTTTGGAACATGAATTTTTTTTAATTCATGTATTTGAATTAAACACATTTATGTGACTTAAAATGTCTATATAAGGACCACACTCCCTTCAATTCAAGTGTGAATCAAGTTCAATCTCAACTCAACTCAAGTTTTCTTCGCTCCTAACCGGGTGTCGGAAGTAGGGCGTGACAACATGGTATCAGAGTTTAATCGGGTTTGAATACCTATGGACGACGGGAAAAGGGTTAAGCCACGTGTTGGATTGGAATGATTTGATGATTTTCGAATTGCTATTATGGCATTAGGTTTGAAGACCTGGGGTTTCAAAGTCATAGATCCGAGTACCTAAGGACAGAGAGTAACGTATTGGTTTAGAGATATGCAGTGACTGGTTGTTGTCTGAACGATGGGTTTGATTACCTTTGGACAATAGTGAAATGAGTAACTTAGTGTGAGTGATCATGATGAAAGAGCAATGCGTTGATGTGTGAAACTGATTTCATTTAGTAATACCCCCAGTGCTGATTGAGTTGAAACTTTTGACTTGATGTTGAGTCATGTTAGTGAGCAACAAATGGATAACGCAAAGAAGGTTGTAAGTGTTTGAATCCTCATGGAAACTTAGGGGCTTATGTTACATGGTTGATAAATGTTATACTAAGGTTGACAATTGAGACTGAGATAGGAGACAAGGGAGGCATGCTGTTGGAGTTGGGCTAGCTAGGAAAAATGGACTGATCAACTAATTTTTCTTAGATTAGTACTTCTCTTACAATATGCTGACTCTTGTGAGTGTTAAGTTGTTTCGTCCAAGCGACGATGAATAAAGGATTAGTGAATGAATGATTTCAAGTGTGAATGATTTCCGATAGTAGAGAAGTCGAATGTGTTTTCCTAACTTCTAGCTAGGGTGTTGATAGAGATACGTACATCTCATTCATTCATTTCATATGCATTTGTTTGTGCTTGTGCCTTGGGGCTAGAGATGTCATCTTTGGAGTCACCATTGTGTTAATCTAACACAAGTTTCTCTTATATTTTTCATAATTGAGCATTCTGAAAAGAGATTAAGTGTTGAACCCAATAGTGTTTCGTGCAAATACACTGTGGTTGGGTTGAGTCCAGGCTTGGTTGAATCCCGGAGATAGAGCTGCCATGATCCCTTGCATCTTGTGGGAGGCTTCGACTATCTTCAAGAAGCGTTTACGCGCCTCCAAGCTATGATCCGAATTTTTTGAATATTTTATTTCCGCCATATATGTAAGTGCAAGTAATTTTTATGATTTATCGTAATCATTTTTCCAACAACCTTCAAGTCACCAACAAAATAATTTTGTAATTATTATTTTTTTAGAAGAAAGTGATTTTAATGTAATTTTAAAATATTATGAATTAATTAGAAAAATAATATAAAATTTTATAAAACAAAAACAACAAATATCTTATTCCAAATTCGTCAATGAGCAAAACTTATATATATAAATTTGTCGTATTTGTATCGTATTATACCGTGTCCTACGTTTACACTCATGTCCCATGTTTGTATTCATACTTTCTACACTCATATCCTCTCTTAATTATGAGAGAAACTAAAAGAAAATACAGCAATATCATGTATTCATATTTGGATAAATTATGAAAAAAAGAAAAGAAAAGTATAAAACATTATTGTTTGAAAAAATTAAAGGAGAGAGAGAAAAAGAAATCATTTTAACTAATTTACTATTATACTCATTTCTGTTTTAAAATGTTAGAGTTAATTTTGATATTAACAGAGTTTTACTATCTCCTTATCCTTTCTTTTCAAATCTTTTTACTTTTAAAATGATAGCAAATGAGACAAAAATACCATTCCTCTCTTTCTTTTCTTTTCTTTTATTTTTCTTCCGATTTGAGAAATATTCCTTTCTTGAAACTGGTTTTATTCCTTTCTTGAAACTGGTTTTGTGCGACAATGTGCACTTTGCGGGGGTTGATCAGGCCATAACACATAGCCTTTTTGGATGCAAGGATAGCTTAACTAATTCAAAGGAAACACATAGCCTTTTTGGATACAAGGATAGCTTATCTAATTCAAAGGAAACAGAGGACTAATTAAGCGCGGTCTTAGGCAGAAAATTTAGACAAAAGATTTGACCTTGTGACACCTTAACCAATACAAGGGATTATAGTAAAGCTCAGATAGATGATTCATTTTTGTTATCTAAGAACAAAAAAAAAGCAGATGAGATAGAGGGCAATTTTTTTATTTTCAGACGTGATTGTGTGAAAGCTCCCTCCGTAGAGTTTCTTATTTTTATTAAGTATTCAATCTTCTACTAATAATTTATAGGTTGGAGAGAGAGAGGATGGGCGATCCAAATGAAATAGAGGGCAATTTTGTCTGCAAAAGAATTATGTCAAAGGGGTATTTTAGTCATTTCAAATGTCTTACAGAAATTTTGAAAATTTTAAACACTAAAAATCATGACATGAATAATTTTCATACCTGAAAAACTGATCCGAAGTTTTTTGTAACACTCATAGAGTAGTGCTATTTTATTTACGGGAGAGATCAATATAAGTGTAATTTACCGGAAATTTTTTTTTTACTAAAATGCTATCCGGAGTTGGAGTTGAAGTTGGAGTTGGCTCATCCTGAACATGCTTTTATGAGGTAGTTGCTCCTGTGTGATTATATCCTTGTAAATGGGAGATTTGAAGGTTGAGAGTAAAAGGTGAGTAGGTAAAATCATCTTTTACCTTAACTTTTCTTTACAATGAATAAGGACATATTGATTAACTGTGTCTTCATATAATTTAAATTGTAATTAGTGTTTTAGTATATTTCAATACCCCACACTAAAACAATATCTCTCTCTTTTTCTCTGTCAAAATGATGCGTGTTTCATTGCCATCTATTGAGCATTAAGGATAATGGAGAGCCTTTCACTTTCATAAAATCAAAAAAAGAAAAAGATGGGTTTACTTGCCGGGAGGAGAAAGAGAAAGAAAAGCATATATATGTAATCTCTCTTTGGATCCACTTCTGTTAAGAGTCCCTTAAACAAAGCAAGGAAAAAAAAAAAAGCTTGCATGCACTACTCACCCATGCATGATTACAAACACATCTACCTACCTGCCCCAATTTCTAAGTTTTCCAATAACCTATATATATATATATATATATATATATATATATATATATATATATATATATCAAAGGACTAGTTCAATGCACGAAGGTTCTGCTTTTGCAGTGTACGACAGTCTTACCTTTGCAGGAAGAGGGTGTTTTCGATTTTGAATATGTAACTTCCATGTCACAATAAAGCAATCTCACACATATATATTAATTTTACTATAGGAATGTTTCTCACAACATATCATAAAAGGAGTATTTGTTAGAAAACACCGACACTTCACCGATGGTACCGTACTCGTGTTGAACACTTGAACACTCCTCGGACACTTTTACAAAGTGTCCTGACAATTTTTTTTTAGACACTTCCCAGACACTCATCGAACACGTGTCGAACACTTCGTAGCAGTGATGTATATTCAAGTTTTTCAAAATGAAATTATATGCGATTAAGTTATGATTAAAAATTTAAGCTAAATATATGTAGAAGACTAAATAAGTTTGATTTTTTAATCTATTTTTTTACTTTTGTTTATAGTTTGTTTGGTTATTAATTGCTTGACCATGAATTGAAGTATTTATGTAATATAGTCTTTTTTTTGTTGAAAAATTAATTTATATTAATATATTGTATTATTATTTTATAGTCGTGCCTTTGCCATGTCTGTGTCTTTTTTTTTTTAAAATTTCCCGTATTGCTATGTCTGTGTCGTGTCGTCTCGTATCCGATGTCCGAGCTTCCTAAAATATTTGTAATTTGTGAATGATTGTGAATATCTGAAATTTACTTTGTGACCGGTCTAAAGGAAGGGTCCTCGTTACAACAAAACAAAAAAGAAAAAGAAAATAAACTCTATGTCAATTATCTTATGTTATGCAAAGTCTAAATAAATAGCAATTATTCTTTTCTAATTTCTTTTCTTTTTTACATGACAAAGGGTATATTTGGAATCTAACTGCCATTTTTGGTAAGGAGATGCCTTGTAATTTGTTGAAATTAATATCTAATTGACTCATAAACTGCATGAATAATAGAAAAATATTGTAATTAGACTCAGATCAGATCATATATATAATATATGTATATAATTTTATAATATTGCACTTCAGCTACTGACTATGCTCCTAAGATCTTAACTAAAGGGAAAATTAAATATTTATTTAGGATTAAAATATTTTTGTTCCCATGCAGCTATGCAGATGAAGAATGGAGACTCAAATTTGTTTGTTGTTTTAATTAAGACAATAAAAAAATCTAATTAACAATAAACAACGGTTTGCCTATTTTACATTAGATTATAAATTAGTCTCTAAAGCTTTGTTTAGCTGCAATTATCCAAATAAAAGAGTCTGTTGGTGAGTGGGAAAAGGAATACAAACTTGCAAGCCATATATATATATATATATTCGTGTGCGCGTGTGCTTGTGCATCCATTATGGCCTCTTGTTGGCCTACCTACTAATGCACTAACTGAGAGAGCAGCATGTCAAGTTCTAAGTCAGATTTAAAGCATTCACACATAACCTAACTGGTTTACTAAGAAGTTATTCAAAGCCAAAAAGGAGAGAATCAAACTTCAATTAAATTAAATTAAAATTAGTAAAAACTGAGTTAAAAGAATTAAAAGAACTTGAAGGATATGAATGTATATAAATTATTAGCAAACTGATTACATTTTTATATTGTTTTCTTAATACTCATTTATGACAAAAATGCCTAAATTATATTTAAATCACAACCTTATTAAATTAATAATTGAATAACTTAAAAATGCTTATAAGAAAATATATATATATATATATATATATATATAATATGTAATGAATTGACATACAGAGGTTATTACAAATTATTTTAATTTAGTATTTCTCTAATGGGTCTCAACTCTTATTTGAGCTTAGAGGTTCAAAAGCCCAAAGTCATCTATGGATAATTCTCTGCCATCACGTCTAATTTACGAGAAATTATTAGATGGTATGAAATCACATACTTTCAGCGAATCGTAAGTAGTCATGTAATCAAATATATCAGCTTTATTCACTGCTAAAATAATAACTAAAAAAATAAATTTTATTCAACTTTTTGGTTGGGTCTTCCAATCTGACACACACATACGTATAAACTCTCTTCCGACGCTATATAAAAAATGTGTAAGAAACACCATTCTTTTGAAAGAAATTGCCCTTATTGCATATATTCGTCTGAAAATAGTCGTTGATGATGTCAGACTTTTTTTAAAACCAAAAATACTTGTTTTTGTCATTTAATGTTTTGATTTTATTTAAAAAAGTAATAGATACTTCACTCATTTCATTATTCAATTTCTTCTAAATTAAAATTTTATCTTTATTTACACACATAAAAAATATAAAAAAATTTACAAACAACAAGATGTATTTGCACATTTTCTGTGAAGCAAATTTTCTTTTATCACTTTATCCATACATAGTACATATATATATATATATATATATATATATATATATATATGGAAACTAAACACAAATTAGAATCTCAGATGATTAGGTCATTAGCTGTAAGCTTCTTGCAACTGGGCCAACAGGTAGAGCCAAGTGGGCAACATGTGACTCTTTTCTGGTTTTGTGTCAGTGACCTTTGGATATTTGGATCCTACTGGTGCTCTTTTTGACCCTACCTATCGTCACCGCCATCACAATTTCTTGAGAAAACTAAAAAGCCATCGCATCTCTTATCATCACTTTCTTCTTAAAGATAATGACATCTTTCATTATCACATCAAATGTTTCATTATCAAACTTGGCTAATCTTACCTCCCACCTAGGCCCTAGCCCAGCAACTATTTGTCCTAAAACATGAAAACATACTGGTGGTGAGGGTTAGGTTAGAATTGATTTCATACTACTTGCCAAATTGTACTGTTTCTTAATTTCAAAATTTTCAACCTATCTATATATATATATATATATATATATATATATATAAATATCTACATACAGTGTGTACATAACAACGTGGTATATCCTTAATCTTGAAAGAGGGGCATGGACACAGATACAATATGACACAACACGGACATGATGAGACGAGAAATTCTAAAACAATAGACACGAACACGGCAAATATAAGATTATAAAATAATAATATAATATATATATATATTCATTATTCAGCAAAAAAAATTACATTATACAAATACTTCAATTCATCATCAAGCAATTAAAAATCAAACAAACTTATAACCAAATAGATTAAAGAATCAGACTTATCTAGTCATCTGCATATATTTAATTCAAATTATTAATTATAATTGAATCGCATATAAATTTATTTTAAAATGCTTGAAAATACATCACTGTTACAAAGTATTCAAAAAAATGTCAAAATATTTTTATGAAGTGTCCGACAGGAGTAGGAAACATTCGATGAAGTGTCCACGCTTCATAGTCCTTAATTCATGCGAAAATTAAGAATTCTCCATATTCACCAAGACTAGTGAATGTGTCCATTTCGGTGCTGCCCTAAGAAGCATGGACACGGACACAGGACACGGGTACGACACGACACGGACATGGCGACACGGCAAATTTCAAAAAAATAGGACACGACACGGCGGGGATACGGCTATGAAATAATATATTAATATATATTCAACAAGTTAACCAATATCCACAATACCATAAATCTAACAATAAAAATAATAATAAATCACACAAATACTTCAATAAATTATTAAGCAATTAATGTATTTTCAAAAAGGATGTTCATTATATTCAAACCCACTACTAGAATCTTGCATATTACTCATTTTTCTAATAACAAACAAATAAGTTTAAATACAAAATACCAAATAAATCAACATGACTTTATGTTAAATAAAGTTTTATTGGTTTTTTTATTTTTTTGTTTCTAAATTTATTATTTAGGAATTTTATCTAACTATTTTTTATTTTTAAAATTTTTCATTTTAGAAAATACTATATTTATATAGAAAAGAGCATAATAGTCATATTAAATGGTATATATGTCATTATAGTTATTTCAAGGGCTCAAGATGTCAACTTTTAAAAGATGAGGGGCTGAAATGCTAAAAAAAATAGTTCAAATGAGTCTTTTTGTAACTTTGGAAAAGTTCAGGGGTTTTTTTGCACTTTTAAAAATTACAAAATGTACCCCGCGTGTCCTTGCTGTGTCCCCCACGTGTCCTTGCCGTGTCCTCGCCGTGTCCCCCGCGTGTCCTAAAAAAAAAAATTCCAGAACACTTCTACGGAGTGTCCGACACATGTCCGAGTGTCCGAGAAGTGTCCGACACGGGTACGACACCCCTATACGAAGTGTCCGTGCTTTCTAGGTGCTGCCTATCTTACGTGCATACTCATAAAAAAGTGTATATAACTATGTATATATATATATATATACACACACACATAACCCACCAAAAAAATATAAATACGTATATACACATATATTAGCATTTGTGGTGACATGGTCTCCAATCTCCATCACTCACAGAGTCACAGTCATTGTCTTTTCTCTTGTCCTGACATTCTCTGGCTTTAGTGAGTTTTTGTTAGATCATAAATGGATGTATATTTTAGTGCCTTAATGCCTTTTCTTTTAATAAGAAGGAACCAACAACAACTAACCAAAAAAAAAACAATTGTTGCTTGATAAAAGGTTCAGAATTCAGAAACTTGGTCCAACCAATTATGAATAAAATCTAAATTTGTTTGAATTATGTCACTTACATTAAATTGAGTCTCATAGTAGAATTACTAGGTCATTAATTATGATATTGAGATGATAAATTTTCATAATCCTACCCAAAGTGCCTACTCTCAAATTCTTGTTCGTGATTATATACTTGTTAACTCGAATCTTCTTACAATTTAATCATTCCAAAATTACTTTAATGTGTTTTAATTAAACACGATAAAGTGAATAATATGAAATTTTTTCAAGACATACTTCATTTCATCTTTTTAATTTGAAGTTGAAATTACCCATTATAAATGATACAAGAGATTGATAAGCTTGTTTTTACATTTCAACAAAAAAATTCAAGTTTACACACATACAATATATATATATATATATATGAAATTATTCTCATTTCTGATGCTCTAGTCCAAATTGGTCTTACTCATACATCTTACCCTTTTGATTTCTGACTCACTCCTCTAATCACCATTCTGAGTTTAATGTTTATATAATATTATACTAATTGAACTTTCTTAATTTGAATTGATATATCATTAAAAATTTGTTTGGACAACAAGATGAGAATGACATATCAGCAAGGCTAGTGGGACCATGAGACTGCACCAATTAAGACGAGGATGACACATTAGCTAAATTAGTGGACGACCATACATAGGACACCAAAGACAACATCCATCAAAACAGTTTGATGATGATATATGAGACGGAAGGAGTTGTGAGCTTCCAGATTAATACTTGCAGTTCTATCCTATCTTGGATGAGTTTGCTATGTATACATATCATTTATATATATATATATATATACACACACTGCGAAATCACATACATATATATATACACACACATGTTAAACTAGAAAATGTAGTAACGTGAGACTACACAAAGGCACCCTACCAAATGAGCAACAAAATGTGGGGTGCAACTACACTAGGTCTGTTTTAAGGCGTGTTTGGAGGCCATGCAGAAGTAGATTATGTTTTGTTCTTTGTTTTGGTTCCATTTGATCAAAAGAGGTGAATGTTCAACAGGTCTACCCCACGGATGATGCCCTTTTCAAACAATTATATGTGTATATATATATATATATATATATATATATTTGGGGCCTAAAACTTTGAAACTTTTTCTTATACATATATATATATATTTGGGACCTAAAACTTTGATACTTTTTCTTATATATATATATATATATATACATACATCCAAAGTTGTACACGGCAACCAGATGACCGGAGAATGTAGAAGATGATGATATATGATTGCTATTTTTAATTATTTATATATAGTAAACTAGAAAAGAGATCATGATGTCATACCATGGATAACCATTATTATACATATATATGATATATACAAATTTATATTAAAAGGAAAGTTCGTCCGTCCAACAAGGATTAATAATTCTATTATCCAGATTTAAAGTGTTCATCTTGTCTTTCTCTTCTACTCCACGATTCCCTTTTATATATATATATTAATATATGTGGCATAATTTTCTTCCTAGAATTCAATAGATTAATACCACTATGTTATTTGTTATTAATTAGTGTCTGATAAAAAGTGGGTTCAATCTAAAAACAATCATTTTGTACAATAATATCGATCAAATATAAAATTATTGTGAAATTGTTGTTTGTATTAACCAAGATTATTTTAAGTGGTATGACTAAATAATTCATTTTCATTTCAAAACTAAACGAACAAGGCTTTCTTTATCTCCTGCCTACAATTCTCTCTTTTTATTATTAGTATTTAACTTTGGCCTTTGGGTGTCTTTTATCTGTTGCCAACGCTTTCAGTTCAAGACTTGTTTATGAATCACAACTTAACCGACCTAGAGTGAGTACCACAGTACATAATTTAGTTCGATCACCACTTCACCAACCTCTCTCTCTCTCTCTCTCTATATATATATATATATATATATATAGATATATACATGTATATACAAATATATATCCTACTGTTTGTTGAAATGGGGCCAAACCAATGGTCCAAATGTTGTGGCCTCGTGAGCTTTGGTCAACGTCACGGCCATTAATTAGAAGCCATTGTCTCAACAACCAAACCCCACATGCAGAGGCATTGACCTTTTTAGTGAATGTATAAATTCATAATTGGGCTAGCCCACAAGATATTCTCATCTCTGTGAACAGAAGTAACCTACCAAATATATCGATCAAATATATCTTTTTTTTTAATTATTTAATAAAAATACATTATTTTAATACTTTCCTCACTAGTTATATCAACTAAATGTTATCACTACAGTGTCAATTTATTATATCAACTAAATGGTATCATTCTGTCTTATCATTTACTCAATTGGAAACACAATATATCTAGACCATCAAATCAATCATATTTTGATTTGAATTCAAGTCAAGAATTATGATATGAATTAAAATATTCAATCTTATAATATGCAAGCAGTCTGAATTCGATAACTTATTACCTAAACAAATTGGATGGATTATGGTCGATCTGATCTGATAATATATAATATACCATAAATATATTATTAAAGGCTGTAATATATAATATTTACATCTTAAAATATATTTTTATCATTATTTTCTTTTTCTTCTTCTCTCCCTCTATTTTGTCTCTCTTTATTATTTTTTTCTTAAATAAAAAGTCAAATACCTACTTTTGTATTTTTTTTATAGTATATTTATTTTTCTTTTCCAACTCTTCTATTTTTTTCTTTATTGTTTGTTTGCTAATCTCTTTTTACATTAATTTTTTTTTATATTATATCATTTTAGATCGGATATTCGATTAATAACAAATCGAATATGAATTTAATCATAAATAATCCGTTAAGTTATAAGTTGAATTGGATCAAACATAACTCTTAACTTTTGTTTGCATGGTCACTTTTTATACCTTTTAAAGTGAAAAAAACAATAAAATACAAATTAAAACGTAGAGATAGAGTAAATGTTAACATTTTTTAACCCATAGTATTTCAATAAATAACATAGAACGTTCACTAATATTTGATACTTTCATTTTTGAAGTAATAAAGTAATACACAACTATAAAATTAACATGATATGATGGTTTTATGTACAATTATATTATAATAAACTTGGAGTATTGGAGTATCACACGTATGCATTTCACGCATTGAGCAGAGTTTGTGCAACACAAAAAACACAGCACGTCTTTAATAATCAAAATTGTGAAGTCGAATCTTGATCTTTTAATAATTAAAACTTGAGATAGAATGATAATTATTGATAATAATTGAACAAAACACATACTTTAGATTCACTTCACCAAGCTCTAGCTAACTAATTGGATGATGATGATGAGACTTAAGCTTATAATTACTAGTACTCTAGAAAATGTGTTTCCCACTGCTAAATAAGTACTAAACAAAACAATCTTAAGTTGCTTTCATGCAATCTGGCCAACAATTTTATATATATATATATCTTAAAACATCATTACGTTTTAGCAGTGCCATACATTGACAATGAAGTCCAAATGGATAGGCCTTAATTAACATCCTAGTCATGAAGAACTTATATATATAAATATATTTACGCACACAAACAAGTATATGTGTGTGCATGTATATATATATGTACTACGTATTAGATAAGGAGCTGAAAAACTTTAACTATCAAATTTTCAATTCCAATAAAAAATATTTTTGTTCCAATTGTGAATTGAAACCACAAAGAACCGTGCAGTGTTAGCTATGCAAATTTTATCTCTTCTATATATATATATATATATATATATATATATATATATTATTCATGATAGTGAGAAAAGGTCAGTTATCTTTGTTATGTGATGGGTTTGCAACATACATACAATTCGATAAGGTTCCTGATCACGACGAGAGCAATATGAAAAGCTCTTGGTCTAGTTGGCTCATATTTGATCCATATTTGTGTGCAGATCATATTGATCTATCGCCTTATCTATAAAGTTCAATGTATAGGACAATTTGTTGAGGTTTTGTTGAGTGTGCTTGTAGATCTTTCAGATGTTAAAGCTCAAATTACAAATTTATAACTTAGCATAAAATTGCATAAAGCTTAAGTAGTACAACAATTTTTTGAGAAATTATTATATAGTTCCACCCAATCAAAAAATAACACATCACAAAAAAGTTTTTTTTATCTTGACCTTGTAATTCTCTCTCTCTTTTAACAATTGAATTTTTGAGTTCATAAATTCCACCTTGACATCAAGTGAATGGGTTGCTGATAACATTTGTATATAGATCTAACATTTTGTATTATTTGTATAAAGTAATTGCTCTCATGATTCAAAAGAGCATTCCCAGACTTGGCCCTTATAAATAGGATATATATACACACACATATCTAAAAACTTGTTTGCATGATGATAAAATAGGTCGGAAAGTTATTCTGTTTAGGCATAGTGTTACACCAGTGACAACCTCTCATGCTAGGACTTATGCCATGGCATGCCCATGGCTAAGCATAAAGCCCTTGACAGCCTTTTGGTGCACAAAGAGTTATCAGCATGTCACAAGCATGCGATAGTGGCATTTTGGTAAATATCAAGAAGTTCGGGAATTTTGACTTGGGGATTTTATTGGAATCTCCTAAAATCATTTGAAACTCAATCCGAAAGTTTGGCAGCATTTGAAAATATCTATAATTATTTATGGGCATTACGATTTCTCAAACATATGTGATGCTTATTGTCAGAGTGACAACTTTTCGTTTTGCCCCGGGCCCATGCACACTTGACTAGGCCATGGCAAGCCTAGCACGAGACAGGCATTGGGAGCACGCCAATCATATCTTGACATGGTTGTGCACCACCTCAAAGATGGTGGCACATGATGGTTGCGGCGGTGGTAGCCTCATGGGTGGGCGACACTTGCTGGTGTGCCCCAAGCTGTGCGTGTGGCAGGCATGCCATATCCATATGAGCCCATGGGTGTGCAAACTTGCTCTTGGGCAAGGTGATGGCTTAAGACACATGCATTGGGCTCAGTTGTGGCTGGCAAGTCCTATGTGCACCGAGGTATGGGCTCGAATGAACTTCAGTGTGGGCATGACACCAACATACCCCAACAGACTAAAACATGAACTAGGCTTAGTCAAGACAATTGGGCATTGGTCCACCAACAAAGGGAACGCAAAATTGGGCTTGGCATTGGGCTAAACCTCCACCCGGTTAGCCTCAAATGTTGCTGATGGGCACGGACATAGGCATGGGCATGGGTCAAACCATGGGCACATGACCAAGATTGACCTGACATGTGGCATGGACATATGACATTCGGTGGGTTGGTCAACAGGTGGTTACCAATAGTTGCTAGCACTTCTCCCACATATACTGACATTGTGGGAAAATACAAAAGTGCTTAGCAACCACTCATATATGCTTAGCAATGTATATAGGCATGATAACAGGTTATGGTGCAAGTGGTGGCCAGCAGTTGGCACCATGTCTCTCACATGTGCTGGCTTGGGGGAATCATGGGCAAGTGTTGTGCAACCTCCCTTGATAGATTGCACGAGCTGGCTTGGTCCAGCATAACCCTAGTAGTTGGTGATAACAGCACCGGCTGGACCTTAGGCGGTTGCCTAAGGCCCCAGCCAATATAATTCATTTATTAGGCCTTAAAAAAATTGTATTCCCTTGTATTTAGGCCTCAACGAGTAGAATGTATTAAAATAGACCCTTATAATTTAAGGGAGCTGATATTGGCACTCCACCAATATCCTCTGGCACTCCACTCTCATCTTTTTATAAAGTAAAATTATAAAAGTGTCCCTCTACTATACAATTTTTTTATTCTTATAGTTTTAATATCCTTATTGCCCTTATTTGATAAGGTTATAATTCTTGGCTCAAAATTGCAACTTCTCTCTCAGGTTCCCTATCTTTTTTGGCGTGAAAATACTTCTTCGTTGATTTTAAAAATATTATTTCTTCTAGTTGAATCAATTTATCAATATTTATTTTAGAAGTAGAAAAGTTTAGGATTCAATATAATGATTTAGAGAGTATCAATCAAATACATGTGATTAGGATAATAAAAGTTAAGTTGGGAAGAAGTTGTTAATAATAGATTACCTAGAAAAATATTTTAAAAGTATTTGAGTTGAAACAAACATTATATTAATGAATAAAACCTATTTGAAAAAAATTAATTATATTTAAAATCAAAAGAAAGTTTAATTTCACTTAAATAAAAATTATGATATATAGTTCTTTAAGAAAATTAAGGAAAGCTTTTTTATTTTAATAGAGAACTTTTTAGAAATTAAAAGATGAAAAGAGAAAAACGTGACTCTATGAAATCCTTTTTCAATTGTAATTGTCTTAATTTAGTTAAACAGCCTTTGCACCAAAATTTCAAAAAATAAAAAATAAAAATTAATATGATGTTTTTCTTCCTTTGCTTTTTATTTTTCCCCCCTACCTTTCTGTTTTGTTTGTTCACAAATTGATGGTATGTTTCTAATTTTAATTTATGTTATTTTATAAATAAGACACATGAAAAAGAAATTACACGTTTGGTGAGTAAAAATACAATATTTCAAATTTTAGATTCTTTGAGTTATATAGGATAAGGACACGAATAACAAGTTTCAATTGAAAAATGTCTAAACTGTAGTATCTGGGTGGTAATAAATGGATTGTTATATTGTAAATCTAAAGCAAAAACAAGATCAATCACAAATTACTGGGATAACAAGGATGCAGTTGAAAAAACTTTTTTTTAAGAAAAATAAAATAAAATTAGAATTAAGTCTTGATTCAAAAGGGCAATTAGGGTACTAAAAATATAAGAATCTAAGAATGTACAACATAGGACTACTTTTGTAATTTTACTTTACAAAAATATGAGAGTAGAGTGCCAGAGAATATTGGTGGAATGCCAATAGCTCCCTAATTTAATTCACCTTATTTGACAAAACTTTCCATATACTCCTTGATTTTCTCTCATTCATTTTCTCTATTAAACACCTATTTTTAAATTTTTATAGTTATCTCTTACATATTTTGTTTCTCTTATCCTTTTTAGAGGCATTTTTTTTCTCCTCTCCTCCCCAATAGAGTGTATTAATATTAGGACAATAAAAGTTTTTATTCATCTTATATTAAAAATTGATGAAACTTTTCATCTACTCTTACTTTTTCTAATTTTCTATCTTTTTTTTTAAAAAATAAACTCCTAATTTTTGTTTCTTTATTTATTTTTATCCTTATCTCTCCTCATTAGAGAGGATTTTTTTTCTTCTCTCCTCATCACAGATGTCTTCTTCTCCTCTCTCATTATAGTCTCTCCATGAAACTATCTATCTCACTATCTCACTCCATCTTTTAAACTCTTTTATATTTGTTTTCTTGCTAACAATAAAGTAGTGATTTTCTATTTGGGTTCAATAACTTGATGGGGAGTTACAAAATAGGAGTAAAAGTGTTGAAGAATTTGTTAGAGCATTGGACAAGATTTTTATAACATCATGTTCCAGTGTTGTTTAACTTAATTTATTTTGTAATTTTATTATTATTTGTTATCATAGAAATTGTATGTTTGGTTTGTGGCAATTTTTATTTGTACTATTAAATATGTCAAATAGAAAATATGAATCATGATATGAAATTTTTTAAAAAGAAGTAAAATAGATAAAATAATTCAATCTAAAAAAAGGATCTTGATAAATTTGTTACAACTAATAATCAAAATATAACAAAAAAAAATTAGGTTAAAATTTAAAAATAAACAACCAAGTCATTTAATTAGTAACTTTGCATATCAAAAAGTAAAAAAAATAATTTTTAAACAAAAACTATTAACTATAATTTGATATTAATATTTTAAACATTAAAATACCACTTTTTTATTTTTCGCCCAAGGCCTCAATGTTATTGAGCCGGCCCTGGGTGATAGCTACAAAGCCTTTGCTGACACAATCTAAAGGTGTTAGTTATATTTTAATGGATGGTGATGTCATCCACAAAGTGAGTGGGCTAAATTCGTGAGTTGTATAAGCAGTTTTGTTAGAGTCTATATAAACTCTAATTGGTGGTCTGCATAGGCATTGAGAGTTGCTTTGTAAGTTTCTGCAGACACCATTGAAAATCCGTGTATTGAGAGTTGCTTTGTAAGTTTGTGCAGACACCATTGAAAATCCGTGTATTATTCGGTGTTTATATTGAAAGATTGGAGGGCAAATTCATGTGTCCCTCGTGCCTATGTTATATATACATTGTATGTGTTTGTTTGGCGGAGACTTAGATGCTTTCAAGTACCATCACACCTGAAAAATTTTAGTGTTTAATTTAATCCAGTGACACATAATATCGTGACTTGGTAGCATAATTCAGTTTTACGATCAAGACAAACATGGAAGACACAAACTTTAGATATTAATTGATATCCGAGTCAAATCTATACAAAATGATGTCTTGAAATTTTCTCAGGGGTTACTTTCGGTAATGGACAATCAAAGAATGGTGCTACTCAACAATCTCAAGATCCAGAGACCTGGGGTAGGAAAATATTGGGTGCGTCCCGCGGCAATGTGGACATACACACGCATAGCTGGGATGCGTCCGGTGCCCATCCAATATCCTCTCCTGAGCTAGGAAGTTACAGATATGCAACATTCTTATGCTGCTTCTGTGTTTGTGACAGCTTGAACTAAATTTCCTTCAATTTTAATTCCAAAATGCCGGTTCAGTGCTCACAATCGTAACTTATACTAATTTCAAATAAGGAAAGAAAAATGATAGAATTGTTAGGCACAAAGTTTAACATTCATTGATTGCATGTGGTGAGTGTATGTGATAAAACCTACCGAAAATCCACACATATTTTCTTTAATAATCTTTGTAAACTCTCGAAGTATTTCTTCGAAAGATTTGAAATCACTAAGAAGGCTAGCTTTTAGGGCTTTTCCTTCTTCAGTCTGGTCCCATTGACGGAGCCAGGCTAAGACCACATGTATCTAATGAATATAAAAATTTTTGCCAAACAATTCTACTTAAGCAGCATTACCCATAAGAAAAATAAGAACTACAAAAATTAAGAAACTATGAAAGAACAAATTTTACCAAATACTAGTTGCATTGGCAGTGGTGAAGAGTTTATCATAAAGTTCTACAAGAATTACATCTCTCTAAAGCTCCTTGGGCAGAAATTACCCAAGGTACATTTAACAAGTCATAACAACTAAAACTGGTATAAAAAAGTGGGAAAAAAAAAACAAAGGATGGGAACATACATGCCAAGCCCTACAATCCTATCAGCAAAATAAAAAAGTTTGAGTTTTAGGTTAAAACTTTTCGGAATGTAGCTCTTATCCTGCAAAAGAGGAAACCTCTTCCTTCCTTCTTCCAGGCCTTCATCTACTCCCACATATCATTTTGTAATCATCAATACCATCAATACCCAAAACACCCAGCCCTCTCTCAAGATCTGTACATCAATCAATCTTCACAGATGAATAGATCTTCCTAACAAACCAGAAGCAAGCATAGAAGCCGATGGTCCCCGTCAAGACAAAGAAGGCATATGACACAATTAACATATATCCAAAGTAAAGGATGCCCGAAACCAGCTTTGTAATTTCCAACTTGGTGAAGAAGTAGAAAATTGAGTAGAGGAAAAGGTACAAAGCAGAGGAGCCAGCAGTAAGGTAAGCCCTCCACCACCAATGGTAGTCTTCACTGCACAACTGGAAATAGCAGAGCACGATGGTTATCTCGGCACAAGTTATTACAAGGATAACGAAAACTATGAAAAGGAAGCCGAAGATGTAATAGAACTGGTTCAGCCATATGGATGTGAGGATGAAGAATAGCTCAATGAAAACAGCCCCAAATGGAAGAATGCCTCCGATAAGTATAGAGAAGACCGGTGTCATGTACCATGCCTGCTCCGGTATCTGCCTAGGGATTTTGTTTGTCTTTACTGGATCTTCAATGGCTGGTTTTTTGAAACCCAAGTAACTTCCCACAAACACTAAGGGCACTGAGATTCCAAACCATAAGCACACAAGAGCAAACATAGTCCCAAAGGGTATTGCTCCAGAAGATTTCTCCCCCCAGATTAGTGCATTCAGCACAAAAAAGATGGCAAACAAAATACCAGGAAACATAAAAGCTGTTTTCAAGGTATTCCTCTTCCACTCTGTCCCCTTGCACATTTTGTATAATCGTGCCGAGGAATAACCACCAAATAAGCCCATGAAAACCCATAAGAGAACCATGGCAGTCATAAGTCCACCTCGGTTGGAAGGTGATAAGAAACCCAGCAATGCGAATATCATTGTTACGAGTGTCATTCCAAAGATCTGAACACCAGTCCCAACATAAACACAGAGCAATCCAGAATTAATGGGTGCCCTAAAAGCATCTCCATGAACAAGTTTCCATCCTGTTTCTTCCTGAGCTTCATCTTGGGTTTCCAATTGATTATAGTTTGCAATATCTTTGTACAGAGTTCTCATCATGATCATGGCCACCATGCCAGAAAGGAAGAGGACGATCATCAGAGAGTTTATAATGGAGAACCAATGGATCTGATCATCATTCATGAGGAGGTAGGTGTCCCAACGTGATGCCCATTTGATATCACTTTCCTGAAAAGGAAAAAAAATAGCAAGTAAATAAAATGACAAACTAATCAAGATGTGTGTGAGGAAGGTCCAACAAAATGAGAGTGTACCTTGAAAGAAACATCATATGTAAACACAACCTCCTTAGCTTTCTCAACTTCCTGTGGGACAGTGCTGCCTTGAAGTATATTTTTGGTGTTCTGGTTACACGTTGTCAACTGAGGGTTCTTCTCATCCCACTCCTTGTACTCATGATTAATACTGTTCACAATAGTCAAGCAATAAGATAAGAACAAAATAAAGTAGCAACCCTTTTGGACAAACCCCAGGAAAGGAAGCTGTTTGACATTCTGCTCTTTTCTTATAGATTATATCATGAATACAAACACAATACACAGAGACCAACAAACTGGAATTGTTCTTCCACATTAAAGCAAGTCATCATGAATAAATTAATACTAATTTAAAGAAATCTGCATAATTTTCTGTAAAAAAGTTATACAGAATGCTTTTGGGCTTGGAAATTTTCATCAAATGAAAAAAGGACAACAAAACAGAAAACACTCAAGATCATGCTGCAAGCAGAAATATGAAGTTTAGAAAATTAATTCAAAAGCTTGATGACAAGGCAAGATTAACTCATACAACTACAAAGGACTCTTGAAGATAAGGAAATTTTACTATGACCAATTCCAATCATCTCTTACTGGGAAGCCTCTGAAGTTTTTAGGTGTTCCCTTTTTTCCAGGGGGGATAAAGAACAGGAGTGATTTCCATTGAAATGTTACTTTATTTGCATTTGAAAATTTGATTTCTTCACAAAAAATGCTGAAACAAGAAATTTAATCTATAAGGAACCATCCTCAAGTAGAAGCCTCCCTCTCCCTATGCAAAAGTCCCACAAGTATTCAAATACAGATGAATTTCATTCTATGTAAGGTGCTCATATTTTTTCACTTGCAATTTTCTTTTAAGAATTTGTTAGGGTTACTCACATGCTTCATCAGATGTTAGGGTTCCTCACATGCTTCAACAGATGATAACCAAATAAACCATTTGCTCCACACCCCCCAAACTCGCACTAAACAAAAGAGAAAAAGAAAGAAAGATTTCAAGTAGAAAGCACAGAACCTGTTTGGTGTAACCTCGAACCCAACAATTCTAGCAGAATCAGTCTCAGGATCCTTGTGATACATGACTCTAAAGCTCAAGTGGTTATTGATAAAATACTTCTCCTCTTTGCTCTGCAGAAGGACATAAGTGCATAAATTGAAAATAAATACATGAGCATTCCACAAGAGCTACTGCCTATCACAACTTACCCCAGCATAATTTCCTTTGAAACCAACACGAAAACCATGTTCATAAGTGGTTGATTGACTTCCATCCCTCCTTTGTCTAAGAACAGCAACTGGAAGGTTATCTAGAATCCTGCATGCCAATTTCAGATATTTCAGTCTAAACAGAAAATTTTGTGCTTGCACATCCAAATTAGTTTTGCCAAAGAATTGACAATATAGAAAATTTTCAGACATTAAAAATATATGGGAATAAGAACTACAGCGAATGAGCCCAACTATATAATATATTGTCAAACAAGACCCGAATATACAAAGAGAAAAAAGAGGCATCCATTCAGCACTTACATATTTACTCTATATTCATCATCAATTTTTTCCTTGAAATTATTAGCAGATTCAGCATCAAGCTTTACTCGACAGACCACTTTGCATGGCTGCTCCTCCCTCATATGAAACTAAATAAGATCCACAAAAACATGGTGACTCGCCAGGAAAGGATAGAAGGCAAAAAAACAAAAAACAAAAGAGTTAAACATCTCGTTTCGTTTCTTTCTTTCTTTCCTTTTTTCCCCTTTATTTTGGGTACCACCTACCAACTTGATAATAAAGGATAGTAATAGATGCTCACAGTATAAATAGAATTCTCTATACGGTCGCCTCGAAGGACCTCCCCCAAATTTTCTGCACTGTTCAGAATTTTGGTAGGCTTGCAGTACTTCAAAAAATAATAGTCATACGGAAGTTGAGTCTTTGTTGATGAGAGCTTGTTCACTTTAATTTGAAGGGGATCACCCTGTTGAGAGGGAGAACAACCATAAAACAACATCTTATTTGAGATAACCAATAAATTAGGAAAAAGCTCTCCGGAAAATTCCAAAAACACAAAAAAGAACAAAATAATAATAACCATTGAAATAAATTATGCGAGGTAAATTGATGGGAAAAACAAAGGCAAACTCACATCTTGCAAACCAAAATTTTCACCTTTACCTAGAGTAATTTCCATGTAAAGCAAGAATTTTATAACAAATCAAACCACAATTTGATGAAATACTTGCGCATTTACGCAGCCACGTGGTGAGCATAGAGCAAACTATTCTTTCGCCTTTTACTTAAGAACACTGTCTGCTCACCGCAGAATGCAGATATTTTGGAAGGGCCTTCTATTCTCTGAGAAGGCCTCAAATTTTTTTATAAAAAATACTTTTGTATTTCCAAACAACTAATTTATTAAGACAACTATGAGTAGCCCAACAAATTGCATCCTCGCAATATTAAGGCAGAAAACCCAGGAAACTCGACAACAGATCCAGGATCTGCAGTTCAAATGCAGACTTCCACGAAAGGAGGAATGGTCTTGTGTTCAGGTTCTGTTTGGTTCATTGATTTAGTGAGAAAAGATTCTTTTCATATTTGAACAACGTTGAAAGGGTCCTGATGTAGGGGGATTGTTTGTATTGAGTTCATCGGCAACTGATCTAGCTCCTGAAATATGTACGACCGGTCAGTTAACAGCTGACCATTACACCAACCAGCTACTGAGGAACTACAGACTTAAGGAAGCCGACTCTTGTTCCTTGGACCAACCTATCACCGAACAAAATGAGTTCTTCACTCTTTTTAACATATACAGGGACAAAATGTTATGATAGCAACCTCTGCCAGAGAGCCTCCAGGACAAGGAGGTGGCGGTCAACCATCCACTCTCAAGATTCATATTGATCAATCAATCTCTACATCTGCCAAATTTGCTAAGTGGACTCACTCTACCAAGGGGCAACAAAGGCTGGAACTATTCCTGCCAAAAACAAGGGACTTACTTCTCATTCTAGGAGTTAGCAGGTATGATAGAGTCCCTCTCTGTTTCTCTCCAATTTCATGCTTAAACAAGATTAAAAGTTCAAAATTTCACAAAAAAGATTGGGAATAAGGAAAAACAAAAGGAAAATGAAACGTAAAATTATACATTTCCCTCTTATTTCCTTTCCCCCTTTTTTCCATGGTAATCTTTCATTTACCTCACTAAATTCACAAATTAAAAGCAGCCTAGCAAACTTTATTGATGACTTCATGCCACTCAGTGTTTTTTGCTTCCATTATTTCTTTGCTAAGGAGATATTTCCTCCCTGAGCTTTCTCCTAATATATTTCTCTATTACACATACAACTTTGAAAACATGCCTGCAAATTGTCAAAATTTAACAATCTTGCTAAATCCTTAGCTATTAAACAATTATATACTTGTCTAGCTAGTGTGAAATGGAAGCATCCCTGTAGTACATTTCTCAAATCTCACATACCGAAAAAAATAGCCGACCATTAACGCACTGAATCATAAACAAAAACGACCCACAAACAGGCATTGCCTAGTGCTGCCTACTTATTGAAAATTAGATTTAGAAATAGGCAATGCCATCAAACTGCAATTGTAAACAATATAGATCTGTGGTAACCCATCTCATCAAGAACCACAAAATGATCAGATAGATATATAAACTAGGCCTAAATCGATCACATAAAACAGATAAAATAGATGAAGAAATTGAATCATGGGTTCAACCTCCAATGAAAAATAAACCTTAGATCCAAACCCATTTCAGTCAGAAAAAATGAGATCTAAAAGGAAGGAAACAAACAAATCGAAACAAAGCCTAGAAATTGTATCAAAATGAAACTAACGTCACAAATCAACAATATATATTTATATAGATTAAACACAAAGTGAACGAGTAGTATATTTGAATACACAGATCAAGAAAATAGAAAGATAAAGACAGAAACAGAGATCGATTTAATTAAAGAACGAAAGGTAAAGAGTGTTGTATAGTATAAGGACGTACCCTTTGAAAATCACGAGGAGCTACACCTGGGAGATAGAACGAGTCTGCTGATGAAATTAGGAGGAGCAGAGAGATGAAGATAGTGGCCACCCGAGTTGAGTTACACTCCATTTTCGATTTAGAGAGAGAGAGAGAGAGAGAGAGGGAGCTGAAGAAGGAAGAATAGTTACCCAGTTAGTCAGCCAAGATGAGAGACTATAGAAATAAAAAATAAAAAGAAGAGAGAGAGAGGACAGTGCTATTTCCATGTACATTTTACGATAAATTTTAGTTAAATATGATATTTAGATTTCTCGTTATTACACTGGCATTCTACATAGTTTTATTTATTATTAAAAATAAATAAAATAAGCAAACGCCACCGGTTAACACTGATCTCTTCCTCGGTGTTATTATACTTTTAACTTTAAATATATTTTATTTAGTTGACAACACAAATTGTTAGAACAAAATTAATATATTTTAAGACTCGTTTGAAATGGTTTATATTTGTGGTTTATCGTTTAAGTGTTTATATAAATAATATTTCTATTACGATTATGTTTATTCGTAAATTGCATTAATGTAAAAACGTTTGATTTATTTTAAAAATTATAAACATAAAAATATGTTTGTTAATTTTAAACTATTTTTAAAAAAAATCAGCACAGTAAAGCAAAAAAAGATGATCATTATTTGCTAATAAACTGATTATAATTATCAATATAAAAAAAATGTAGTTCTTTATAAATAAATAAATAAATTGTCATTATTTGCCAATAAGATGTTCATTATCAATGCTTGCCTTTATACAACAAACATACAAGTTTTAATCGGCTTCCAATTTTAAAGTTTTGAGCTGCACTCATATTGAACTCTTATTTTCCTATCATTTATATGTGAATTGACTGCACCGTTTCTTATATTTCAACTGAGAGAGAGATATAAAGTGTGTGTATCCGAAAGCTAGAAACTCTACTGATTGAATAAATTAATAATAATAATGATTCAAAATTGACCATTTCAATGTTAAAATGGGCACCTGTTTTTGATATACATAGTTCAAAATTTTCATATACAATTTCAAAATTCTTATGGACATTTTTTTCATATACAATTTCAAAATTAAATGAACAATATGGTTATGTATTGTGAAGCGAGCAAGTAACAACTATGAACTTCATAAGACCTACCAAGAACTAATTTGAGAACCAGTTGTTTCAAACCACCTCATGATATAGAAAATAAAATATGTCACAAAGCCATGTAGAAATAGTAATGCTTAAACAAAAACTCATTTCCAAAAAAAAAAAAAAAACTGATCCAAAATATATTCAATTAACCAAAAGACAGTTTGCATGTTCATTCACCAAAATTATAGAATTTGCAAAATATATGCCACCATCAAGGTGCTATACTACAAAACAAATTCCACTACTAATCTGCTATGCCCCAAAAATTATGTCACTACCAACAGATCATAATGAGATTTAGAACAACATTTTCAATGATATTACATACTCATTCCATATTTCATTAGCAATTATATAACGAAATTCACTCATTTGTCGGAGTTCACTTTGATTGGCATTGACTTCAACAAGGGCAGCTTGAGAAATACTAGCCCCCACATTTTCAAGTTCCATATTTTCATTTTCATATTGTGCAAACAGAGTGTCTAAACGTGCTTCCATCCTAATAAAATTGTGAATTGCATAACATGCAATCACAATATCTGCTTGCACATCTATGTCGTACGGTGCCATTAATTACAATATAGGAAATCTTGCCTTTAAAACACCAAAATAACGCTCAATAACATTCTGAAGAGATGAATGTTTAAAGTTATAAAGTTCCTTACGATGCAACGGTCCTCTACGACTTCTCCTGTACTCTTGCAAATGGTGTCTCTGACCACTATATGGTGCTAGGAACCTCGACATGTTGGTGTAACCAGAGTCAACTAAGTAATACTTATCTGCATCCAAAGAACAATAAAATGACTTCAAATTCTAATTATTATTGCTACTTAAACTGTTAATGATATTTCAATTACCTCCTGGTGATAACGAAAATTGATTTTCAGCCTTACTAAGACATGTGAGTCATGAACACTTCTTTCCCAACCTGCCATCACAAAAGTGAATTGCATGTCGAAAGAACATGCTGCCAACACATTTTATGTCGTGTCTAATTTTTTCCCACGATAAGGAACCTGGTTAGAAGATAGAACAACAACACTCACATGGGTTCCATCTATAGCTTTAATGCAATCCTATAATAAAATTATTAGTTAATATGTAAATGAATAAGATGCATATAATTATTCACAAAAATGATTATAGATTGCAATGAAGTGCACCTGAAAAAAATTATAATGTTTAGGATTATATAGAATTTTTGGAGGAATAACATTGAAATTTGGCAGACTTATAATCTGATTTGCCAATAACAGAATTACTTTTAGAACATGATGAAAGTATTTGGACATTATCTGTCCAGAGTGTTGAAATCTATCAAAAACTAACTAATTTCTCGCGTTATGACCTATAGTTAGTAAAAATATTCCAACTTGCTCTTGTACCCCCACATACCTTTCTTCTTTTAACCCTAAATTCTTTAGCTTATTACAGAAATTCATAAAGACACGTTATTCCATTCGGAACAAATCAAAACATCTTGTTGAGTCACTATATAATACATGCAATACAAAATCATTACCAGTTAAACGTGAATTCCTACATGGTCTCTTAAATACAAATTTGTTTGTATACTTGTTCAAAATGGTGAAAAGAAACAATTGCTCCTCGTCATCACCTTCATCATTGTCATCATCAAGAGAAATCCTTCTAGGATCCATATCAAGTACTTGGTATAATTACAGTTATTTCATAATTACAAACATACAAGTAATGACACACAAATAAAATCAAAATGACAACATAATAATAGCATATATCATATCTACAAACGAAAAACATCAATACATAGCATACGAAACATCCATACATGTCCACTTATGTAGAGTTAAAATATTGTTTAAGAGATTCCGTCACTTATTTTAAGGAACACATTCCTCCACAATGGAATGTTGATCATATGTATAATTGCCTTGGAGTACTACATGATCAATCACATCAAGGGAGTCCATAACCTGCATGCATTTAAATATCATGTCAACATCAGCTTTAGGTGCAGTCCCTTGACCAGACTCACTATCAGCACACAACCCTACAAGAGCAGATCCAACAAAAGGAGATGGAGTGAGTAGCGCCTTCTCATATGCCTCAACTTTCTTCTCATACGCATTAGCTTTCCTCACGTTACTATCAGACAATTTTTTCAAAGCTGATGGCGTGCTAACCGTGTAGCAAGCTCTCTTTTTTGTTCCTACGAGTTATTCTTAGAGATTCACTTCATTGTTGACCTCCCCCCCTCCCCCTCTTCCTCCTCCTCATCCTCATCATCATCATCCAAATTGTTACTTAGATGAAAATGTTCTTTCTCTTTTTCAGTCTCATGACGAGAAGCAACTCTCGTGGATGCACGTGCATTAGAGCCAGTTACAATTGTCTCATCAAAGATGAAACTTTGTTTGTCATAGTGCTTGCGTTATTTTTTCTTGAATTTTTTACCACTCCTAAAAATCTACAAGTTCATGTATATTAGCAATTGTTAAAAAAAAATTATAAAAAAATGGCTAGTAAATGTTACTAACCTTTGACAATCTGTCTCATCTCTCATCACTTAAAATTATCATTCCAGTGGTCCGATTATACCCGACACCTGTCTCTTCCATGAACCTTTTGAAAATCTTGTTGTCAGACCTCATGATATTGAATTTGTTCCTAAGTTGATGATTCTCCCAAGGATATCTAGCAGTTCTTTTAATCATTTCCGCTAGTAAATTATTCCACCCTTTGACATTGAAGGTTGATGTATTTCAATTTCCATTTCTAACTTCCTCATCCATTAAGAGAATGAATGTTTCCTTAGATTGTTCATTCCATTGTATTTTTCCATCCTTGTCTCTCTTAAGTTCTTCCTCTAACTCAGATGTTTGAGTGTTGAGTTGTGAGAGATTTTCATTATTTAGATCTATCTAAATGTCATTGTAGTAATTATAATTAGCATTGAAAAAATTATAAAAGGAGGGCAGCCCCCAATTAACTCAAGAACAAATTTATCTACTAAAATTCAATGTGTAATAGCTTAATCAACTTAAAAAAATTATAGTCAGCCTTATTGAAAGTTAATTCTTATATCATATCTACCAAAATAGAAAGGAAAAAAGAAATATTGTATCATTTTTTTATTTCTAATGTGTTTGTACTCGCATTTGTTTAGAATCTCACATTTCTTAAAATCTTAAAAGGTGAAAAAATTTCAATAACTTACAAAAAGATGGCATACAGTATTTATGAATAAGCATAAATACACTACAAAAAGATATTATGCATGACCCTTGTTGTAGCTTAGAGTACTAGAAATTAAAGTAATTACTTTCTGACATAAAAAACATGGAATTAAAGTAACAAAGATGTTAGGAACAATTTTAACATAATTGCTTGCTTGTGGTTTCAATATATTTTGGCATATAGAAGCAAATTATTTGTCAAACTATAGAAGATAAAAGGATTTGAATGGTTGCGAAGGATGATTTTGGCAAAATCTAACAAGTTTGGAGAACTACAGAAACTAAATCTACTCCCTAATCATATCAAATTTGCAAACCATAAAATGAATGATGAAGGCATTAACATAGGTACTATAGGAAAATGAACACCCTAAAGCAAGACAAAATTATCACATTACAACACATTATATATTATAGATAACATGAATGCCACCTAATTATCTTGAATTCCTTAAATGTCATATACTTTTGGATAACAACACTTAAAAGAAATCAAAGTAAAGCTAAGAAACGAAAGATCATTATAGGTTACCAGTTTAGAATTGACGTAGATTTGTCCTAGAGAAAAAAAATGCCAATTAGGAGTAAGATTACACTAGAGACAAGTGATAATAGTGTATAACTAGATCTCTCAAATACCACCCAACCAACTAGAGTTACCACTTTGATGTCTGATTTGGTAGGCATATTCTCTTCCAAGCAATTAACCAACCTTTTTTCTTATTCTGCAAAAGTCCACTAACTGTGCTCTTAATGTTGCCAAACTATCTATTGTCCAAATTCTTTTCCAGAACAGTTGAAGTATGGTCATGTGGGACTATGAAAATTTTCAATTTGCTCGTCTTTTACCCTCCTATTAGTAATTTATAAGTTTTTCAAAAGAGAGTTCAACAGATAAATCAAAAAAATTAAAGGGAAATGACCTTCTCTATAAATATGTATATTCATTTTTCATGATTTTTTTTTTGAATTGCCTATGTTCTAGAAGAAGATATAAGTTATCTGATAAAGAGGAAGTTCACTCGTAATCGAAGTTTCAGTTTGATTTAAGATTACAAATATGAATATAAGTTTCAGTTCTTATGGTAAATATTGGTCATCCTCAGATTTTGTGTGAAAAGCTTGGAATTAGAAATTCTAATTCCTCCAAAAGATTATTAAGCATATAGTAACACTTATTATTCTTGGTCTGAAAATATATCAAAACATTCAAGTTGCTGCCATAGTCATATTATTTTTTGCTTTTATCTATTTTATAGACAACCAAATAGAGAAAATGTGAAAGGCTATTAAACGTGCATTGATCACCAAGAAAAATTCTGAGAAATAACACTAGCAACATCTTAACATACTAATTACCAAAAAAAATTATAAGAAAAAATACATGCCATTTTAAAACATATCAAGAAAAACAAATGAAGAATGATGAACAGAGGGGAAGGAAAGAGAGAAAAAATAAGTTAGAAACATATCAACAACTCAGTGAAAAAAAAAGAACATGTAGATTAGGAAATATCTATAACATCCATTGATGAAAGTGAGAGGAAAGAGAGAGTTTGAGAAATGAGAAAATGAGAGAGCACAGACATGGAAGGTATCGTGTTGGAGGAGAGAGAAATTGGCAAAATAGTTCTCGTTGGTGGACGAGCTGGGGGTGAATGATGGAGGAGATGGTGGCTGGTGGTGGAGGAGATTGGCTCTGGGAAAAAGATGATTCTGATCTAGGGCACAAAGTTGAGGCGAAAGTGTCTTGGTTTGTCTCGTAGAGAAAAGCGCTAAAATGTGATTTTTATTCCCGCTACAGTGTTAAGTGCTCCGCATACCGCTACAGTATTTCTATAAACATAAATGCATAAACATCAAAATGATGTTTACAAATCAAGCTTGAAGCTACAGTGTTTGTTTAGGAGTGTTTAAACTATTTATAAACAAAACAAAAATTATCAAACATGTTTCTACCCTAAAACTGTTTAAATAAAAAATAAACATCTAACATAAACAGTTACCAAATGGTTACATAATTAGTTTTGTTTTTTGCCAACTTAAACAATTAGTACTCAGTTTTGTTCATACTGTGAATTTGCATCCTCAATTTTCCCAAATTTTGTCTCTACTCATTAAGGGGCATTTGGTAAGCGTGTTTGTTGACAGTTTTTTGTTTTTGCAAGTTCACTGTAGCACTACAATGTTTGTAAGTGAGTTTGGTAACTCCCACTTTGATTTTAACGGTGCACATGTTGTTTCGATTTTTTGGACCCAAACCCAAAACACAAAAATGGTGTTTCTGGTCCTGTAGCTCAGGTACTATAGCGAAACTAATAAAAACATTGTAGCGGACTTATTTTAACACTATAGCCCACATATAAAAACCAAAACCAAAACATGAAATGTTTTGACCGGCCCAACCAACTCCATATCTCCAGAGCTCTCGACAGGGCGATTTGAGAAAAGTTGTTCTGCAAACTTATCGATCTGTATAAGCTCCCCATGCACCGCTGCAAGGTTCGTTAATTGCTACAAGGTTCGTAACTCTGAACGCCCCTTTATCTTTGTGGTTGGTGATTTTTTTTTATTTCTCTATAAACCCTATTTTATTCTACCACAAACGTGTAGATTGGAACCTATCTTATATGGGTTACTATATATTATGGTAGATCTACCAAATTTACTAATTGTTTTTGTCTAAAATCCTAGTTTGTCAAAAACCCTAGTTTTCTTCTTTACTAAACCCTAGATCTGATCATATACATTGTTCTATGCTATACATTTTCTTTATATCTGACATATTTTCATTTTTTTAGTGTTTTGTAAGAAGGAAAGACTCGTGGCTCTCTGTTTGAGGTTCAATTTTCCTTCAACCTGAATTTCTCCGCTACGTTTCAGAAGTACTCATATCATGTATATCATCTATATACATGCTTAATAACGTATAAAGCACTTTTACTAAAGTTTAGTACAATTTTTTAGTTTGGTTTGAATTTTAGTTAATTTCAATCTAAGTGTTATATTCATTGGTGCATTGTGTATATATCCCATGTTTGTGATTGTGCTATTATAACTTGAAAAACCTTCTGTGCAGCTTTTTGTCGTGCTTATTTTTAGTTATTGGCACCTGAACTTCCTTTTTTTTTTACTAGACTTTACCTTGTCAAGAGTAGGGAAATAAAAGGCGTGTAATAATAAGATAGAGATGGAATCATGAATTCAATCTTGTTATTTTAGTGAAATTCTTTTATAAAAGAGATCATGAGTTGAAAATTCCAAAATGATGGCTTAATAAGGTACAATAAGATAACCTTGTGGTACAATATCTTTTAAAGTGGTAGGCTACATAAAACAAGTTCAATAAAATAAAGTGTGTTATTTTCTAAAGTATAATGAAAAAAAGAAAGGGACAGTCTGATAAAAGTAAATTTTATATAAGAGGTGGAAAGTATAGTTTAAGAAAAAAGAAATGAATGTCATATGAGCTAGTTTACAATATATAATCTAAATAATAGGGACTCCAGTTATAATATTGTCTTTCAACTCTTCAAAATAAACTACTATTCATTTTAATATTTCAAATTCATTTTCTTCTATAATAAATAAGTTTTTTTCCCTTATTCATCACTAACAATTAAATTCTCATATTTCTCTTTATGATAATTTGTTTGCCAAAGCAGAGAAGTTCATTAGGAGTGAAATGACAATGATGATTGTGGTAATTGTGGCTCAAATGATTATGAATTTGCTAATATGATTATAACCTAACCACTAAATTTTAAATTGAAGAAAAGTATAAGACTTTGAAAGCCTGTCTTTTTTTTTTTCTCCAAGGTAGTGGGATTAATATGTCCTTGTAAATATGAATGAGTTTAAGTTGCTTCTTTTTTTTGTTAATTTTATGAGTGTCTTTTCTAATTAGTGTATATATGTTCAGTTGTCTCAATCTTCTTTGAAAATACTTTTATTCATTTCATGGTAGAAAATATTTAAGAACCTAATCTGTTACCATTTTCATGGAGTCTTCTTTTATAGTTATAGGTAGCAATGCACACATGTCAAGTATTAAATGATTCCTTCACTCCATATTATCTCAAATTAGCATCAAAGTGGATATGGGATGACTACTGTGCACATTTATATTTGTTATGATATTTATCATAGAATATGAAGCTCTTTAACTCATATGATATTGTATTGGGGTTCTCTGCAGTCCATATAGTGAAATTTATGCAAGATTCTCTTTACATGTAGGGCTCAACAATAATGTCATAAACCATAAACCATTTGCATCATATGTCTTCAGTTTGTGGCATTTTTATAATTTCTTTGATAGTTTATTTTAAAAGTTAAGCTAAAAAATAGCCTAATTTCAGACAATAATGTTTTATAATTTTTAAAAAATTATTTTCTTGTTCTAAAGTAATGTAATTTTTGTTGGATGTAAGTTTAGAATTAGATGGATATCAACTCTCAGAATCTGTATGAATTTACTGATGACATAACTTTGAATAATACTAAGGGAGTAGAGGAGGTGACTGATGATGGGAAAATACTATGGGATGATGCCCTTGAAGAAAAGTTTATATTATTGATAGAGGAGGAGGTGAGGCTTGGAAATCGTACCTCTTCAAAATTTTCCACTATTGGGTGAAGACATTTGAAGGAGTGGATGAAGGTTGAAATTGGCAGGGAATGCAAAAGACTACTTGAGGTCTCATTACAAAGATTTTAAAAAACTCTTACAAGAGACTGGGTGGGTTACAATCCTAAGACTGGTATGGTTGTTGCAGAGGATAAGAGATGGGAGAGGTTAGTTATAAAACATTGTTAAATAAATTTATTTTCATAAAGTTAAATATATATATTCACCTTACTTTTCTTTGGAGTTAACAATATATTAATATTAACATCAAAAGTTGTAGGTTTTTAAGAATGAAAAAAGTTAAGAAGGAAGAGATGCAAGCATTATTATAAGTTCAATATGATATTTGGGGACACATATGCCATCGGTAATCTTGTTCGTCCATCCACTAGAGCTCTCATATCCATCCCAGTGGTTCCAAATACTAGTGGCTTGAACACCATGAATCCTAATTTGATTGACAAAGTAGCTGAGTGGGGAGGTCGTGAGAGGAGTCTCTCACCACAACCTCATCCTTGGAAAGTGCAGAAAGAAATTTTTGCATCTACAATGTCTCAAGTTATGGCAACCATAACTGAGAACTTGAAGAGGAAAGCTGAGGCCATAGAAAAGGTGGCTTTGGCAGCAGTTTCCCCTTCGAACCATATAAATTAGGGCTGCAACTCGGGCGGGTTGGGCAGGTTAGAGGTACAATTCGGGCTCAACCCTACATATGAAATGTTCAACCCTAACTCAACCCTAACCCTACTTTCAACCCTAACTATTCAACCATAGCCCAACCCATCCTTAATTTTTTAAACTCGGGTTTGCAACTCGGGTTGAGATTTCAGGTTAGAAAGTCGAGTTAATTCGGGTTATCTATATCACCAATCTCCATATTGAAAATTTAAAGTGATCTTTAATAAGTTTCATATTATGTTACTCCTAAACACACACAAAATTAAGAACTTAATGCAAATTTCTAAAAAATTAAAAACAAATTTTTAGAAAATTAATTATCCAAAGTGTTAACATACAATAAATTAAGATTTAAATAAAGGAAGTTGAAAAGAAAAAGGTTATTATAATTTGAATATTATATATAATATATTTAAAATAAAAAATATGTATAAAAATAATATTACAATTCGGGTTCGGGTTGGGCTCGGGTTGTTGACACTTCAACCCTAGCTCAACCCTAATTAAGTTCGGGTTGAGGTTTTTCAACCCAAGCTCAACCCTAATTGTAAAAATAGTTGTCCAAGCTCATAAAAAATCGGGTTGGGCTCGGGTTGAATTCGGGTTGCCCAACCCAAGTTGCACCCCTAATATAAATGCATCTCATGATACACGTGAAGATGTTCTTTCTCCCTCGCAAAAAGAAAAAGAATTAGCATAGTGTGATTTATGCATTAGGGTTCTGAACCAATTGTAGGGGGTTGATGATATCCATTATATTAAGGCTCTAGGGATGCTCCATGATGATGCATTGTGGAGGGATTTCTTTCTGCGCGTTCTTGATGAGAGGAAGGTTGGATGGGTGATGAAACTTTAATAGTGATGCTCATGTTATGGAGTTATTTGAACAAACTGTTTCTTATGTTGTCTTCTCGTACTAAACTTTTTTTATTTAGATGATTGTAATAACCTTTATAATGACTTATGTTTGGAAGACTGTAATCACTTAAATTTACTTTTTAGGGAGCTAGATTACTGATGCAAGTTCTTCCCTTCTAAATCAGATAGATTCATATATGAAAGAGGTTGACAATAAGTTCTTTCAAAATTGACTATTTGTCTCTCTGTTAGAGGTGTTCCAGAAATGTCTGCGATCGAGTAAATAGCTCTACGAATGAATGGATCAGATCAACTTGGCCAATTGAAAGGTTTATACAAGTTATTCGTTTCATCACCACTTTGTGGAAAATCATTAGGTATGAATATGTTAGAAACATGTGACTCGATTGGTGAAATAGTATCTCTCCCCCCAAAAGCATGTTTTTTTTACCAACTCACAACAAAAATATTTTGTTGTGAATTAACAAGATATTGAGGAATTGTCCATACGTTAAATCATAATTATTGATACAGGGCCTTTTCCACATAAAAAGGGAATATTTTGTTACAACAGAAGCAGAAGTGATGTGGATTATTCAAGAATCGAAGTTGATTTGCTTTATAAAAAGAATATATCAATGAACTTCTATTAAATGTTTCATGGGATTCAGCCAATTATCTTCATCATGGGATATCATTAAGAAATAGGAATCCATGTTGTCAAAGGATTTCCTGCAATTATTTTTAGTATGGAATGAGTCAATCATCCACTTTGTGCATGTATTAACTATATGTATATCTACTTATACTTTGCTATAACTTTAACACTTATTGTGTTAAATAGTTGCTATATTACTTTTTACTGTTTCGTACTACTATTTTGTCAAGTTGGAATTATGCTAAGTTTGCTTGTATTTTTATATTTTAGTACTTATTGTGGGAAGTAGTTATATAATTAGTACTTAGTTGCTTACTACTACAATTGTTACTTTCTTTTAAATTAAGGTACTTTAAATGGATTTATGAAGTCTAGTTCAGTTGTTAGATGATTATGATGATTGTGTAGTTATTACATATATGATACTTGAGTACGAAAGCCTGTTTTTATCCAAACGACCCTATAGGACTTCAATGTTACAAGGTCAACATTACATAGTTGAAGTATTGAGCCATCACGAGGATAGATGTTTTGAAAATTTTAAGATGTACCCACTTGTATTCATTGCAATGTGTGAGCAATTGAAATCGTTAGATCTGTAACATTCAAGGTACTTAAGTGTACAAGAACAAGTAACAATCTTCCTACTTATCATATCTCACAGTGAAAGGATGATGGTCATTGCCAAAAGATTCCAACATTCAACATAGTCAATTTCTCAATATTTTCACATTGTCTTGAACAAAGTTTATGAACTAGGCATGAAAATTATTGCTCCTCCAGATTTGAGTGTCACCCCTCTAGAAGTTCGATTTAATCCTAAGTTCTATCAATTCTTTAAGGTTAGTTGACAATCATTTATAGATTCTTTAGATCCCTATTATTCTCACTAATCTAATAGGTCTTTAACTCTCTTTATAGAATTGTGTTAGAACAATTAATGGAACCCATATCCATGCACATGTGCCAGCTGATATGTAAATTCCATATCGTGGTAGAAAACAAGATACAAAATATTAACTTAAATTTTTGGGAATTTTCTAGAATTTTTTGGTATTTTTAAAAATATTTTTCCTAATTTTCTATATTTAAAAATGATTTTAAAATTTTAAAAAATATTAAAATATTTCGGACTGGGCCCAAACTGGGCCCGATGGGTGGGCCCGGCGAGTGGGACCCAACGGACCTTTTCAGTCTCCGGCCGGTGGAGCACGTGCCCCCATGTGCTAGCGACACGTGTAGGAGCATGCCCCCCCCCTTTTTTTTTCTTCTTCTTCTTCTTCTCCTTCTTTTTCGTGTAACTTCCAGCAAACAATAACTTCCACGGCTCCCATTTTCTCAGTTATTTTCCGGCCTTCTCCAACCACCAAAACTCAGGTATGAATATACCATTCAATTCCTCTCGGCCTAATCTATGCATTGGTACCAAAATCACCACCAAATTTCGCCTAAATCAAAAAGGCCTAATTTCAAGTTTTAGGGTTCTAAAATTTCAAACCCAATTTCCGGTCAATCCACCCAACGATTTTTCACCAAACTTACAAGGAACATTCGGGAGAGCAAGATCAACAGTTTAATCAAAACAAAAACCTTCAAAAATGACGTTTATATTCAATCCAAATCTCATGTGTGTGTATACACACACACACACATATATATATATATATATCTGCCTATATACTCATATATATACACGTATATACATATCAAAATTTACACCATAAAACTCCAAATTCTCAGATTATTTATGTTTAATCATACGAACTTTCTTTAGCATAAAATTAAGCAATGATCACAAATTATTAACCCCAATCATACATAAACCTATACATATATATATATATATATATATATATATATATACATATATGCATGAAATCAAACAATTCAATTACTTATTGATGTTTACAAGTTCAAAGGGGATGTGAAGAGATTGAACTTGTCTTGTGATTTTGAGCAAAATTATTTTTTCTCCTTTTTCCTGGCGTCTATCGTTTTCTCCCTGTATGTGCGTAGAAGCCCTCTATGCATAGAAACGACTGAACCCTAATTTCTTTTTCTCTTATTTTTATCTATATTTTCTTTTCTAAAAATTATTAAAATAATTCCCTAAATAATTCAAATAATAATCCTAAATATATATAGCCCCCCCCCCCCCCCCACACACATATATATATGTGTGTGTGTGTGTGTGTGGCCCAAACCTAAAAGTCTAGCCCAACCCGACAATAATTCAAAATAAATAAAATGATTTTCAGCCCAAAAATTTAACAAATTATTTAAAAGAAAATTTACATCTAAAACAAATATTTTACAAGCATTTAAAATCAATCAACACTTAGCAACAATCAATATCCACATTAAATAAAGAGGAACATGCATTAACACCATAGAATGAATGATTTAAATAACTAAAACCCCAAATTAAATATCCTTAAATTTCAGGTTCGAAGTGCAAAACGAGATAAAATAATATGGAATAATGTCGTCGTTGTTTTACACCTCGACAAAAGAGAATTTATAAAAACCTACAAATACTCTACTAAAATTAGTAAAATGGTGAGTAGGGGTCGAACCCACAGAGACTGCGTTGGTTTCATTGTTAAGCTATCAAGATCTTGTCTAATTTAATTGAAAGAGAATTTGTTTTGGTTTTAATTATAAGGTGCTGAAATTAAATGAAATGAAATACAACATAAATAAATGGTAGACACTGGAGAGAGAGTCTTGGGAATTGACTTCACCACTAACCTTCTGACAATGACAGTTGTATTAATTTGGGATGTTTAATCTATGCATTCAGAAAAGAATGGCTACAAGCCAAATTCAGTTCTATCAAGAGGATTCATTCAACATACAATTAAGCATAACTCGTCTTCGCTTAGCATGGCCTATACATCAGTCTAACTAATGATATGATAACCCATCTTCGCTTAGTACGAATTATAAAAACCCTAAATTGAATGATTTATGAAAACTATTGTATAACCTGTCTTAACAAAATCACAGAAATTGAAAAGAACTAAACCTTAATCACTGCAACTTGCATTCATTCTACAAGAACAAAAGTAAATATGCAATGAAACAATACATTCAAATTGAAAGCAATAGCACAGCTATTGTTTATGTCTCGATTATACAATCAATGCACAAAGTAAATTATTCCCAAATTAAAATACAAACTAAAACATTGAAAGACAGGTTAGGGTTACATCACTTCCCCGGAATGGTGTTTATCCGCTCATGATCGGAGGTCCAGGCTTGAACGATGATGAAGTCGTTGTCGTCTTGTCCGTATCGTCACGAATCGCCTTTGTATTTCTCTCTGTCTTTCCTCCCTCTCCAGCATACCCCAGTTTTTTCTTCGTTTCCTCGTTTTTACTTTGCGAAAACAAACCAATGGGACACCTGGCCTACCCAAAGTGGCAAGTGCGCATAATAAAATGGCACTTGCTCCTCACAAAGTGGCATTTGCGTCCAAAAAGTGGCAGCTGCGCAAATAGGGCATAAAGTTGATGAAAACGTCTGTTTTAGGAAATTTTCGTGAAATATGAAATTGTGCAGAATTGAATTTCCTTCAACCCGCGCGGAGTTTGGGTCGTTTTGACAATCGTGTACGGAGTTATGGTCTGAATACCAACACGGGTCCAGGACTTTTTAGGCCTGAATTGGCCCAATCTTCTATGCGAATGGGCCCGTGTTCCTTTTCTTCATTTAAAGTCATTTTCAGCCCATTTCTTTAGTCCATTTAGTTTGGATCTTCAATATAAACATATCTCTAATGGGCCAAGTTTCAGTGATAACTAAATGAGCATCATTTGTAACCCGATTTCACCATTCCTAATCAGAATTACCCTTAATCACCTGCAATCATAAAAAGATTAAAATTATTAATAAAAATATGAAATAAATATTACTAAGACACTAATTCATATAATTTTAAGGGCATTGAATATGCAATATTCATTACTTATCATTCTTCCCCCCTAAAAATAGGAATTCCACCCTCAAAATTTACCTCATACCTGAAATAAATAAAAAAATTCTGGATATTTTGCTTTTATTTCATCCTCCCTTTTCCAAGTGGAATTTGCCTCATTGTGGTAGCTCCACTGAACCCAAACTAAAGGAATGGTCTTAGAATGAAGAACCTGATCACAACAATCCCACACTTCGATTCCCACGAGCACGTACATGTACTTGTATTTGGTTAATACTTTGACACTACATGTATTTTAGTACAATTGGTTACATAATTATAATTATGTTGATACTAGAATGTTAAATTTGCAGATAAGTTTTACGTGGTTGATTCCGGTTATGCCAACCAACCACGCTTCTTGACTCTATATTGTGGTCAACGTGATCGCATGCAAGAATACCGTAAGGGTAGGAGGGCACATTAGGGTCGGGAAGAAGTTTTTAACCATACGCATTCATCTTTGAGAAATGTAATAGTGCGGTGTTTTGGTATGGTAAATGGTCAATTTTCAATTCTAAAACAGATGCCTCCTATAAGCATGCGTGTTCAGATACTAGTTGTCACTGCTTGTTGCACATTACACAATTTTCTTAGAATGCGTACTGATACCATTTTTTAAGAATTTGAACCTCGGGACATGGTACCCCCTGAATCAAATTCAGGGGGTACGAGTAGGGGTGGCAAAATTAGATACAAATCGCCAACACGACTCGAAATTGACACGAAGTTAGCGGGTCTGGGATTGGGTTAAACGAGTTCGAGTCGTAAACGGGTCGACCCGATTACAACACGAAAAAAATATGTCGGGCTCGAGTTCAACCTGCTTAACCCGCATAACCTGTTTAATTTAATGGGTCGTGGCGTGTCAAAACGGATGAAATCGACCCGTTAAACCCGTTTAGCATTATTATTTATTAATTTATTTTAAAATGCAAAAAATATAAAGCTTAATATTGTAAATTTATTTTAGAATGTTAAAAACATGTAAACATATATTTTCACACTATTTGTTCTGACGTGTATTATATATATATATATATATATATATATATATATATATATATATAATCTTCTAATATGTTATATATAGTATAAATGTTCATTTATTTCATTCTTAAATCTATTAGTATTCATTGATTTAGTAAAAAAATAACTACTCACTTTTTTAATAAAGACATGGACATACAATTTATAAATGAATAATTACTTATGCTAAATGGACTCCAAAAAATCAATAAAATTCACTAATTTAATTAAAATTCACTAAAAACTCATTTCTATCAAATTCATGCAATAATCAATTCTTTTATGTTATACTGATGTGGGCTTGATTATGTTATACTTGACCATGTGGTTTGACTATGTTTAGCTTTGAAGTGTTTAAGATACACTGTTTGTACTAGACTCTGGTGGTGTGACTTAGGTGTTGTGACTATACGAAACAAATACGACAAATGGATCATGTTCGTGATTTAATTGCTGACAGTCTCTGGTAAAGTGTGCACCGACTATCATAACTTCATATGTTGTTATCTTTAACTTCTTGGATGACTGAAGTAACTAATAACTAATTTATACTTTTCATAATTCATGTTAGTACTTGTAATAGATGAATGTTTAGGAGTAATAAAAGTGTAATTAACTTATTGGATTAATGTATAATTAACTTATGAATCTTAAGTCCTGTATAACATGCATATGTAGTAATGTTCAAAGTAGAGGGTGAGGGACCACAGTGTGCTTGTGGGAGAGGTCTCATGAATCTTTTCATGGCAAGAACTACCAAAAATTATGGGCACTACTTCTATAAATGTCCAGTATGGTAGGTATTAAGCATAATGATATGTTGTTCATTATAATGGTGTACTATATATATGCATTCTATTCATAGTGCTGAATATGTGTAAATTTTGTAGTCACACGTGAGTGCCTTTTTATGGTTGGATGGCTTACATGAAAGTGCATATGTTAACAATAATGTGGATGATGACTTAGAAAATGTCGTTGCAGTGATAAAAGGTGAACAAACTAGACACAAGTTATTTCTAATTGTTGGTTGTGGTTGTGCTGCTATCAATATAATATTCATGATGGTTGTTGTGTTCTTTTTGCTCATTGTTGTTCTTGAGAAATGATATTTGTACTACTTAGATTAAAACTCTGTTTCTTGTATTATATGCTAATTTATGAACTTGTTGACTATTGTATTATAATTTCATTCTATGGTATGAAATAGAACTATTTCTATTACTGTTCCTATACCATATGTGAGTACTTTGAGGTGGAGGAAGGGGAAAGTGACAGTGATTCAATTTCATTACTTTCAAATCCTTTGAGATTTGGAGCATGTGCTTGGGATAGGTAAGTATTGGAATTCATTTCTATTTCGAACTCTGTCATTATTTTGCTAAAAATAGTTTAAAGATATTTCTAATCCAAAAGCTACCATTTTTTTTACATGTATTGATGGTTACTTCTTATGCAAGCTTCTAAGTTTTTCTTGGTGTTCTTAAGTGGAGGATTAGTCAGGGCTACTTCTATTTTTTTACCAAGGTATACTTTGTCTCTCTCTCCCTCTTCTATTTTTTTTTTTTACTTTACTTCTATTATATGTATGTATGTATGTATTCTGAGTTTGATAACTTTGCTGAATTTGAAGTATATGCTGAGTTTGATTTCTATATTAATTTTTAGGACTCTGCTGAGTTTGGGCCCTATACTGAGTTTGTTGCCTTTTTTGGAAATGGGTACCAATGTATGATTTGTCTCTCTCCCTCTTATATTTTTTTACTTTACTTCTATTATATGTATGTATATATTTTGAGTTTGATAACTTTGATGAGTCTGGAGCATATGTTGAGTTTGATTTCTATGTTGATTTTTGGGACTTTACTAAATTTGGGGCCTATATTGAGTTTGTTGCCTTTTTTGAAAATGGGTACCAATGTATACTTTGTCTCTCTCATTCTTATGTTTTGTTGCCTTTTTCTGGAGCTGTGTGTTTGGGTAGTGGATATTAGTGTTTGAAATGAGTTTTGAATATTAGTGGTTGATTGTTGTTACCTTTGAACTGAAGTTGGGTGTTGGGTAATGGTGGTAGATTCTTGTTGCCTTTTGAATTGAGTTTAGGTTCTGGTTTTGTTGTTTGAACTAACTCTAGGTCATGGGTATTGTTTCTTTTTTAACTTCTCTAAAATTTCCTTTTATTTTTAAATTTTACTTTGATTTACTATTTTCTTAACAGTCTTCTAATCTATAATCCTTGTCAATTTTTTCATCATTTTCATGGCTTTGTTAAGTTTAGTGGGATTAATGAGTTTGATGCCATTGAAGTGAACTTATTGGGATTCTCTAAGTTGTGAAGAGGGCATACTAAGGTATACTCTTTCCATCTCTTCTCTTTTTGACTTACTTTTTATTACATTTATGTTTGTCTTTGCTGAGTATGGTGTTGGGGTATTTGTTAGTTGTGAATTGTTTGTGATGTTGTAGTTGGGTGGGAAGGTTGCTGCTTGTGATGTTCTTAGGGTCACCCTCATTTGAAGATATCTGCATTGTCTAAGATTTAATGTCTCAATATCAAAAGCTTAAAATTACCATGGGTAAATTTATTGTGATAATTAGATATCAAAACCCTCATAATTGAATTGTCTACACTGTCAATGTAAATTGCAACAAATATTAATATGGTTTTGAAAAATATACTTTTCTCATCACTGACAAAAGGTAAATTATCTATTACTAAATAAGATTAATACCGTGTGGCCATTGTATGGAACATTTAAAGTTAGATCATGTCCATTTTTATGTTGATTATATATTGAGGTTCATGTGAGAGATTTGATCTCTTTGATAAATTCCTATGGATATGTGTTGAATTTGTTGCAATATTTCCTTTTGATTTATATTCTTACCTAGGGAGGAAGAAAAACACTTCAGAAAATTAAAGCCATGTTGACTTACTTCTGTCATTCTTTATCATAATAAAGAAAAAAAAAAGGTTGTACTATAAAGGGAAAAAATCAAGTGAAAATTACAATAAAGATTGAAAATTATCCTAGGAAAATGTGGTGTTAACTGAGAGTCACTTGTTTTGCTGTGGTGGAAAGCATTCCCATGACAATATAATAAAGCAAATTAGCAAAAGAAATTATTGGATTATATAAATTCAAATATAGAGAAAATTCATGCTTAGGTTAAGTTTCAGTGTTAGCTATAAGCCAAGTTCTTTTGTCATTACCAAAAACATGTATAGAAAATTTTAAAATGACTTATATTTTTTGTCAGGTGCAGCAATCATGGCCTGAAAACTTATAATGAGCCCAGATGCACATCAAATCCATTAGTACTATGGGTTATAGTTAGTGGTTTAATTATTACTCCTAACTCACTTATAGCTAGTGGTTCAATTATTTGATCAATCACAAGTTATACTTGTATATTTGCAGGTAATTTTGAGGAGAAGGCTATTTATTTATTTTATGATGGTGTTAGCCTTTTTAACATGGATCTTACTGGAGTGATACTTCTCGTCTTTGTAGTAATGTTTTGGTTGGATGTATGGCAGAAAGACATTTAAAAGTTTGGCCTTTGGTTGGATGTATAACAGACATTATATGTTTGTTAGGAATTGTGGCTCAAATGCCTAATTTAATTAGGTTTCTATATAAAGTTGTATTTTAATAGGTAATTCTTTTAGCATAAGTTGTCTTGCGCTCTAAGGAATTGTAATTCTTATCCAACAAGGAGTTAAATTTGAAGACTCTATAAATAGAGGTGAGGTTGAGAAGAGAGGTGGTAGAGAAAAGAGAGAGAGATAATTGTAGATAGAGAGGTGAGTAGAGAGAAAAATTGTGTAACCAAAGTACTGAAGTAAAGAGAGTCGTTCTTCGCCCGTAGGCCTAGGCAATTTGCCTAACCACGTAAATCTTGTGTTATTTGTGTGTGTGTGTGTGCATTTTTTTCTCTGTTTTATGGCCAATAGTGTGTGCGCGATCCTAACAAGCGGTATTAGAGCTATGGCAGCAATTATTACAGATGGAAAGTACATGGTCACAAAGTTTGATGGAAGAAGGAACTTCAATCTTTGGCAAGTTCGAATGTGGAATTTACTGATTCAACATGGTCTCGAAGAGACTTTGGGCTTGAAATTGAAAAAAATGGAAGATGAACAGCAGGTGAAGATCAACTCAAAGGCAATGAGTTCTATTCCGATTGACGTTAACGGATGATATTGTGTATGATGTGATAGAAGAAGCTTCAGTAGTGGATATGTGGAAGAAATTGGAGAATTTATATTTGGGAAATAATCTCACCAACCGATTACTTTTAAAGCAAGAGTTGTATTCTTTCTAGAGAAAAGAAGGGGTCATAAACATAATACTGATGTCAACAAAATAATTGTTTTATCCTCATCACTCAACTTGACATCCACATTAGATAAATCACAAATAATCTTCTTATGGAAGAGATACCATTTCGGTAGAGCAAGTTAAGAGTGTTTTGTTCTCTAATGAAAAGTTGAATGATGAAAAGAGTCACAATGATCAAGCTCAAGCTCTTATTACTCAATAGAATAAAAGGTTTAGAGCTTTAAGAAGCTTTGTGTCATTATCAGAGAAAAGATGCTACAGTGTGGAAGAAAGGGGTATCTTCAGTGGTATTGTCCAGAAAAGAAGGAAAGTGTATATGTTGCTATTGTTATGTTAGAGGTTACGAAAGAAGAAAGTGATGACAATGAAGCATTATCAATTATTGATAATAAAGGAGTGGCTAAGAAGTGGATACTTGATTCTGCTTGTTCCTTTCATGTGTGTTCTCATAAAGAGTGGTTTGCTACTTACAAACCTATAGGTGGTAAGGTATTTATGGAAAATAATGCTTCTTATGATGTTATGGGAATTGGAACAATCAAAATCAAGACAACTAATGGTTTGGTAAGAATCCTAATGAATGTACGTCATATTTTAAGTATTAGAAGGAATGTGATTTCTGTGGGAGCATTGGATTCCAAGGATTGTTCGTGTGAAGTGAAGAATGGATTAATGAAGATTAGAAGAGGGTCATGTGTTATGTTTTTGGGAATGAAGGTCAATAACTTCTATGTTTTGTTGAAAAATACTATGCTAGGTGGAGCAATTGCAAAGACAGAACAAAAGCCTGTTTCGAGATCTACTAGAGTGTCAATCAAGAACGGCAAGAGAATGAAGAAGTCTTGACGATTGCAAGAACACCAACCTTTATTCCAGAAGCAAAAAGAATTCAATTTGGTGATGTGAGAGTAAATTCCAAGTTCGACTGTTTGAACTTGGAGTTTGCTCGCAATAGGTGAATGCCATGGAATGGAGAAGAATAATAAGAAGAAAGAAGATGTTTTGTTTAAGGTGGAGAAATCTTTAGTTGAGGTGGAGTTATGGAGGAGCGCGTTGATGGAATTTGAGCCAAGGTGGAGATTGTTAGGAATTGTGGCTCAAATTCCTAATTTAATTAGGTTTCCATATAGAGTTGTATTTTAATAGGTAATTCTTTTAGCACAAGTTATCTTGGGCTCTAAGGAATTATAGTTCTTGTCTAACAAGGAATTAAATTTGAAGACTCTATAAATAGAGGTGAGGTTGAGAAAAGAGAGATAATTGTAAAGAGAGAGGTGAGTAGAGAGAGAAAAAGTGTGTAACCAAAGTACTGAAGTAAAGAAAGTCGTTCTTTGCCCGTGGACGTAGGCAATTTGCCGAACCACATAAATCTTTGTGTTATTTGTGTATGTGTTTTTCTCTGTTTTATTGCCAATAATGTGTGTGCAATCCTAACAATGTTACCCTTGTATGTATGTGTTTGGTTGCCTGTTAGCTTCACTTGTACACAACAACATTGTTTCTTTTTTCCTGCTATATGAGTTTAATATTCATGTTCTACTGGTACCCATGTTATATGTTAAAACAGATATGACATTATTTTTTTTCATATATTAATGCTTCTCAGTATATGGTTGTATAATTTCAGTTGACATCAAAGAGATATATTGACAGTATTAAATAATAAAGTTAATTTTTTTTCTTCTGAAATGGAATTTTGGTCAGTTTTCTATCAAATGCATGTAGAACTCCCCGTTGTTATATTATAAGGTTTATTTTTGAAATTTCAATTTAATTTTTCTTGGTCATGCATGTGGGAGATGGAGCTTAGAAGGTTGTTCACATGGGTGAGAGAGAAGATGCATGAAATATATGGAAGGATTGAAGATATCAAATAAGATGGATATTCTAGTTAAAAATCTAAAATTGAAAAAAAAAATCAATCTTAGACTCAAGTTTAAAAGTTATAGGCACTTGTAACTTTTAAACTACTCTCTTTCAGAGGTTGTTCATAGAAGATTTGATGCAAGTGTTATAGAAGTAAAGGCGGAAGAATAAGAAATAAGAATGCCAATAACAAGTGAGATAAAATATTAGTCCAAAAAATGACCTTTAAAAACATATAAGAAAATGTTTGAGTAAAGAACAAAAGAAATTATGTGTACAGATTTTTCGTAGCCATTACAATGATGGATAGTCTAAAAATTAATTATATAAATATAAAAAGTAAATTTAAAAAAATAAAAATAAAAATATTCATTACCAAACATGTTTTTTATTTTTGCCATAATTTTTTTTGTCTACATTTGAATTACCAAACATGTTTTCAGTGATTTGTTTTTAAAATTCTTCCAATGGTTTGATGTTACTAAACATTTAATCATGTTTTTGTTCCGAATTTCTGATAACAAGTTTTACGTTACCAGATATTTTTCTAATTATTGTTGAACACACAACCCAACAAAAATATTGTTTCTGTTTCGAATGAAAATAAAAATGCAATACGTTTTCGTTACCAAACAAAACTCTAAGTTTGAGGCAAAGTCTTTAGAGTGCTACAAATAATTTAAGTTACTTTCTCGTATAACATATGTTTTTACCTGCTTTCCATTTACTGTTATTGTCTTTGATTTCTTTATTCTTTCAATGTCGTAACAAGCATTTAAATGAGCATTTTCTTTACCAATTTACTTTAAACAAACTTTAGATATTAGTGTTTAAGTCATTAAAAAGACCATAGCTATATAATACCTAGATATTAGTGTTTAAGTCATTAAAAAGACCATAGCTATGTATTACCTACATAAACGTGACCAACGTTCATTCAAGAATCTAATATTAATGAAGGAGAAGTTACTCAGATAAAATGTTGTCTAATTATCTCTATCTCTCTCTCACCCTTTCTTTTTATCTCTTCATAAACCATAAAAAGACAAATTTATTTATATTCTCTACAGTCGCACAAAGTCAAATAATAAAGGTCATAAGCCACACAACCGTGACACTAGAAATATTTTTACACGACTCAACAACAGTTTGACATTAAGCAATAAATACTTTTGGATTCAAACACTCCGGCACGCTCACACCATACTAATATTAAATTACACTCAAATATTTTTACACGACTCAACAATAACAATTTGACAATAATCAATAAATACTTTTGAACTTAAATGTTCTAACACGCTCACACCATACTAATATTAAATTACACTCAAATATTTTTACACGACTCAACAATAACAATTTGACAATAATCAATAAATACTTTTGAATTTAAATGTTCTAACACGCTCACACCATACTAATATTAAATTACACTCAAATATTTTTACACGACTCAACAATAACAATTTGACAATAATCAATAAATACTTTTGAATTTAAATATTCTAACACGCTCGCACCATACTACTATCAAATCACACCCAAGAGCAGCTCGCAACCTATGCGAACAGTAGAACACCCTTATCTCCGGTTTGTGCGTTAATGGGGCCCGAGAGGAACCAATTTTGTTCAAAAACATCTTTTTGGACCAAACAAAAGATTGGGTAGCTTGTTTAAGAATGGAATACCAGAAACTCAAGGCACATTTGTATTTTCGTAAATTTAAAAAGAAATATTTGAGGGCTGATATATTTTAGTGTGAGAATGCCTATTTTTTTTCTTGTTCTTTTTTGAATAAAATATTTTTAAAAAAATAAATGAATTAAAATTGCTCAGTGGAGCTTATCAATACCAACCTAACTTCGCATCGTTTGCACACACTGATTGTCCCAGATACCCACTTTTTAAAGTTTTGCTAGATCAAATTCCCTCCAAAAAATCCGTTCATTTTGAGAAATATAACCCCAATGAAGATTGACCTGAAGATATTATTATTGCTATCACTAAATTGTTTTACCCGCCAAACATAGACCCCTGATTGTTTTTTTTTTTTTTTAAATTCCTTTTTCTATAATTCAATCAAATCTTAAATCATCAACTCCTAGCAATTTAATATTCTCAAGAGTCAATTAATTATCATTTTTTTTTTCCAAAAATAATCTGAAACTCAACCAAGTAGGCCATCAGTTTTACGATTATTAATCTTAAATTATGGTGTATTAATAAGGTACTGCAAGAACATCTTGAGTCATGACAGCAGAATCTTGTGAAGCAACTTCAGCACCCAAATAAATGAATATTATACGATTAAATGAAATGAAGAGGCAACAAAAACATTTTTGAAAGATGTTAGACCAATTAGAAGAGGGTCAACTAAAGAAAAATAATAACAATGCAAGCAACTCTATAATCACGAGTTCTTTTTTCATTTTTTCTTCTTTTTGATAGGCAAACATCTGCCTACACTCTAACCACCTGTATATACCATCATGAGAGTCACATACAGTAACAGTATATCAGACCTATGTTGAGTGATGCACCCATTAAAAATCATCAAACAAGGACTCATCACAAGATCAGGGCTACAACACCAGTTGGGGAATTGTCAGCTCACTCAGCTTAACAGCTTGTTACCCAAAGCTCCTGAGGAGGCTAATAATTTTATTACCCACTGCTAATGGAAATATCCAGAACAAGGCTATAAATTAATGAATACTCTGGCTGTGTTCTACCTTTCCAAAAACCATCACCCACCCCCAGAGTTGCACAAGAGTGCACAACTGATGAACCGAATAATGAAGTTGCTTAAATGCAATGACACAAAATGATAATCATCTGACCAAGTTGTCCAAATAGATAAGCCGAGCAACAATTGGTTAGACACTCTCACTACTTGTCACTACTTATATTATTTTCGCATTTATCATGAAGAAGTCTATCAATGGTCATAGAAATATCACCTTTTGAAAAATATGGGTCATAGAAATATCCTAGAACGTGACAGCATTGCTGAATCGGGAATGCATCCATTATGGAAGGGTCAATGCTTTGAGGCCTCTTGCTATATTTCCCATCAACATTTGCAATTCAACAAGCAAATATTTTCAGATCCAATCACCTTATGCAAACTGGGACCTATGTTTGATGCTTCATAAGAATTGGCTAGCTAAGATCTATATATAAGTCATGAGGAGAACATAACTATTCAGAATGCGGATGTGGTATCCCACTATCTTCCCCATATCAGGCTGCAAAAGCACATTCCAAATGGTGCAAACACTTGAGGACACGGCCTTGAAGAGAGCAAAATTAAGTTCATGATAGCCTAAATTCTTCCAATTCTGGACAAAAGCCAATATGTCCAACAATAGCGCACCAAAATGAAAGAGTGTTACCAACTCTAAAGGACCAAACACATAAAGTAGACCTCTATGAACTAATTTAAGGACTATCTTTGTCTTTGCAATATTCAGTAAATCAGGATTAAAAACTGGAGGGTTTTCCTACTTCCATTATCTTGGTTTACTTTTGTTGTATACATCAAGAGGAACATGTAATGATGTGAGATTTATACTTGTCCAGCTCCGTTAGAACCTCCTCTTCTGGCCTGTAAATTAAGTCAATCATCCGCCATATCTGCACCCAAATAAATACTGCTTTAACCAAGGAAAGATAAAGATTGTACATTGTACTAGCATAGTTCATCAATTCTCTAGAGTTCGCTAGAGAAAGAAAACCAATTATTACGCTACCAAAAAGGAAAAGAAAAGAAAAGCCAGTTATTAAATACGGAAGACTCTCATTCGTTTCATGATGCAACACATGCTTACCAAAAGGAAAAGAAAAAAAGAAAAGGCAGTTATCAAGTATGGAAGACTCTCCTTTGTTTCATGAAGCAACAATATAATTGGTTGCCATACAAAACATGAGAAGATCTACCATAATTTCCAACAATGCAAACAAGGTAATGCTACTACTCTTCTAACCCACTGAACAAATCAAGAATCTAATTCCATAAGAAAATGTTTTCCTCTCCTAGGAGCCATTGCTTGTTGCACTTGTAAATGATCATGCTGTCAAATGTGAGGAGGACATGGATCGAATCTTGAGAGTAGCGATTTTGTACAAATAATGTCAAAAGTCCGATCTCTATCTAGTCTACCCTATTCGGCACCCTCAATTAACGGGGACCACACTCGATAATAACCTTTTGACGTGTTTCTCAGTATTGGTATCACACCTTATAATCTCAGTGAAAAGGGTATTCTTAAACCTGCAAATACATGCAAGGCTGAAGCCATTCTTCAATGTAAAAGAAGTGAGATAATGTCACACTAACCTGCAATGTACCACCCCCACCAGTACTTTCACCATCATCAGACACGCTAACAATTGTCCATGGATCACACGCATTCCAATGGAAGTCAACAATCTTATCCCTGTACACAAATAAAACTGTTACTTCATACATGAAAAATAAAGATAGTCATCACTTCAAAAAAGTACACAAGTAAATAATCATTAAACGAATCCATTAACAACCATTTACAATTACTTAATATTTACTATACAAAGATGTGCTTTGTCACAAATGACACAGGACAAATCTGAAGATAGGGAGATCCATACCGGTGCCCAGAATGTCGGAAAAATAAGCCTGGTGGAGAATTTGGAACCCCTGCCCCAATACTGTCTTGCTTGTTACCAATCTGGAACACAATAAACTATGTTAAAATATATTTGAGGAGAATTGTGAAGCAAAAAAAATGTTAACGAGGCCCGGACTCTTGATAAGCATATACATGAACCAACTGAATTAAATATGGAAATACGTTGCTCTGCTTCATACCTGATTCACAAAATCAGATAGTACATTTAAAGCAAAAGGTAGGAAAAAAATAAATAAATAAAAATCTAAGAAACAGTATATAGCTTAAAACAAGTGAAAAGAATCAATGCCGTACAGAGCAGTAATTCAACAGACAAAGAATAGCTCAAATTGGAGAGATAAAACGTGGAGTACTTATTGGTGTATATGAACTCACCTCTAATCCCACATGCCTCCAATGCCAACAATGCTTTGAAAAACCTTTTTTAAGTTCAAGCCTTGAACTAAAAAACTAATTTATAGAGAAAGCCCAGAAACATAAAAAAAGAATTGCATATTCTAATTTAGTGATAACTAAATGAAGAATGAAGTGATTGCTCCAGCCTAATTGACATAGAGCAGGAGTGGGAGTGGGAGCAGGAGCGAGAGCATTAGGGCGTCCAATTATAACATTTTCTTAGATGGGAACACCATGAGAGCATCTGTATATAATTTTATGTATATATATAATGCATAAATACCTCATAAGTTAAGCTATATGTATCATTGCTCATTACTATAAGAGATATAGTTGCAAATAATCTTATGTCTTGGGGATAGTGAAGAAATATTATAGGGGAAATGGCTTGTAAAAGAAAAGAATGGAAAATGAGAATTCATGTAGCCAACCCTATTCATATGAGATTAAGGCAAAGATGATGAAATAAAAAAATTTGTATGCCGCTGAAGTGTGACAAATAAGTTGAGAAACACAATACATTTATGCAATAGAATAAAAAATGGGACAACTACACTTAAATAAAGGTAGGAGGCCTAAATTACAAAGTGGTCTATTTTAAAAGTCTATGTTTCACTTTGCTTGAATTAAAAAAAATAATCACATATGCATTGAAAATTATTATTCAAGTCCAAAATACCCTTCAATCTCTTATTCCAACCCACACTAATGATTCATAACTCATTTACTGATAAAGTTCAAATTTTGTTTGCATTTGCAAGCATACTTGAAATTTATAAGAGTTTACTTGTGAAATTTGGATTTTCCTTATCTTTGTGCCTCATGTTTTCATGTAATATCTCTTCCTGATGCTCATATTTTTTTATACATATCAGACCGAAAAGTTACCCAGATATAGTTGATGTGTTGTGATACCACAAGTGTATCCACTTGCATTAATCTAAGAGGGAAAAGAAGTTGGCTGCCTTTCAGGACCATATCAGGCGGTCTAATTTTGACTACTTTATGACATAATAGCATAACAAGTGTTTGTAAAACGTATATTTTGCTTTACTTTATGGGAGTTTGTTCACTTTTACTAAATTACTTTTATATTTCTGCAATTTTTCAAAAACAAAACGATGTTCCAGATATTTTCTTAATTTCTTGAGTGAATGAATTATTTGATTTAAGAATGATAATTTGATATTTTGGAATAAGAGATTGAAGGGCATTTTGTACCTGAATAATAATTTTCAATGCATATGTAATTATTTTGCTTAATTCAACCAAAGTGAAAAATAAACTTTTAAAATAGACCACTTTGTAATTTAGGCCTCCTAACTTTATTTAAGTGTAGTTTTCTCATAAAAAATATTAAAAGAATAGGATCGCATTAATAAATAAAAGTGACAATCGTATATAATGAATAAAGGATTTAATGTATGTGTGTCATTCCAATGCTCAAAGAAGATTTACGGAGACGTTATCAACTGTGGTTGTCATCACTATCGCATGTGACCATCATCATCACCACTGCATTTTCTATTCTTGTGGCATGTGTCACCCTAAAGACTGATGTCTTCCTTTTCTAGTGCCCTTTCTTATTTGACAAAAACTGCAAAAGATTATTGATGCAACTGGGCCAGCAGAACCATTGCAGGAGTCTCTGCAACTGTGGCCAATCACTAGTGCAATCCCTAATGGTGTGTGTGATATTAAAGCCCATCATTTCTCTTCTTATTCTACCCCTCTTTTCGGAATATATGAAAATGGAAAGACAATGAAAATATGAAATCTGCTACCTTGAAATCAGAATTCATGTATTTGATATTTCAAGTTCCCTAATGGGGGGTTGAGAATCCTCAGAGTTCAGTAATTCACACTCCAAACTTGAGAGTGTCATTTGTGTCAGACGAATTGTGACTCAGCCTCTGGCATCATCTATGGAAAGTAATAACATTTCCACATGAAAGTTCTTCAGAAAAATTAAAAAATCTTGTACAATATCTAATTTCTAAACTCTTCAGCTAAGTGACACGTTAACCATCCTCAATCCAACAGCCAACATGCACCCCCCAGGTGCGCACACATATCTGTAAATGTTTTGATGTGATGACATCAGTCCAACTAAAATACCACACTAAACTCATTCAGCCTTGTCCAACTAGTTTTGGATTGGCTACAAGAATCTCGTTTTGCCATCCCTTTCTACTTGGGGCCATAATTTAAGTCCTATTTTCTCACTATGTATTCACTAATTATCATCTCAATCCCATACTGAAAGAAGTAAATTCAAAAACATTAAAAAAGAAGAAGTAGAAAAAGATCATTAGGGTAGTATTGCAATACTACAACATTAATGCTATAAAAAAAAAAAGATCAGATCAAGACTATAAAATATAAATAAAGTCACCTCAAGTTATTGGAATACTCTTCCTTGTCATATAAACAAGTTGGAAGATTTTTATTTATTTAATTTTTTTTAAGGACAGGATGGACAGTGGCTTGCATTCGGTATTATTTGTATGAGTAAAATTTCTTCTTCAAACTAAAGATCCATAACCATTCAGTAGTACAAATACATTTCTACCTTTACTACTAAAATTATTTAATTCTTTCTTCCAACATCTTCTCCAATTAGAGGAAGGTCACCCAGCCACATTTATATTACGAATTTACCATTTTACCGTTATAGTTTATATTATGTACAAAAATTCCCTTAATATATATAGATTGACAAAATAAAACATTTCATTTGCCCCCATTTCCTTGACCAGTTCAGCCATTCTAGAGAAAACCCCATCCAGTGTTCTCGCTGTCTCCATCTCTCCAGTCAGTGGTTCTCGCCGTCGAGCTTCTTGCTGTGACCATCTAGCCGTCCTCTAACCAGTTCAGCCCAGCAGCTCTTAGTGAGATTCCCATCAACAGCCGCTTCTCGTCGTGTTCAATTTAGCCGTCTCTGATCAGTGCCGTGAACGGTGGAACTTGTCGGCATCCAAGAAGAAATACACTCGCTCTTAGACGCCATGACCGAAACCTGCTAACTCTGACAAAGTCCTCTTCTTCTCTCCCAGTCAGCGAAAATCACTCTCTGGTAAGAGCTTGAAGCCCTCTTTTTTCTCTAGTTTCTTTCGCCAAGCCCTCTTCTTCTCTGGTTTTCTCATAATATCACTATAAATTTGTAGATTTACATGTTCATATTCATCTTCACACCTTCTTGAAATGAAACCCTAGCTTATACTTTCCCTATATTTATAGATTTTTGCAAATCCACCAAGGGTTTGCATATTCTTGGATTTTATGTGCATGATTTGTGCAAGTTTAGAACTTTTGATTGTTTATTCAGCATAGTGACAACTGGTTGGTGTTAGTGGGCATTTAAACGGGGCAGGGCTGTAAGAACCGTGACATTTTTGGCTGGTTTTATTTTATTTTCATTTATTGTCATATAAATGATTTAAATGATTGTGTGTGTTTTAAATGTGAAATACATGTTTGGGGACTTGTATAAGGGTCCGGGAAAGTTTTGGGAGCGTTTGGTGAAACTTGAGATTTTTGGGTGGGGCGGTGGGCACACGGGTCCGGTGGGCCGAGAAAATCCAAAAATTCCATAACGATACCAAATTTTGATATTAGACTCGATAAAATACTTGATAAATCATGGAATCGATTTCAAGTCCGTAGGAGTTACCGAAAGTGAAAACAGAGTTCGGGGAAGGTACAGTAAATGACTAGTGGCATTTTTGTAAATTGTAAATGCTAGGGCTATAAATACTTCTATATCAGTTAAGCAAGAGAACCCTTCTCTCTCTACAATCTCCTTCCTTCTCTCTTGAAATTGGAGGACTTGGAGCTTGAATTGGAAAACACCGAAGCAAGGAAAGCTGATCTACCCGACGAGGGCTCGAGTTTGATCAGTTCGAAATCAAATTCGAACAACATTGAATTTGGTAAGATTTGAGAATTTTGTTTAGAAGCTCTTCTAAACTAAGGTAGGGATGCCTAACCCATGAAATCCGGAGTTTGTGTCGGTATATTGGTTGTCTATGGCAACCAATTAATTAATTGTGTATAATTATGTATTTCTCAAAGTTAAAGCATACTATATCTTGAAATTGAATGAATCCTACTATGAATTGATGTAATTGTGACCTTTGAATTGTTATACGTGATTATATAGTATGTGGTGTGAGAAATGTGGAAGAATTATACATGTTCTATGAGTATATGCAAATGTGGCATCTACGTGTTTGATTAATTGTCTTATCGAGCATGATTCTCTATGAAGTATGATTTACATGGTAATTGGATGCTATGAAATGTGAAAATGTGATATATACTCAAATGTGAATGCATGTGAGACTTGTATGAAAATGTGCAAGTATGTCAAGTGGTTACTTGTTACTTTCTAATTGCATATGCACGTTTAGCATAAACATGTGAAATCCATCTCCATGCATGGCAAGCATATGGTGAGAGTGGTGAGCTCAACTAGATGGCCCTGTTATTGGAGTCCTTTTGACGAGGGAATAGGATGGCCCTGTTATTGGAGTCCTATAAAGAAACAATGGGATGGACCCATTATTGGAGTCCCAACTAGATAGAATTGGATGGCCCTATTATTGGAGTCCAATGATTGTTTGGAGTAAAAAAATGTGGAAGGGGTGCATATCATGTTGCATTACATGTAATTCATAATATGGTTGAAATATGCACTTTTATGTATAATGTGATTTAAGTGCAATGTATGCTCTATGTGGTATTCATAGAACTTGCTAAGTTGTGTTTTAGACATTTCTACTGAGCATGTTGGAGCTCATCCTATAAGTATTAACTCTTTTCAAGAAATGGCAAAGAAGTGATTGAGCCTCCCCAACCGTAAGTTGGTGTGGAGCATAGTTAGCTTCCTTTTAAAGACATTTGTTGTTTATGTTTGAATGCATGTCCGAGTTGTGGACTATATGCATATATTGAATTATGTATATGACCCTTAATATTCCAGAAACATATTTATAGTTATTCTTATGATTACATGCGTTTATATGCAAGGTTTTGAACTTGGATGAATGTTAAACAATGAGAATGATGATTTTATATTTCCATTTATGTCTGTTTATGCATGTCTAATCATGGTGAGAATGGTTAAGGTGATAAATTGGTGAGTTGGGAGTATGGCATGACAGGAATAGGGACTAAGTCATGAGAACGAACACTTAAGAAATTTTGCAAGAAAACAGCGGGGGACCTACGATTGATCGAAGGCCTTACTTCGATTAATCGCAGACTGTCGATCAATCGAGGGCACCCCTTCGATTAATCGTAATTTCAGCTTCAAAAGAGTGATAATTTCTAGTGTGATTTTGATTGTACTACGATACAACTTCGATCAAGCGCAACTTCGATTAATCGTAACCTCCACTTCGATTAATCGAAGTGAGGGTCGCGATTAATCGGAGAGTGAATTTCAATTAATCGCACTGACTAATAAGCCTGTTTTATAAAGGAATATATTTATGCATATGCTTGAATAAGGAACCACTTATAAGAATTGATTCACATATGTATTGATGTACAGATTGTGATATGATTATGATTAAGCTTCCGCGAATTAGCCTCGGTGGTGAGTGACAGAGCCGAGGATGAGTAATGGTTATTGCCATAATTGTCCGGGTCGTGGGATGACGATCAGGCACTCATGACACCTTACAATTCGGAGTTCAGACTCGGACCGGGGGAGTCCCAGCAGTTCAGATTTTGGGGCGTCACAAGGGTAGTGGACAGGGGGTTTGCTAAACGGGGTAGGGCGGGAAACTTAAAATCGAGGCGGGGATGGGGGAGGGTAAACCCCGCCCAAACCCATCCCCGTTGCCATCCCTACTTATTTCCCACTATAAATCTTTAGATCTGAAATAACACCTCATTGACAACCCATAAAAAAGAATAGCCTAGTGCACCAGGCTCCCATGATTGCGGTGGGAAGGGTCATATATATGCAGCCTTACGACCCGCATGCAAAGAGATTGTTTTGCTCCCCAAACCCGTAACCTCTAGATCACAATGAAGTAACCTTATCATTGTGTCAAGGCCCGCCCTCATCTCATGCAACCCATGTTAACTCAAATTGGAATACATGGAGTAACAAATTCTCCTATTAATAAATCTTCCTTCCTGTATTACCATTTCCATCCATTTTGCTCGCAAAAGAACCAATAACAAGCAACTTTACATGATGTAAACCTTTTGGTTTCTCTCTGATGTCTCCTGAAGGCCTGCAATGTGTTCGCCTCACTTATTTAATCTGTATTGTCTTTTAAACACTATCATTGTCTCACACTTGTATTTTCACAGTAATAGCATATCACATTTTATGTTCTTCAACAATGGGCTGTCCTTGTAGTGTTTTAGGGTCACAATTTTCTATCTGTAATCTGTATCTTTAACAAGACAGGGTGAGAGTAATGATAAGAATAAGAATGAAGGCTCGGTCAAGAATAATTTAAGCTTCACACCTTCTCGTGATCCCATATGTTCAGGATGCCATCCTCTGCTGAACTTCCAAAGACGGATGACTTATCTGGAGACCACTGGTAACAAATGAACATTGTTTGTTAAAAACAAAATCTGAAAAGCCAAACAGGCCCTATTTTCTGCAGAAGCGGTACTTTAATATAAAAAGTAACAAGGAGAATGAGCCTAGGAATTTTTTTGACACCTGTACACAAAGGACAGCGGCATTGTGACCCTCAAATATATGGACAGGTAACCCTAATCCTCCAGAAGTGAGGTTTCGGCGGTCAAACATCCTAACAGAATTATCAGCTGACCTGAAGAAATCACATAAGAGATTAAATGTATCAAAAAACTAAAAAAAATCCAGTGGAATTGACAATTAATAGTTCCAAGTGCAGATACAAAAATGTCAAACACAGGTGGTGCTAAAATTGTTAAACAAAATGTCCCTAGTGTTTAAGTTCTTTAATTCATCGGTCAACAAAGAAATATTATAATTGATGGATTGACAAAAGAAGACATCAGAATATCTATTACCCCGTCAAAATGAAATTTACATCATGAGGATTCCAATCAACACAGTGAAGGTCAGCATCATGAGCTTTCTCAACCTGCAAGAGAGATCAGCACCAAAAACCAAAAGGTATATCAACACTAAACAAAAGGCAATGAAAATAAAGCAATGAGTGTTTTATATTCGTCAACATGCAATAGTAAAAAACATTAGAGATAAGAAAAGGAAGTTGATCCCAAAACGAGATTTAAAGAGAGAGAGAGAAAGAGAGAAATTTATTACAACTTTTTACATGGCTAATACAACAGTTACTCTCATAAAATCATCATCATCCTTGTCTTTGTCCCATTCATATGGCACCACATGAATTCTTGTTTTCCATTTCTATTTTTATTATAAGTCATGTCTCTTAATATATGAAGTTTCTTTAGATCAATAAATCCATCCCAAGTTAATTTGGTCTACTTCTTAACCTCTTACCTTCTATTTGAACTAATGTTCCTCACTTAACTGGTTGACTTCCAGTCTATGTTGTTTACTTCATACCATCTAAGTCTATTTTCTATTTTCTCTTATTTTAACAAATAGGAGTCACTCCTAATCTTTACTACTCTAGTTAATCCTATCATCCATGTCAACATTGTCGTTTCTGAAACATGAATGCGTTGTTCTTGCTTTTTTTTAAATACCCAACATCCTACTCCATATAGGTTGGTTGGTCTAATAACCATCCTATAAAATTTCTTTTTTAACCTATTTGATATCTTCTTATCACCCTGTAGACACTAAAAATTTCATGGTGGTTTAATAACCATTTGATCAATCAAGAAGTTAGACATTTACCTTAATTGATCAATCAATGATTCAAAGTACATTTTGAACCTACTATCAATTTGGCACACCATGAAATATGGGACAATTGGTCAAACCAAATTGCCTAGTAAGCCCAGACCCATTTGAAAATGGGTCAACGTTATCACTAATAAAAGATAATTATCTCAAGTGACATATATACACACCAATATAAGATAATTTTTATAAGCGAAATATATATCATCAAATAATTTTTATAAGCGAAATATATATCATCAAAGATAATTATCACGAACAATAAATATATTAAGGGGACAATTATCAAAAGTGACACAAGTAACAATTATACCCCTCCATTGAGCCAATAAATAGAGGTGCGGTGGAGGAAAAAAAAAAAAAAGACTCAAAGAGGAAAGCTTAGCCAAACTCTTCACTCTCTCAACACTCAAACTCTAAAGATGAAGAACAAGCATATTCGAAGTCGTGTTGTTCTTCCTTCTTCAAAGCTCGATCAGAAACTCATTCCGGTTTTCTTCAACAACATATACTTGAAGGCTTTCAACAACTCCATTCAAGATCAAGCTCGAGTTGCTCTTGGATCCGGACCGAAAAGGAGATCGAATCAGAGGATATAGTCTTTGTGTAAAAGACATTCACAGAGGATCTATTTTACATTATCAATAAAATTGATAATTTATCCACTAGCTTGTCTCCAGTTTGCCTCTGGTAACATAGGAACATTATCTCCCAATTCGTCTGGCTAGTATGTCTGCAACGTCCTGTAGCCCAGGGACTGAAGCAATTATGTAAACAAGAGGCAAATGCCTAGATTTCTCCAAAATCATAACACGCTCACGAACATCGCCCAAATAAAGAGCATTATGGAACTGGCCCAACTCAGCTCGCTACTTCAACCCTATTTGTTACATCATCATCTATTTCCCATCATTTTGTATTATTGATCCCAAGTACCAAAAATGGTTATTTTGGATAACATTCTAACCTTGATTGTTATTATTACATTGTTATCATCCGAGTCATTATTGAATCTGCATTTTCATATATTGTTTTAGTTCTACTAATTTTCAAACCTTTCGACTCTAACGCATTTCTCCATTTTCCAATTTTAAAGTGTCTATCAAAATGACGTCATTAGAAAACAATATGCACCACGAAATGTATCCTTGTATATCCTTTGTTATTTCATCTCAAAGAAATGTGAATAGATATGGGCTTAATGATGTACTTTTAAAAAAATCATCATTTTCTCTTCACATGGTTCGAACTCTTGTTCTCGTGTCTCTATACATATCTTGGATAATTTTAATAACAGTAACATGAATTTATTTTCTTTCTGGCACCCACCAAATTACATCTCTTAATACCTATCATATGCCTTTTCTAAATCAATAAAAATCATGTTTAAATTTTTCTTTTTACTTCTACAATCTTCCATTTTTTTTCCTAACAAGCAAATTGCCTTTGTAGTTACTCTCATAAAATAGTGTTGTCAAATGTATGCACCATAACTTGGAGACCAACACCAACTCAACTATACTAATGGTGGAAACCAATGACACATATTAGTAAACAAGTGGCAGTTACACAAACTTACCCTAACTTTTTAATATGCATAAGCATAGAGACATTTTTATAAACAAGCAAAAGATTCCAGCCCAAAAAAAGCTTATCAATCACTCCTTGCTTATTGTCTAAAAACTGCCCTTCAAATTTATAATGCTTTTAGTTACCAATTCCCCCATGTAGAATCATCATCATCATCCTTGCCCTTATCCCGTATGGATGGAGTCAGGCACATGAATTCTCTTAAATTTAAGTTTTCTAAGTCATTTTTAATTACTTCATTCCACGTAAGCTTTGTCAACCTCTTTGTTGCTTACCTTCTAAACAAACAACTCTTCCTTTTTTAATAGGTGCATCAACGGGTCTACGTTGAACATGACCATACCACCTAAGTTTACTTTCCCTAATTTTATCATTTATATGTGCAATACCTAATGTTTCCCTCACACGTTCATTTTTATCTTATCTCTTCTAGTGATTCCTGTTTGGCCTGTAAAAAATCTTCTAGTGGAAGCACAGGCGTGCTAGGAACTTGTTTAGTTCCAATTGAAGATCCAAACTAGATTCCAGTTGAAGTATTGTTATGTGTGTTGAGCAGGCCTTTTCATGTACAATGAAGTATTTTATTTATAGACCTAGCTAATGGCAGTTACTATTGGGCAGTTCTGATGGCAGTTATCACTTTCCACATGGACCAATCAGATTTCGCCACTTGTCCCATGTCCTCCTCAATCTTCTGATCATGTTTATATGTATAAGGCCACATTCTCTTGAGTGTTGCAGTTTTAAATTGGAAGTCGTAGGTGACAGTTCCGATGAAAGTTGAAGATGGCAATTTCTTCTAACAGTTGAAACATTAAGTTGCATATACTTTCACGTTTCAACAACTGCTCATTATGGGAACTCCATTCTCCTAAAATCTCTCTACGACTGACCTTATTCAGGCAAAAAATTTCTTCCTTTGTCTTAGGTTCATTGAACCTGGACACCCCAAATCTCCACTTCATATGTAAATAATTGCCTTATTAAGGTACACGCTCCCTAAAATCTCTCAATTAATTGTCGTGTCATCCCCATGAATATCACTTCATTTTCCTTTTTGAGCAGCTCCTTAAATATAGGAGTTTCCCAACTAAATAAAGCCATCGAATACAAAATTGACAAAGTCAAGTTTTTCAGTTGCCACGTGCGTCGTCCATGATTCTTTGAATGGACCATTCCACACTAGATCACTCCTAGGCCACATGTCATTTTGTTAATGGCCCACAAACTGAAGTTTGTTTCACTTTGCTTGATTCCTATTGTAGAAAACACATTCTCCTTCTCATTGACAAGTATCAACTCCTTATCCATTTTGGGCATAGAAATATACTGTGGCAAGTTCCATTGGAACTCGCCATGTGTCACTTTCTAAATGCACCAAAGGCTATAAAATATTATGTATTAACAATTACTATCATCCATTGTAGCATCCTCATTTCCACTACATGAATACGTTGTATTTGTGTCTTTTTCAACGCCCAACACTCCACTCCATATAATATTGTTGGTCTAATAACCGTTTTATAGAATTTCCTTTTAATTTATTTGGTATTCTTTTGTCACAAAGGATACCACTAGCTTGCCTTCATTATGTCCACCCAGCTCCAATCCTACTTACTACATCACCATCTATCTCGCTATCTTTTTGTAGTATTGATACAGGGTAACGAAAATAATTCTTTTGAGTAACTCTTTGGTCTTGAAGTGTAATATTGATATTTTCATCGTTTTCTATTTTATCAAATTTAAATGCCATATATTTTGTTTTAGTTTTACTAATTCTCAGGCCCCTTGATTCTAATGTTTCTCCATATTTCTAATTTTGTTGCTAAGGCTTCCTTAGAAATATCTATTAAAACTATGTCATGCACAAATAGCATGCACCATGAGATGTTTTCTGGAATATCTTTCGTTATTTCGTCTAGTATTATCACAAATAGGTATAGACTCAACACCGATCCTTGGTGTAATCCCATCTTTATAGGAAAGTCACTAGTTTTCCTGCATATAGTATTAACTCTAGTCAATGTCTCACTATACATATCTTGAATAAGATTTATAAGTTTTATAGGTATTTGTTTTCTTTTCAAAGCCCATCAAATTAAGTATATGGCTTCCATTGTAGATCAAACTAGCATAAATCCAAATTGTTCATCAGATATTGATGTTTCTTTCCTTAACCTTTGCACTATTATTCTTTCCCACAATTTCATTGTATGACTCATTAATTTAATTCCTCTATAATTTTCATAATTTTGTATTTCCCCTTTGTTTTTATAAATTGATACTATTGTGCTTTCCTCCAATCACTTGGCATCCTTTTTTCTCTTAGAATTTTGTTAAACAACTTTGTTAACCACTCAATGCCTATCTTTCCTAAAATTCCCCCATGTAGAATCTAAAAATAAAAGTGTGATCCGAGCATCTCTCAAATTAAGTAATAACAATTTACTATTGAAATCAAATGATCAATCTCAAAATGTAACAAACAACAAGCCTTGAGAAGCAAACCTAGTGAACTGAATTATCTTAATTAAGTATAGTATAAAGGGTTAGCTCAGTGCATGAGTGCACGAGACTCTTGCCATTGCGGAGTTTGGAAAAACCATAAATCATTTTGCATATATAAAAAGGATTTGTATGGGCATATTTCCAATACCAAACTATTCCAAGCTCTTTTTCTAAAATAATGGTAAAAAAGCAAACCAAAATACTAAGGACCACCCTTTTTTTTCTTAACAAAGAGATGGAATAAGATAATCAAGTGTCGAAGGGGACGCAACCCGGCACAAATCACCCAAAACATTTGCAAAAGAATGCAAAGTAATCTCTAGGAATCTCGCCAAAAACCAAAAATGAAAAGTATCTGGCGTTTAACTTCTAAATCATATGAACAAGCATTTCTACATACTCAAGAACACCTATTTGCTCCTGCCCTGCACTGTATATCACATAAAGGCACAACTTATCAAACTTGGTGGAATCCTTTATAACAACCTCCTGAGTAGTTGCCAAAATTATATCCAATAGAATGATACATACCCTAATATAAATCCAAACAAGGAAAATACTAAGCACCACAACTCTCTCACCACCACATAGTGAAAAAGGTAGTTGATAGTCTTCCTCTCAGCTCCTCAAGTCATCAATTGTCAAAATCACCTCTATGCGAACAGTCCATTTAAAGGAGGCACTTGAATCTTCCAAATTCGATTTTAAAGTAAGTAGGTGCATCTCCTCTACAAAAAACCTGTATAATGATCTAAATCCAAATCGGCCACATTTATCCTGATTCCATTTCAGTGCATCCTTCCTTTTGCCACACGCTGAGGTGATATCCAAGACCTCAAATCAATAGAGGCATCCAACAAGTCAAAAAGCTTCGAAGAAACAATGCTACCACAGCATGCTCCCACCAAACCTGACATAATCCCATACAAGCACGTAGTTGTCAGTAACAATACATAACAATATGAGAACAAGGACTACAGTTAGCATCCTCAAAATAAATAGCTTGCCAACTTCTCACTCTATGGCCATTACCAACAACATGTTTGATGTATTTAGAAAACTCACTCCACCCTTTCTTAATACCCCTCCGAAGCCTAAGCACATGACCTCCTTAGAAAATAGACTTGGACCAAAAGCAAGGAAAGCAAATGAACCAACTTGAAACGGAGTTAAAATGACAACCAACCTCTTTAGTATGCTCAATGAGGTCTTACACGTATCATTAACTTATATCAGCATCTAAACAATACATTTCACGTTTCTCATTTCTTAATATTCTATTTGTTGAAATTTTGAATTTAGGTTTAGATAACAGCTGAGGTTGCTACTCAGCAGTAGGAGTAGGGTTGTTTGGTTTTTTAAATTTAAATTCCTATAGTTTAGCAAGGAGTTAAACAGCTCTTGATTTTGTGCATAATACTTAGGCTTTTGTTATCTCTGTAACCTATATATGTATATCCTCTGTATCGATCAAAAATAACACAGAAACTTATTTCTCAATATCCCTTGCTGCGTTTATGGTATCAGAGCAGTAAGCGCAGCCCTCCTTTGTTATTCTCTAAGCCATTCTTCTCCCCGAAACACTTAGCCTGACCCACCTATTACCATGTCTAATATTAGCACCCAAACCTCCGCCCAGAATTGGCTCCTGCTCGTACTACAGTAGCCAAAAGTTCTTCCCTCTAGATTACAACCCATAAACTTAATGGTTCTAATTATCTACAATGGTCCCAGTCGGTGAAGATGTATGTTACTGGTCGTGGCAAGATGGGTTACCTGAATGGCACCATTGCTGCCCCGAGTCCGGATGACCAGGTAGCGATGTTTCTGTGGGAGACTAAAAACGCCATGTTGATGGCTTGGCTCATCAATTCGATGGAACCTGACATTGGACAGGTCCACTTATTTCTGAACACCAGCAAAGCAATTTGGTACACCGTGGCTGCGACGAACTCCAACCGCTGGAACTCTGCCCAGGTGTTCGCCCTAAAGACATCCTTGAAGGATATTCGTCAAGGTGATCAAGATGTTACTTGGTATTTTAACCAACTGAAGAATATTTGGCAGGAGATTGATCAATACTCCGTGCTTGATTTGGAAACTCAGAATGACAGTGTTCGTTTTAACCAGCTGGTGGAGAAAGATCGGGTGTATGACTTTCTCGCTGGTCTAAGGGTAGAGTTTGATGAAGCCCGTGAGCGTGTCCTTGGTAGGGAGCCCCTGCAATCCTTGATGGACGTATTTGCTTATATTCGTCGTGAAGAGATTCGTAAAGGAGCCATGAATGGTCCTCACTCCGTTCCCACCTTGGAGAAATCAGCCCTGCTTGCTGATCCCGCTGAAACAGCCGCTGCTGCCGAGCTTGGAGCTCGTTCCAACACCAGGAAGCATGACCCAAAAGCACACTTATGGTGCAATCATTGCCAGAAGCCCCGTCACACGAAGGAAACTTGCTGGCAGCTTCATGGCAGACCTGCCAACTTGCCCCAGCGAGGCCCAAACCAACGGTGCTTTGGCTGAAACACAAACCCGAGTCGTGCTCACACTGCCAGTTCAGAATCTGGAACTTAGCCTTTTACCAAGGAGAAATTCGAGTGGCTCCACAAGTTGATCGGCCAATCAGCCCAGTCCGAAGCTCCAGCGCATACCAATCCTACCTGCACGGTAGCTCAGCAAGGTATAGCTTTTAATGCTCTTTCTAATCCAAAAATTCCCTGGATTATTGACTCTGGCGCTTCTGACCATATGACTGGCCAATTTCACCTTTTTAATACTTATTTACCATCACCTGGATGCAATAAAGTTCGTATTGCCGATGGCTCTGTCACCCATTGTAGGAAAAGGCTCCATCTCACTTTCCAAACACTTATCACTCACCTCTGTTTTACATGTTCCAAACCTTTCTTGCAATCTTTTCTCTGTGAGCAAATTTACCAAATACAACAACTGCGTAGCTAAATTTTTCCCTTCTTACTGTGAGTTTCAGAATATGGATTCGGAGAGGAAGATTGGCAGTGCTAGAGAAGTCAATGGGCTCTACTATTTTGAAGATGTTGCTATTCCTGAGGAACAAGTTCATGTGATCAATAAGGTTCCTTCTAAGTCGGAAGAAGTTATGTTATGGCATTGTCGTTTAGGTCACCCTAGTTTTTCCTATTTACAAAAATTGTTTCTTGGTTTATTTAAAAATAAAAGTCCTTTTCAATTTCAATGTGAAGTCTGTGAATTGGCAAAACATCAACGTTCTGTATTTCGTCCTCGTCCTTATAAAAAATCATTTCCATTTTTTCTTATTCACAGTGACATTTGGGGTTCATCTCATGTCCCAAACCTTTCCAACACACGGTGGTTTATCACTTTCATTGACGATCACACACGTTTATGTTGGGTTTATCTTATGAAAAAAAAGCTGAAGCATGTCAAATATTCAAACAATTCCACTTAATGGTCCAAACACAATTCAAGCAGGATATTCAAATGATTAGGACAGATAATGGAACCGAGTATTTTTCCAAAATCTTAGGATCCTATTTTACCAATAATGGCATCATACATCACTCATCCTGTATCGATACACCCCAACAAAATGGAGTTGCCGAAAGAAAAAAACGCCATCTATTAGAAGTAGCCCATACCCTTATGTTCCAATCACATTTACCTAAACGTTTTTGGGGTGAAGCCATCCTCACTGCATCCTTCCTAATCAGTCGTCTACCATCCCGAGTCCTCCATTTCCAAACTCCAGTTCACGTGTTTACTAAAACCTTTCCCTATTCTCGCCTTATCTCATCCATACCCCTTAAAGTCTTCGGTTGTGTAGCGTTTGTCCATGTTCACTCTCATCAAAGAAATAAATTGGATCTTAGAGCTATAAAGTGTATTTTCCTAGGGTACTCTCCTACACAAAAAGGGTATAAGTGTTATGACCCTCTTACTCAAAAAATGTTTGTTAGCTATGATGTCAGCTTCTTTGAAACCCAATCTTACTACCCCAAAATTCACTTCAGGGGGAAAGAGAGAGTGAAGATCATTTTTGGGAAACCATCACTAGTTCTGTCTAACCATTGCCACCCATAGAACCTATGATCAAACACCAGTCCATATAATGCCATTAACAGAGCTTCAGCCGAAGAAGGAAAACATAAAGACAACAAGCCCTGAACTACGTGTTTACTCTCGAAGACAGCAACATCTAAAAGATACAATAGAGCCACCTAGCACGAGTCAACTTCCAAACCCGAATTCAGATCCTGCACCGAGCCCTAATGAACCACCTAGCCATGAGTTACCTGGTCAACAGCAGCAAAGTCAAAAGAAAGAGTTACCAATCGCCCAGCGAAAAGGAGTTTGGTCCTGTACACTCCATCCCATTGAGAGGTTCGTTTCCTATCAGGCCCTATCACAACCCCACAAGGCGTTTCTGTCTAATATTGCCGAAGTGACAATCAATAAAGATATAAATGAAGCCATGAAGAATCTTGCATGGAAGGCAGCAGTACTTGAAGAAATGAGGGCATTAAATAGGAACAATACTTGGGAAGTAGCTCTACCACCGAAGGGTGTTTTACCCGTGGGTTGTAAGTGGGTATTCACTGTAAAACACAACGCTGATGGACCAGTTAACAGATTCAAGGCTAGATTAGTGGCGAAAGGGTATACTCAGACGTATGGGATCGACTATCAAGAAACCTTTGCCCCAGTAGCAAAGATGAATACAGTGAGAGTCCTTCTCTCTCTTACAGCTATAAGGGACTGGTCACTACACCAAATGGACGTAAAAAATGCTTTTCTTAATGGAGAGCTTGAAGAGGAAGTGTATATGCAATGCCCCCTAGGTTTTGAAGGAAAGGAAGGGGAAAACAGGGTGTGTAGACTATTAAAGTCGTTATATGGGCTGAAACAGTCACCCCGTGCCTGGTTTGATAGGTTCTCTAAGGTGATTCGAAAGGCTGGATACTCTCAGGGGCAGGCAGATCATACTATGTTTTTCAGACACTCAAATGGAGGGGGAGTTACGGTATTGATTGTCTATGTGGAAGACATCATCATAACCGGAAGTGATGAGGCTGAAATTCGAAGGTTGAAGGATGTACTTGCTGCTGAGTTCGAGATAAAAGATTTGGGGAAGCTAAAGTACTTTCTTGGTATGGAGGTGGCTCGGTCTAATGAGGGGATTAGTGTGTCTCAGCGAAAATATACGCTGGACTTACTCAAGGAATTTGGCATGCTATGGAGTAAGCCTGTAGATGTACCTGTTGAACCAAATCACAAATTTGGGTTGTCCGAGGATGGCAAGGGTGTGGATCGAGAGAACTACCAGAGATTGGTTGGCAAGTTAATATACTTATCACATACTAGACCTGATATTGCTTTTGCAGTAAGTGTGGTAAGCCAATTTATGCATTCACCTAAGGAGGAACACCTAGATGCAGTACTTCGGATACTAAAATACTAAAAAGGAAGTCCGGGTAGAGGCTTCTTGTTCAGGAAAGGAGGTGATTTGAAGGTAGAAGCTTACACCGATGCTGACTGGGCAGGGTCAGTTAGTGACAGGAGGTCTACTTCCGGGTGGTGTACGTTTGTTGGGGGGGACCTGGTTACATGGAGGAGTAAAAAACAATCTGTGGTGGCTCGTAGTAGTGCTGAAGCTGAATATAGAGCAGTGGCCCATGGGATGTGTGAATTACTTTGGCTAAAACGATTACTAGAAGAATTAAAGGTTGAAGTGGTGCTTCCTATGAAACTGTACTGTGACAGTAAAGCTGCCATCAGCATTGCCAATAACCCTGTGCAGCATGACCGCACAAAGCACATCGAGATAGATAGGCATTTCATCAAAGAAAAACTTGAGAGTGGAGTGATTTGTATGCCGTATATCCCTACGAAGGAACAAGTCGCTGATATGTTCACTAAGGGTCTATCTAAACCTATGTTCGAATTTCTTACAAGCAAGCTGGGTTTGCGGGATATCTTCAAACCAGCTTGAGGGGGAGTGTTGAAATATTTGAATTTAGGTTTAGATAACAGCTGAGGTTGTTACTCAGCAGTAAGAGTAGGGTTTGGTTTTTTAAATTTAAATTCCTATAGTTTAGCAAGGAGTTAAACAGCTCCTGATTTTGTGCATAATACTTAGGCTTTTGTTATCTCTGTAACCTATATATGTATATCCTCTATATCGATAAAAAATAACACAGAAACTTATTTCTCAATATCCCTTGCTGCGTTTACTATTCCTATTGGAATTGCTAATACATGCAAAGTAACTTGGTTACATAACTAATTCTGGTATGGCCTTAAGGAGACCAAGTGAAATTGCAAATAGGTGCTTCAGTCTGAAGCCTGTTGGTGTATCAAACCTAACAAGTGGTTTCCATGGATAATCATCACATTGCTGCATAACTTTTGAATTGAAAAACATAAATCATGGGTTCTCCTCTCTCTCCGTTGCTGGAGTCCTCTACTTCAGTGATCCCTGACCCTCTCTCTCCCATCCGTTCTTTCCTCCGGCACCGGAATCTTCTGTTCTGCGATCTTTGTTCCTTTGGTCTCTTCTATTTCTCTCCTTGTCCTTTTCAATTCTTCCATTTCTTTGGTTGTCTTAGGGTCGCCATGTTCTTGATCCCATCATTCCTAGAGGCAGCCAAGTTGTCAAGCTTCCCTCAGTCTGGCGAGGTCAAGCAATTACCATTGGCGAGAAGAGATACGTTCAAGGTGGAGGATCGATGCTCTTCGAGAAGGCTAGAGATCCTTCAGTCATGTCTTGTGGGAACGTTCGACAGGGATGTGGGAAGTTTGGAGAAGATTAGAGCATGGGCTTCGAAGGTGTGGTGGGTTTCATGTGGGGTGGGTGTGACTGCTCTGCCAGATTCTCTCCTGCTCTTTCACTTTCCCTCTCAGAAGGAAGCTTCTGGAGTTCTAAAAGAAGGAAATCACAAGTGGGGGACGCATTCTGGAAACTAGATGTGTGGGTTTATCATACGAGTTGCTCTAGAATTCTCACGAAGAGGAAGGAGCGTAGAAGACTTCTTTATGGCCTTCCAATTCATCTATGGTGCCAACAGCTTTTCGTGGCCATCGGAGATTTGTGTAGTGGATACAAGAAGGTGATAGCAGATGAAATGACTGATACAGAGATGGTGGTCATCACAGTAAAGGATGGAGCGAAGATCCCGAGCTTCGTCATGGCGGAAGATGAATGGATTAGCTATCGGGTAGCTTTGATGGAGTTAACAATGCCGGATATGGTCCTATGGGGGGTTCCCTGGCTGGGAGGGAAGTTAATGATCTCATTAAAGAGGAGGAATGGTGGCAAAGGAAAGACGAAGCTACCAAAGCCATGGAGGGTCGTCAGAGGGAAGAGCTGGAGTCACGGAGACATACGAAGTTGAAAGGTCAAGGACGATGGATGTTACATGCGCCTAGCGAGCGTGGCCAACAAGGTGGTACAAATTGGACACGTGTTGGCAATTGCCCCAACGGTAGGAAAGAGTGGGATAGCTGCAAGGAGACGTGTCGATCCGGGAATGGGGCCTTGTGGACGGTCATGTGATTGGGGCAGGTGGTGTTTAATTCACAAATGGAATGGGCCAAAAGCAAAATGGGTCTTTGTTAAATGACCCATCTAAAGTGGCAACATCCCAAGTGGGTCATAATGGTACTGATCGTAATAGTTCACATCAACAAGGCCCAACCCAAAGTGCTAAAAGATTTTCAGGCCATATGCATATGGTGGGGCGCCGCTCTAGCAGGCTCAACCACTCAGGCCCGATTACCACAAACAGGTTTGGGTCTCTCTGTCAAATGGATGATGTGAGAACTGCTACAGTTGGGTTAAATTCAAACGGAACATCCCAATTAAGCTCAAAGCATGTGCCTGCGGTATGTGGGGGAGGGAGGGAGGGACGATGCAGCCACGTGATGACAGCAGAGACACTTTGAAAAACATCGGGTCAAGTATTAAATTGAGTAACCGGTTTGGGCCTTTAAAAGCTGGACCAAATGAAGAGAAAAAGACTGAGAAACTGGACTTGGGTAATTTGGGCCGGGCATCTGTTTTTAAAAAACAGGAATTGAGACAGGTTGGCACTCATGCTATGATGCCCAAGAGAAACCCAGATCAGCCCAAGAAAGGAAGTAGTAGGATGGGCCAAGCTAAAGGAAGTAGTAGGATGGGCCAAGCTAAAGCCTCACATGGTACAAAATGGACTTGGATTGAAAAAGAAAAATGAGCTGTTAATAACCAGCCCATTCGCCTAAATGAACAGGTCAGTGGTTTCGTCCCTCAGAATCCCACCACTTCTGCTCCTTCTTTCTCTAGGTTGATGGGTGGGACAATAAAGGGAAGTGAGGTTGCTGATTTGCAGGGGGGGGGGGGGGGGGCCTCGGGGTTGATCACTCTCTGGCGGGCTGCATTTTTGGCGGATCTACGTTTTCACAGTGGGTTAATCTCGACTGATAAGCCAAGGGAGAAGACTGATTATGAGCAAAGGAATTGAGCAGCAGTCAGCTCTTGTTTGGTGAATGGCAGACAGAGGGTTGGTTCTGAACGGTGGAAAGGAAGTAATAGAGAAGTTGAGGCAGAGTTTTCTTCTGGCTGGAGTTCGTCAGATGGGATTGATGGGGAGGAGGAGATAGAGTTTCCTTCTGATTCTTATGTATGTTCTCAGGATATGGTGTTGCGAGCAGAGGACAGGGACTGCGAAGAGGGCTTGTATCAGCCCTTAGCTGTGGTTGGGCCTGAGGTTGGTGGGGATGTGCCTTATGATCCCGAGGTTGGTGGGGATGAGTCTTATGATCCCAATGTTAACCAGGTGGAGACATGGATGACGGAAAACATTGTTTGGGGTTATCATATGTTGGAATGAAGTTAGCGCGTTAGAGCTACTTCTTTCAGTTGATAAAGAGAGGCGTGCGGTGAGGAGGGGGAGAGGAGCTTCATGGAGAGGGAACTTCAAAGTCTCATTTTATATATCAACTACAAAGGAAGGAGAGGAAGGGAGGAGATGGAGAGAGGGAGAGGGAGGAGGGGCGGGAATTCCATAGTATCCATATGAAGCTACAAATAGTGACTTGGAATGGTCGGGGTTTAAATGACCGAACAAGAGCAATGTGGTGAAACTTGCTTTGAAGAAGTGGGGTGCTCAAGTGGTGTGTTTGCAAGAATCAAAGCTTGCTTCTTCTTCGGGATTTGATTATCTGGAACTTGTGGGGTGGTAGATTTGTGGAGTGGGTAGCGTTAGATGTGGTTGGAACAGCGGGCGGGATTCTTACTCTATGGGATAGGAGATTGGTTACAAAGGTGGATGTGTGGAAGGGGAGGCACTCGCTTTCTTGCTTGTTTTCTTTAGAGGAGGATGGTTCTTAGTGGATTGTCTCAGGGATTTATAGTCCGGTGGAGGATGGGGGAGGGGTCAGCTATGGGAGGAGCTTGAGTACGTTCAGAGGAGGTGGAGCTGGCCGTGGTGTGTCGGCGGGGACTTTAACGTGGTTCAATCTCCAACTAAAAGATCTACGGGAGGGAGGTAGACTCCAGCTATAGAGTAGTTCTCAGAGTTCATTGATCCTCAACAATTGATTGATTTACCTTTGGAGGGTGCTTGGTTCACATGGTCAAGTGGCAGGGAGAATCCCACTCTCTCCCGCTTAGATAGATTTTTGGTCTCAGGAGACTAGGAGGAGAGATTCCCATATATGGCATAGGTGGCTTTAGCTCGTTTGGTTTCGGATGATTTTTAGTCTCAGAGATTCCCAGATATGGCACAGGTGGCTTTAGCTCGGTTGGTTTCGGATCACATCCCTTTGCTATTGGATTGTGGTGGGATTAAGAAGGGGAAGACTCCGTTCGGGTTTGAGAATATGTGGCTTCGGGTGACGGACTTCAGGGACAGAGTCAGGAGTTGGTGGAGTGGTTATGTTGTGAGAAGTAATCCTTCTTTTGTGGTTGCCAATAAGCTTCGATGTCTAAAGGAAGACATTAAGTGGAATAGAGAGGTGTTCGGGAATCTGGAGTGGAGGAAAATCAGAGTTCTTCGGGGATTGCAGAGTTTGACCGCAAGGAGGGGGACGGTGGGCTTTTAGAAACGGATAGATGCCGGAGGAAGGAATGTAAGGCGAAGATTGGTGAGATAGCTTTCAAGGAGGAGATTTCTTGGCGCCAGAAATCTAGAGCCTTATGGCTCAAGGAGGGAGATAGAAATACGAAGTTCTTTCATCATATAGCGAATGTTCACCGGAGGTTCCATTTTATTGGTAGGATTCGTGTGGATGGAGAGATGTTGTATAAGGGAGGAGGATGTTGGCAGGGGGATAACCTCCTATCGTAAGCTGTATACGAAAACAATCAGTTGGAGACCTCAGTTGGATGACCTGGAGTTTGATTGCATTTCGGATAAGGAGAGAGAGAGGTTGGAGAGGCCGTTTAAAGAGGAGATTGTGGCGACTTTGAAAAGCTGTAATGGGGACAAGGCACTAGGTCCGGATGGATTCACGATGGGGTTCTTCCAACAAAATTGGGAAGTGGTTAAATGAGAGGTTTTGGCGGCCTTTCATCATTTCCATTCTTATGGTAGGTTTGAGAAGAGTTGGAATGCATCTTTCATTACTCTCCTCCCTAAGAAGGGCGATGCTATGGATGTAAAAAACTTTAGGCCAATTAGCTTGGTGGGGTGTTTGTTCAAGTTAGTTGCTAAAGTTCTAGTTTTTCGGCTAAGGGGAGTTATTGATGGGGTGATCTCAGATTCTCAGAATACTTTTGTTGGAGGGAGACAAATTTTGGATTCTGTGTTGATTGCTAGCAATTGTGTCGATTCCAGATTGCCTAGCGAGATGCCACGAGTGGTGTGCAAGCTGGATATGGAGAAGGCGTATGACCATGTCAGTTGTGGATTCTTGATGTATATCTTGGAGAGGATGGGTTTTGGGGAGGCCTGGAGGCGTTGGATATGGTTTTGCATTTCTACGGTGAGATTCTCAGTGCTTATTAATGGGTCGCCTTGGGGTTTTTTTTTATAGTAATCGAGGGTTGAGGCAAGGGGACCCTCTCTCTCTGTTCCTTTTCATTCTTGTAATGGAGGCCCTCAGTAGGTTGATGGGGAGGGCCGTGGAGAGGGCTTTATCAAAGGATTCAGAGCGGGGAGGGATTCTTTCTACCAAATTGAGGTGTCCCATCTTTTGTATGCAGATGATACCATCATGTTTTGTGATGCGAATGAGGCTAAGATGCAGTATTTGAGATGTGTTGGTTTGTTTCCACAACCTCTGGGCTGAAGATAAATCTTGAGAATGGGAGGGGGGTTAGCTTTTAGCGTGATGTGTGGTGTGGGGAGCACTCCTTAGAGTCCACCTATCCGCGTCTTTATTAGATAGTTGTGAACAAGGTGCTAGTGGTTAACTGTCTTTAATTTGTAAGATCCTTCGAGGATTGGGAGTTAGTTGATATTAGTGAGCTTCTGGCCTTTTTGTATCATCAAGAGGCGGGGGAGGAGGGGACTGATGATTGGATTTGAAGGGAGTCTATGTTGACATATCTAGATAATTAGGATAGTTATAGGACATGTGTTGTAGACATATATAGATAATTAGCATAGTTATAGGAGTTGATGAATGCATTTAATTTATTTCCTTCTTTGTAATTATTTGTGTACTATTTAAATCCTCCTCAAGGAGAAGAATACACACAGTGAATTATTCCTATTCCTTTATCTCCAGAGAAATCTTCATGGTATCAGAGCTCTCTAGAGAGGAATTTTAAAACCCTATTTTTTTCTTTTAGAGTGTTCTGCAAATACACCTTAATACCCAAACACCAGATCTTTTTTTTACCTAACACCACAGAACCTGCCGACAGCCCCGTCCCGTTTAAAACCCATTTATGGAACCGTTTAAGGAAACGGGCCAGGGATGGGGTTAGGGAAAATAACCCGCGCAAGTTCGGGACGGGGGCGGGGTAAGACCCTACCCCGACGGGTACCCGCCCCGCCTCGTTTAAGTATATATATATATATACTTATTTATATATAATATATAAAGGAAACACTCTACGTCACAGTACTTGGAATTTATATATACTTTTGAATTTGTGAACTATTTTAATTCAAACTTTACAATTTTAATTCCATTTTACGTCACAGTACTTGGAATTTGCACCACTTTTCCTTTGATTTTCACTATATTATGGATTATTATGCACAAGGAAGAGACTAAGAATTAAGAACACAATGGTGTAGCAATGTTTGAAATTACTTGGTGTATATGTATCTAAGTATCAGATCTATTATTATAAAAAAATTTGCATTAAAAAAAAAGTATAAACAGGGCGGGGAAAATTGAACGGTTTCAGGGATGGGGTTTGGGTATGATTTTGTAAACGGTTGCAGGGCGGGGACGGGGCGGGGAAAGTTAAATGGTTACGGGGACGGGGAAGTCAAAACCTACCCCGTTGCCATTCCTATTCATGGCAGACAAAATTGAAATCCCTGTGACTTCTAAGATTGATTCTCAGACTCTAATGATTCCTCCAACCGCATCAAGATCTAATGAATGTCCAGTTGATACCTCATAAACTTGATGGCACCAATTATCTGGCTTGGTCTCACTTTATGAAGTTGTATATTATCGGCAAAGGCCGGTTGGGGTATTTGACTAGGGAAAACCCCGACCTACAATCAATGACCCAACTTTCACGACTTGGGTTGCAGAAGATGCAATGCTCTGCTCTTGGCTCCTCCAAACTGTGACCTCTGATCTTAGTCCTGGATATATGCGGCTCAAGTCCATTAAAGATATTTGGGATGTAGTATCTCAGACTTATTTTGTGGGAGGAAATGAGGCATAGATTTATGAGTTGAAGCGTCATATTCAGGCTACTACTCAGGAGGGAAGGACATTAAAGGCATATTACAATGCCCTCCAAGCTTTGTGGCAAGAACTCGACTATTACCAACCTTGTGAGATGGAGTGTGTTGTTGATACCGCTTTGTTGAATAAGCGGATTGAAAAAGAACGTGTTTTTGAGTTTCTTGCTGGCCTTAACCTGGATTTGGACCAAGTAAGGACTCAGGTGCTTGGAAAAGATCTGTTTTCCTCTTTGCGTGAGGCTTATGCTTATGTGCGTACCCAAGCCCTCCCACGATCTGCTATGCTCATGCCACCTTCTCCAAAAGGATCTATGCTTGTGTGCGTACCCAGGCCCTCCCACGATCTGCTATACTCATGCCACCTTCTCCAAAAGGATCTGCTTTGGTTTCCACCACGAGTCAGCCACCTCGGGCACCATTAGTACATCAACCCGATCCTCCACCAACTGCAACATCCGGTAATGTAGCTAAAACTACTAAATCTGATGACAGAGATTCTTTAGTTTGTGATTATTGTAACCAAACTAGACATATGAGAGAGCAATGTTTTAAACTCAATGGTTATCCGCCTTGGTGGTCTGGAAAAAAGGGTAACAAAGGTGAAGGCAGTAAAGGCGAAAAAGGGAATCGTTCTAGCTCCAAGGCTCATTATACCTCTTCCAGTGATCAGAATAGTGACCATTCTGCTGATAAGTTTTCTTCTGCTCAGATGAAACAAATGATTCAAGAGTGTGCTCGCTTGCTATCTACTAAATGGTCCAATTCTTTAGCCACGTCCTCAGGTAACTTTGGTCGTTGTTGACTCTTGGGTTATAGATACAGGGGCAACTGATCACATGACCTCTACATCTCATTTTTTCTCATGTTATTCCTCACCTACTAAAACTTGCGTCCGGCACAACTGCTGATGGTTCACCAACCCATGTGACTGGTGAAGGTTCAATCTCACTTTCTGATTCTGTCCCTTTCCAATGTTCTTCATGTCTCTAGACTGTCCAACTGTCAATCAACTTACTAAAACCTTAAACTGTTATGTCACGTTTTTTCACACTCATTGTATATTTCAGGATCTCAGGACGAGGGCGAGGATTGGTCATGGTAGTGAAAGAGGTGGCCTCTATCTCTTGGATGTACCAGCTGCTTCAACCTCAGTTCATGTTATGCAATCCACTACTGGTTCATCCCGTGACATTAGGTTATGGCACAAGCGTTCAGGCCATCCGTCATTTTATTATTTAAAAAATTTGTTTCCTTCTTTATTTTCTGCTGTTGATGTTTCTCAATTTCTATGTGAAACTTGTGAACTTGCTAAACATCATCGGGTACCTTTTCCATTAAGTATTAATAAAAGTGTCATTCCTTTTGCTCTTGTTCATAGTGATGTTTGGGGCCTTCTCGTGTGACTAATCTTTCAGGTTCTAAATGGTTTGTCACATTCATTGATGACTACTTCCAAGTTACTTAGGTTTATCTGATGAAGGAAAAAAGTGAAATTTTCTCTATTTTTAAGTCCTTTCGTCAAATGATCCATACACAATACAATTCAAAAATAAAAGTGTTCCGCTCTGATAATGGGGGTGAATACATTTATACTGGTCTCAAGTCCTATTTTTCTGATCATGGCATTATCCATCAAACTTCTTGCACCAATACCCCTCAAAAGAATGGAGTAGCCGAATGGAAAAACCGCCATCTTCTCAAAGTATCCCGTTCTCTACTTTTATCCATGACAATACCAAAGTCATATTGGGGGGAGGCTATTCTCACGGCAGCCTATTTGATCAATCGAATGCCTTCCAAACTCCGCTTCAGATTTTCACTACTTCTTGCTCGCCATCTACTGTTAATCATCTTCCTCCTCGAGTCTTTGGTTGTGTAAGCTTTGTTCATATTCATCACAGGGGTAAGCTTGACCCTCGTTCCCTCAAATGCATTTTTCTAGGTTATACTGCTACTCAGAAGGGTTACAAGTGTTATCACCCTCCGTCAAAAAAATTCTTTGTATCTATGGATGTTACTTTTCATGAGGAACAAGCTTATTTTTCTAGTCTTGCTTCTACAACTTCTCTTCAGGAGGAGACCTTGTGTAATGAAGAAAAGTCTTATATTATGCCTATGTTTGAATTGGATAGTGATAATAAAATATAAAATAAAAAACAGAAGGCGGTTCTTTAACTCTCCCTCTGAAAGGTCATGATCATATGTCTCCATTTGAGTAGGTATATCTAAGAAGAGAAAAGGTACCTCTCGAGCAAAATGATCAATTTGCCCCAATAACAGGTAATCCTGAGGTCGAGTCTGTCGAATCTCCATTCTCTTTTGTTGGTAATAGTTCTGTAGATCCTAATGCTCCAGATGATTCTAATGTTGTTAATGACTTAGAATTGCCTATTGCCTTGAGAAAATCACATCGTACTTGTCAGTCAAAATATAAATATCCTATTTCAAGTTTTATGTCTTCCCATCGTCTCTCACCATCCTTTAAGGTTTTTGCTCATCAATTGTCTTCTGTATCTATTCCTAAAAAATTTCAGGATGCACTTGACAATCCAAGGTGGAAAGAGGCAGTGGTTGAGGAATTGAGAGCTCTCCGGAAAAAAAGTGGGAGTTAGTAGAGTTGCCGAAAGGGAAGAAAACTGTTGGCTGCAAATGGGTGTTTACCATAAAGCATAAGGCAGATGGGTCAATTGACCGATACAAGGCAAGATTTGTGGCAAAGGGCTATACTCATACATATGGCATTGACTATCAAGAAACGTTTGCTCCAGTTGCAAAGATGAACACTATTCGGGTTCTTTTATCTTTAGCAGCTAACCTGGAGTGGACTCTCCAACAGTTTGATGTGAAAAATGCTTTCCTCCATGTAGTTAATCTATTTCGGATCGAAGATTAACTACAGGATATTGCACATTTGTGGGTGGCAATCTAATTACTTGGAGGAGTAAGAAGTAATCGGTTGTGGCCAGGTCTAGTGCCAAGGCTGAATTCAGAGCTATGGCCCACAATGTGTGTGAATAATTATGGTTGAAGATCCTATTAAGAGAATTGAGGATTGCTTGTCAAAGTCCCATCAAGCTATATTGTGATAATAAGGCAGCCATTAGCATTGCTCATAATCCTGTGCAACATGATCGGACTAAACATGTTAAGATTGACAGACACTTTATCAAAGAGAAGTTAACATAAGGTGTGATTTGCACTCCCTATGTGAGGACCGAGGATCAACTTGCTGATATTTTGACTAAGGGAGTCTCTAACAAAGTGTTCAATTCTGCTCTTGCCAAGCTGAGAATCCGAGACATCTATTCTCCAGCTTAAGGGGGAGTGTTGACATATATAGATAATTAGCATAGTTACAGGACACGTGCTGTTGACATATATAGATAATTAGCATCGTTATAGGACGTGTTGATTATGTGTAATTAGCATAGTTATAGGAGTTGATTATTCGCATTTAATTTATTTCCTACTTTGTAATTATTTGTGTACTATTTAAATTCTCCTCAAGGAGAAGAATACACACAGTGAATTATTCCTATTCCTTTATCTCTAGAGAAATCTTCAGTCTAGGCATGGGAGTTTTGATGTTCGTTCTTTCAACAAGAGCTTGACGGTTGTCCGAGAGCCCTCTTTTCCTTGGAAGGCAATATGGCGCACCAAGGCTCCGCTCAAGGTTCGGATGGACAGTGGTCCTGGAGAGGATTTTAACTATTGATAATCTGAAAAGGAGGGGCCGAATTTTTGTTAATAGGTGTTGTATGTGTAAGGAAGTCGAAGAGTCTGTCAGTCATTTTCTAGTCATATTCTTTTGCATTGTCCAGTTGCTAGAGATTGTTGGGCTATGTTGTTCGCCCTTTTTTGTGTTTGGTGGGTTATGTCGGAGCCCCCTTGGAGTATGCTTGAGGCATGGAGAGGGTGCACAGTGAGGAGGCAAGTCCGCAACGCTTGGAGAGTGGCACCCCTTTGTTTATGGTGAGGGTTGTGGCGAGAGCGGAACATATGATCTTTTGAGGATGTTGAGGTTCCAGTTTGGGTGCTTAAGTTCTCTATTCTCTATACTTTATTCTTTTGGGTTATGTGTTGGAATTATATATCTGTGGGAGATTTAGTTTCTTTTGTGGACTCGTTTTCATTGCACAGTAGACCTTCTCGGTCTTGCTTTGTTCTTGGGACGCTCTCCCCTTTTGAGCGCTCTTTAATGAAACCTTACTTGTGAAAAAAAAAATTTGAATTGAAGTATCAACGCAATTAAGAACACTTAATTAATTAGTGATATTATCCACTCAATGAATTTTGTGGAACTAACAATTCTAATGATGTGCAGTCATAGACCCACAAATAAGGCTTTATCCTTGAGTTAGAAAAGACAAGGAGGTGAAGGAACAAGACAACTTTCTAATACAAAATGATATTTCTAACTTAAATAGTGTGGAAAAGTTCATTCACATTAGACAATACCAATATTGAAGAATGTCAAATGCAACCTGTTAGAGAATATTTTGTTTATTTTATTTCTTTTAGTTCTTATGGGTAGTTTAGTCTTTTTGTCTTTTCCTTTCATAGGTAGGTTAGTCTTTGTTAGGGTCTATGTATAGGCTTTTACAGATGTAATTTGATTTACATGCTTTATGATTTAATATCAAAAAACTTCTCCAAAATTTACATGGTATCAGAGCATGATTGATTTTGGCCCTAAGGATTTAGGGTTTAACCCTAAGGGCTAGTTTGGTATGCAAGAATGAAATGGAATGGGAATGGAATCAAGCTGGAAATGGAAATAGAATGAGAATATAATGGAATGAGCATTCTCATTCCAATGTTTGGCTGCTGATAGAGAATGATGTAAGAATGAAATGGTTGTACCTTCCAACGTGCTATACTTTTCCATATAAAACAAAATCAGTTTTAAATATAGGACATTTGGCCAACTTTAATTTAATTACCATGTAAAAAAAAATTACCCATTCAATTAAAACTTTCTAAATCAAGATATAGTCGGTCTTTTTCTTTTAATCAAGATTAATATAATCTTTTATACTAAAAAAAAATTAATACTTTATTAAAAACTAGGCATGTGACAAAAATATATATATATATATATATAAGTATATAACATACATATTATATATAAAGAGAGAAATTAACGCTAATTACCCAATATATATATATATATATATATATAATAGGTATATATATATTCCGGAGTGAGTTGTAAAAGAAAAAGAGAGAGAAATTACTGAAGAAAGAGAGGATGATTTTAATAATGAGTGGGAATAGAATGATCATTCCATAACTCAAGAAAAGGAATGGTTTTGGTGGAATGAGCATTCCAAGGGAATGACTTGGAATGGTCATTCCATTTCTAATGTAACACAACAAACGAAAGGGAATCAGAAGTGTAATGGCCATTCCATTCCACCTCCATTCCTGTATACCAAACTAGCCCTAAAAGAAAAGCGCAATCTGTAAAAGAAAATTGCAGATTCTTCTTGAACCTGATTGCAAATTGCAACACATCTTTCTTCTACAATAATTGCAACATTGCAAGCATAATCACAGTATCGCAACTCTCGGCTTCTTTTGTTTCTCTTCTCTTTGCAAGATGGCATAGTCAGTCCCTGTTCGTCCATGCCATTGCAGTCACTATTTCTCTTTGCCATTGCAATCATAGTCTTGCCCTTAATTACAGCAATGTTCGACATCTCGCCTTTCGCAATTTATTCACAATCTGTTCGCAGTTTCGCTAGTTTCTCTGTTTGTCACATCTCAGTTTAAACCTAGGTGTTGGTAGCAATCTGTTTGCAAGTTCACAATTTAATATAATCACACAAACCCTAAGTTCATCCTAATTTGAAACTGTAATTGCATTGTGATGTCATCACAATCCCTTGTGTATGCAATTTTCTGTTTGCAGCTTCTCTCTCTCTCTCTGTTCGCAACAACTTTCTCTCTCTGTTCGCAACATTGTTTGCATCAATAGCATCAAATCGTATTGCAACCGATTGTATCGCATCATCTTCTCTTCTTTCCCATCTTTGTTTTACTTTGCATCAGCAATTGCATCACCGATTTCTATTCGCTTCATCGTTTCTGTTGGATTCTCTCTTCTTCGATCTCTTTTAGCCCTAATTGCATTATTCCTAGCAACTTGAAGCTCATTGCGGCTAGGGTTGTAAAAGAACCAAGCCCTTCGCGAACAGCTCTGGCTCGGCTCGATAAAAGTTCGGTTCTTGTTCGTTTGATAAGTAAGTGAACCAAGCTCAAACACAATTCATGTTCGATTATTAAACGAGCCAAGCTCAAACACCTATGAGCTCGACTCGTTTGTTCATCAACATGTTCGTGAACGGAGCTCAAATACATGTTCGTGAACTAACACTAAAGAAATATATATTTTATGTATTATATATATATAAAATATAAAGAGTATATAATATATATATATAATCAAATCAATATAATATATATATGTGTGTAATCAAATCAAATTCAAAAGATCAAGAATTATTAAATCATTTTTAAGTGGCTTCCTGAATACTCTTTTGTCCATCGAGGTCCCTTTGTTATCCCATACACTTTTTTCCTCTGTTATCACAGTCACATACACTTATTCTCACTTACATGTTTCCCTCTGTTATCGGTGGCATACACTTTTTATCATTTGCATTCACTCGATCAACCTACTCCATTCATTAATCGCCAAACTCATTTCCTGCAATCCCTTCTAAACCCTAAACACCATTCTCTCTTCTCTCCCCAAACCACCGCCAAACCAAACCCTAACACCTTAAGTGACCGGCAACTACAACAGCGATGCCACTGCAAATTGCTCAAGTTAGTGCTATTTCTCTCTCTCTCTCTTATTTTCTATTCATCAGGTCTTATTTCTCTATCCTCCTCATATTGGCATAATGATCCAGGTCGCCACCGGTAGTGGGTGTGCTTTTCAACTGTGCGAAATTTTGGAGATGAAACACAGATCTATATTATTTTTTAGTATAAATAATCGAGCTGCCAAGCCAAGCTTGATCATGTGTAGCCAAAGCTAGTACGAGCTCAAGCCGAACTTGAGCATCCCTTTGACTGTGTCGAGCCAAGCCCGAACACTCCAAAAGCTCGGCTCGACTCATTTACAGCCCTAATTTTCCTAATTGCAGCCTATCGCAATCGCATCTCAGTTTGTGTTTGTTTGCAAAATTACCACATTGCAACAATTTCTCCCTCTGTATTCTCTTTGCAAAATTGCAGCCCTCATTCTCTTACTTTGATGATTCGTAACGGCATCCTCTTCTCCGGTGATTTCTTTGGCAACAGGATATTGCAGTTTTGGGTTCTTTGCATAAGAGTAGAATGGCAGTGTCACATTTCAATTTTTTTTGGCCTCTTGCGACGACAGCATCAAGTTGAAATTGCAATTTGTTTGCATATTTGTTCGCAGAATTTGCAGCAAAATCGACTTTGCACAATTTTTCTGATCTTGGTTTAATGTTCGCATCACATCAGAGAATTGTAATTGTTTGAAATTGCATCAGGTTGCAATTGTGTCAATTTTATGTTAGTAATCGTACCTTTTTAAAGCATCTTAACTAATAGCCTTGGCCAATTGATTGTTTCTATGTTTGAACAACAATCTTGCTGATTCTCTCTGTTCGCACAAAGCATCGTCAATTTTGCATCTTCTTCAACCGTAACGCATTGTTTGCATCCGGACTTTGCATTTTTGAATCTCTTAGCATTGATTGCAATAACTCATCGTAACCCATTGACGTCTTCTCTCTTTTCATCTCTCAAATTGCAGAAACATTTATGATAGCAGCAACAACGTGTTTGCATCTGCATGGCAACCCAGAGTTTCTATTTGCACCGCATCGGTTCTTCTTCTTCTTCTTTTGTTCGAATTGCATCGCAAATGCAGGAATTACAATAGCATCATCGGTCTCACTTCTCTTATTTCATTGCACAGCATGGTCTCTACTCAGTTTGCATAACAGTACCAGCTGTTTTGGCAATTTTTTCTACAGTAGCTTGGCACTATTTCTTTACCATGTGTATCCGCTTCTACGAAATTCAATTATGCATTTTCGTTTTCTTTCTTGACAAACTCTCGATGCTTCTCACTGTCACATCGTGAGTTTGAGGGAGGGTGTTAGAGAATATTTGTTTATTTTATTTCTTTTAGTTGTTATAGGTAGTTTAGTCTTTTTGTCTTTTCCTTTCATAGGTAGGTTAGTCTTTGTTAGGGCCTATGTATAGGCTTTTACAGATGTAATTTGATTTACATGCTTTATGATTTAATAACAGAAAACTTCTCCAAAGTTTACACAGCCAACATACTGATCAGCAGTACCAACACAAGGCCAGCTACCCAAGATTCACATATGCAAAAGAAAACAAATACAAGTTGCAAGCTATCAGCCTACTTATCAAGGTTTTCAAATATCCAACCACAAAAGGAATACATAGATGCACAAGGTCAATGGTCAAATAACTAGCCATGAATTATGTACAATAATTTGAGCAGGCAGATAAAAGTGTCGCATTTAAACACAGACATGGAATGTTGATGACAGCAATTTTCATAATAAAACACAAGGACACAACTATACATGCATGTATAATGTATTTGTGGATTAACTACACAAATATCTATGTGGGTGTGTGTAGGTATAGATTTAAATACATTCATGTATGAATTTTCATGTGTAAACATAACCATATAGTGTAAAATACTTAAGAAATATAATAACCTTTTAAATATTCGTGTTTTGTAGAACAGTCACATGTTTTTCTGCACATTTTACGGGTTAAGGTGTTTACTGAAAATTGCCATGATTTTAACTGTATAAGAAATGGAAAATCAAAGCCATGGGCCACAGGAACAAGTACTTCGACATAACCATATATTTGAGAGACTTAAATGTAGTGTGATTTGCATGAATACACAGTTAAAGCACTTGAACTGATAGAAACAAACGAAAGAGATGTAACCTTGACGACTGGAGTAGAGCCAGTTCTAGCATCCCATAGCATAAGGCAAGAATCATCACCCACGCTACAAAACTCCTGTGCACTTCAGCACAAAAACAGTGGATATAAACGAAGTGCATGAAAGAAAATGGTTTTATGCTTAAGTACTGCATATAAAATGGAGGAAAGGTTTGAGAAACAGAAAAAAGCCTCTTTAATCTCTCTCATTGAAATGTCTTCTACGGGGTCAACTTTATAAGGAATGACTCAAAATGAATGACATTTAAGGGGAAAAAAGTCTAATCCATCCAACCTTCAATCAAATTATTTGTTATATAAGTAAATACACAAGCATGAAGGAAACAAAATGACTTATATAATACAAACAATGCATTAGAAAGACTATGACCATGTCATTTACCTTGAAGGGCAGAACTGAACATCCTCAACAGTATCCTCATGACCTTGGTAGATACCTCTCGGTCCAATAGTAGGGCTGTCTGCAAGTTTATCATTACCCCCGCCAGTCTTGGAGGTGGGCTTAATGTTGGCACCACCGGATCCTGGAGATTTTGTGGACCCTGCGTCTACTGCCAAACTGGAGATATGATCTTGAATACTCCATAAAACCACTGATTTGTCCTTTCCTGCCACGAAAATTCCCTGATTAGAAAAATATCAAAAGGCAAAATTCAATAATAATCCTGCATAAGACGAAAGAGAATTGATCTGATTAAACAGAAAAAAGAATGATAAGGTGAACTTATATAGGTATATATCATCAACTGTGTCATGACACTTCAGGCATCAGCATAACACTTCTCATAAATAAAATAATTTTGTAAAAACCAAACAAAATTAGTTGCAGTTCACATTCCCAAAGATACGAAGCCAAAACTAATTCAATTCAATGTAACCAGAAATTGTATGACATAGTTTGGGAATAAAAAAATACCACTTGGCAAAAAAAGAATAGAACAATCCCAATAAAACTCAGGTTCTTATTTATCAATCTAGAAATCCTCAACAAGTTTGAAACAAACAAAACTATCAGGTAGAATCCGAACATAAATTCAGTATAATTGAGTGCCCACTGTTTATGGCTATAAATTGTGATTAGTTATATCAACCATAAAAGAAATAAAATAGTTCAATGTTGTAGAACCACGGATTCTGGATCCAAAACCATGGCTCAAAACTTCTATTTTGAGCCAAAATATCCCGTAAACATCATTTATCACAAACATTTAAGAGAGAGAGAGAGTGATGACGATGATAATGATGCAAAGAAAATGGCTTAAAACTAATATGTGCTGACAAAAAAGGATGCCAAAGATTAGTAAGTTCCAAGTAGCATAGCATGCATTGGATGGATGTCTGGGCATTGACAAGGAAGGACGCTTTCAGGAGCAAAAGGCCATGGGGAGATACTGTCTGTGATTCATGGATCTCCGATCGGGAAACCGTATCCAAGCTTGCGGAAAAGGAAAAGAAAATATTAAAAAGACGAAGTTGATTAGTGGTCAACAATTTTTAAAATTATATAAAACATTATCTTGATAAATGATTATTGATGCTTTAATTTTAGAGAAAAAAATAATGGAATAATAATGAGAATAAGAGATGACATAACCGCAAATCAAGAACAACATAAATGAAAATCATCAAGATATATCAACTTGGTTCAAGTTAAAGAAATCATCAGTAAACTGAAAAAATAAAGATGATCCATGATATAATATACAAGATGGCAAAATAGGATTAGTATCTGACCCAAATGGGCAAGCCTTTTCTTAATTTGATTTTGAGTGACAGTCTTCATATGCATGACATTTTTTTTGCAATACAGAGGCATCTCATACATAACCCATATGTACTTTCATATTTAACTGCAGCTTCTAAATGCTTTCATGATGGTTTGGGCCTTGGGGGTATTTATTTTTAAAAAATTGTAGCGCTCTAACCGAGGCCAAATTGTACTGGACTGTTAATGACAAGAACAACACCAACATTTATAAAGTTAGCAATATAAAGTGAAGCCTTCCTTCACCAGAGATGTGGTGAATTATGTAACAGAGAGGACTGCTCAATTTGTGTAGTCTGCTATGCTGGCTGATCAAAAAGGAAAAGAAGAAATATTACCACACCCAATCAATTTATTAAACTTACAACAATAACAACCAACTAATACACCAGTCTTAAAGACAATAGTGTGCAACTTAGTCCCATGTCAAATAGTATCAGGCCAGTGGACCAATTGCAACCTAGTAAGCACACGACCGCCACTCTTACGACTACATGACCTTCAAAAAACCACGTTTTGTTATTTACCCTTCTTTCCTGTATGTTAAAAATACCATTAACCAATATGTACACATTTTCCTGAGGACTACCAATAAGACCCTGATTTTAGAATCTATTACTGAAGCTCCTCAGGCCACAAATTCTTAGAATTTCATTCAGTCATACATACCACAAAAGTTATTGTGTGCATGTTGCCCATGCCAAGGGCAGCTGGTCATAGTAAGTTTATAATAAGATGACTTAATTGAGAAGAAATCCACCCATGTTTAATTAAGTTTTGAGGTGCTACGGGAAAATAGGGTCAACTCTCATAATCACACCTTTCCCTACATCTTCCGGTCACTGCAGCTTCATTACATGCGGGCCTTCACAAAAATTAATTATAAATACAATAAAGCTCAATTAAAGCCACTGAAGCATGATTACAATGAATGTAGAATACACCACAGCATTCAGGGTTCTTTTATAAGAAACATGTTATTAAGCATAAACAAAGCATAAGCAACAAAAAGTGGTCGACAAAATTATACTCCATACATACAACATTACAACCTTGGTAATTTGGGTTCTAGTACTCTTAAATTTCTCACCTAATTAGTCATTTTCCTTTGAAGTGTTATAAGATTTGGTTTTTGATCTGTGAGCTTTTATGAAATTACATCTCCAGTATCACAGTTGGAACTCATCCATCCAAACATAAAAGCCTATGATTTATTGGAGAATATCACTCTAAGAATTAACTAGCTAAAACTTATCTGTTTATAGAGTTTGTTGGGTTAAGTTGGTTGAGGTTATAGGCAGTCCCCTCACCCACACATTATTAATTGCATATCTAAGCACACTAAGAATTGAGAAGTCAGTCAATATTCTTTCATGGTTCATGCCAACAGTGAGAAAAAAGTATTATGTTTATGCAATATCCTTTCATTCATATAGTTAACTGGAAATTAATAGAAGTGAGTCAAATATAACATGGGAAGAGAATATCTTTCTCCTGTCAAGAGAGAGAGAGAGAGACAGTATAAGCACATTAGTAAAGTAATTGTGAAACTCTGGCTTCAACACTACTTTGTGATAGTATACCTAATATAATACGACTGTGTGGCTTCGCCCAATGTGCCTCAACATATTTTACACATTAGTGTAAAGGAAAATGTAGTGTACCTAATATAATACAACTGTGTGGCTTCGCCCAATGTTGCCTCAACATATTTTACACATTAGTATAGTATTGCAGAACAAAAATAGAACGAAAAAGTCTATTAAAGAAAGAATAACAGTTAAGTATACCTCCAGAGAGCACAAAAGGCTCAATCGGGCACATTGCAAGAGCAAATTCAGCATCATCTTGATGACCGGTCAATACCTGCAAGATGTGCATAAACTTATCAGTCACCCCACCTAAAGAAAAGTTAACATATAACAAAACTATGAATAAATATGTATTGAGTTCTCATTGTAACATCTTAAATTTTGAAAGGTCAGAGAAAAGCTTTCAACTTCAAAGCAAATTTAGAGTATACATGAATATTTTTAAATGGAAGTTTATTCAAACATGCTATCATAAGGATGTAAAAAGGCTGAGATGATGAAATAAACAATAACAATTGAATGGCCAAAACAATTATAAATGTGAAAATACTGAATAACTTGTTCTTTGCACAAGACGCACCAAGTCTGGACGAGAATCTGAAGCTCCCAAGACAGCGTGACGATTAGGTTGAGTTTCAACATCCCAAATGAGGACCTGAATTGAAAGTTTCAAGAATTCAAGTGAGAATCAACTTCACAGGCTTTATTAATTTCAAAGTAAAAAGAAAAAAGCTTCAGCCAATAAAAAAAATACAAATTTCATTTTTAAGAATTCAAGAAAAAATAAATCTAGATGAATGCTTACATCAGGACTGTCGGTGTGTGTGGCCACTATCTTAGTGTTTTGCGGAAGTTCCCTGATTCGGTTCACCTGTAGTCATGCTCATTAGTTGCCAATAAAAGTTTTAATTCCTTTATTTAGAGTGAAAGTTCAGAACTTCAAAGATCATCCATGTTTAAATGGATGAGCCTGTTCCAAAGAAACATTTTCCATGCAAGTAGGGCAAAAGTAAAAAAACAAAAACCGTATCATCTGACAATTATTGCAAAGGCTCCAGATGCAGGAAATTTTAACAGGACCAGGCAATACACCGTAAAGAAAATCATACCTTTTCCAGGACCACTCCCACTCAGAATCTGTCCATGCTTATAACATTGTTCTAAAAAAATCAGTAACCAAGATAGTTTCTTTTGGTATTGAGTTTTGGCAATTTGATGATTTTTCTAAATTTGCACTCTACATTCTAAATGAAGAGTATATTTACCAAGTGGAAGTAGGGGGATTTCTATAGAGAAATATACTGTTTACCAACCTGTTCTTTACCGTTTTATTATAAATAAATGTTACCACTATTATTTTGGAATCAAAGAGACAAATGGTTGAACATCCCCAAAATTTGGCTTAATGACCAAATAGGTGGATAAGCCAAATTTTGGGAATGGGCAACTCAAAGAAAGGTGTACATTGAATTGAAAGATACCTCTCCAGGATGTATAATGGTTTTAAACTTCTTTACGAAGGGAGAACGTGCCTCTTCATTGAACTGAAAGATCAACCAACCAAAGTTAACAGTAAAATTCAATGAAAAGGAGATTAGTCCTGTGATATTCGAGTATGAAGTAGAAATTTAAGGGGAAACAAAAAATTGTTAGATTCCGATATCACCTGTGATATGTGCTCTGCAGCAGCAACCCTGGGTTTAACAACTTCACAGTTTGCTACGACAAGCGTATTGGGAACACTACCATCAGTCTAGAGGAAAAGTAAAAGAAACAGAAAAATAGGGCAATTAATATATCTTGCACTGGAACAAAAAAGTGCATAACAAGCAACAAATAAAAGCGTAAAACAACCAACAAATCAACATTGCGAATCAATAGCCAATATGAGCAGGCAAAAACACAATTAACCATTCAGGAAACTAGAACAGTCAGAAGTGTAGTAAAACCAAATAATCTTTAGAGACATATACCGATAAAACAAAATTGGAGTGGATTGTCTAGCTAACATTCCATTATTATCCCCATAAGTCCTAATAAAATTTAATGTAGATATATGAAAATGATAGCCAACAATGATTGCTAACTCCAACTTCTAACCATAGAATTCGATTCATATCAATTCCCAACATTGGTTGTAACTTGTGTTTAGTTATAAAACAATTTAAAATTAAAAACTAGATAAAAATAAAGAGGCATGTTTGGACTTTCCATGCAAATGAAATTACTCCATCTATACTCATATATAATTTTTTTTATAAATACACGAACATAATAGGAAACAGCAGCCATTGTCACAACTGAGGGTTAAAACTGAAAAACTTTTCATGACATTTTAAATCACATTCCACACTAATTCAATGCCACCATTTGTGCTGTTGATGTTACCTTCCAAAGCTATGTAAAACATTTCAACAGCACGTCAATACGTACCATTGAGAATCAAGTCACAAGTATTCAATGATATTCCATTAAAACTCTATGTGGCCTTTTAGGCTTTTTGCCCCCTTAAAAGTGATAACCAAATCAATTTTTTTTTTAATAATATGATTCATATGTAGTCTAAGTGATAATATCAATGCAGTAAGTGGAAGATGATAATCTTGCCTGTTCCGATAGGTAGAGGCGCTGACGATTCTTGTAAGTTGCTTGCTCGAGCTGTGGACCCCATCTATCACGACAAAAAATGTAATAAAAAAGAAATGGAAAGGTATATGGTAATTTATTCAATACTACAACGACAAACAAATCTCTCCAAAACAAAGTGAGTAGATTTAAACCACCCCAATGCAATAATTAAGATTAAAGAAAATAAGAAGTAACTATTTGCATTAAAACAATTGCGCCCAAAAAGATTTAAAAACAGAAACAAGTAGGCACTGCATTAAAACGTATGGGAGTGTATAGAAAGAGTGAGTGAGTCAGTGAGTGAGTGAGAGAGAGAGTTAATAAAAATGGCTGCTTACATTCTCAAACCAGCGCAAATACTAATAATCAGTCCAAACAATGATAACATACAAATAAAGTAGGAATAGAGAAGCCCATAACAGCAGGGTTCCTCGTGAATTGCTCCCTGTAGCTTCTCATTGTGATCCGTTTGATTGCTAAGAAAATTCAACTTAGGGCAAACAAAAGAGTCCAAAATTTCTCAACCTTACATATCACGTTGTTTTACACGAAAAAAAAATCCCCACACTGAGCTGTGATCGACACATCTAAGATACGTGATATTCACAACCATCCTTCCCTTCTCTGTTGTTTTCCCACATTTTCTCAGCAACCAAACGAGGGTTTTAAAATGTACACTGTGAATTATATCAGCTTGATCTAATAAGTAATAACAACACAAAAAAACCTAGAGAACTGGAGATAGACAAATGCAGTGAGAAATGGAACCCTAGAGAGAAAAGATATAGTGAGAGAGAGAGAGGGAGGACGTACCGGCAAGAGAGAGACGGCCAGACGAGATTATGGTTGGCGAGCCAATCGTAGAGGACTGGGATGAGAGACTTCCACTGAGTATACCTCTCATCCACTGATGGCTGCTCTCCTTTCCCTCCTCTCTCCTTCATCTCTCTACTCTCCCTCACTCTCTCTCCTGGTTTCTCTTTCCCGCCTCTTGTAGTGTACTATTTACTATTGATTCTTCTGTTCTCCATACAGAATATGGGCAGAACGATCTTTGACTCGGCAGACTCACGGGTCACTGACTCATACACAAGTCACATGTAGCCAAAGCAACACTCATTTGACTTGATAAGAGGCTGATTGCAAACCATTCCAATTCCTGATTTCGGTTGCCAATTTAAAAATTTTGAAAGCTAGGTTTGAAAACGCATTTGGTAATCGATTTTTATTTCTAAAATTTTAAAATCTTATTCCATATTTTTGATTGACAATTATCAGGTATATTTTGAAAGCTAGATTTTGTGGCTTTCAAAGTCATATTCTCTCATTACCGACATTATAGTGATAGCGGTATCAGAACTACAGTGCCACTTAAAATTTACGGAGACAAGTATCGTAAATAACATAATAGGGTTATGGTTTACATATAACGAAACCAAACTTTACTGAATCCTTTTTGGTGGTCCAATTTTGATTGAATCCTTACTCGTAAACACTGTTTTATCTAATAGATGGATACAGAGTTTGATCCGTTGTCTCAAATGACTACCAACATATGAAATGCCTCCAAAGAAGAGAAGTTTATCCAGCTGATGAAAGAAGAAATAAAAAAAGGGAATAAAGTTATGACTACATTTTTCAATTCTGGTTGGAATAACCTCATCGCGGGAATAAAAAGTTTTACTGACTATAGTTATGATAAACGTCAACTGAAAAACAAATACAGTCAAATGAGGATTGCACAAAAAGGATTCAAAAGATTGTTGCAAGAGACTGGACTCAACTACTAGAACAGTGATAATGGATGATGATAAGTGAGAAAATTGGAAAAGGTGTGTATAGTACTCTATTTATTTACTTTTTTTAGTTTGCTTATATTTAGTTTATCTTGACCCTAATAATTACATGTTGTAGGTCATGCCAAGAGTGAACGGTTCAAGAAAAAAGGTTGTAAGTACTATGATAGGTTTTGTGAATTTTTTTATTGAACAAATGCAACTGTCTCTAAAGCACATCCCTCCACCTTAAGCCCCTTAGATATTGATGAAAATCCTTCGCCTAAGAAGGAAGTTAAGAGGGAACGTAGTGAAGAGCTGAGGGTGCCTCGTCGTAGGGTAAAGGAATATAGTTTTTCATATACCGTGGAAAGAGTTATGAATAAATTTGAAGCGAATTCAAAAATGACTCGTGAGGTTTCAATGTAGGCACATCGATCCTCCACTACTCAAAAAAGCGTGCATGGAGAAACTGATGCATACTTTTGGTCTCCAAAGGTGGATAAGATGCATTTGGTTCAGAAGTATATTGGTGCTTTACAGGCTATTGAGGACATTGACGATGCCCATATGTAAAAAAGCTCTTGATAGGGTGTTTGAGAATATATCGTGAAGTGAGTTATTTCTTACACTTCCAGAACCAATGAGGAAGGCGTGGGTATTGAACATGTAATGATCTTGTTGTCTACTTGTAGTTGATTGCTTGTAACTTGCAGTTGTAGTTTTTGGTTTATAAACTCTAAAGTGGTGGAAACTTATGTCTTTCTATTTACTTTGTATTTGTGGTAGTTATGTCTTTCTAGTTTAGATTTGGTAATATAATATGAAAACTTATGTCTTTTCTATTTGTTTTGTATTTGTGGTAGTTATTTGTTATGCATTAATGCTTATTATGTATTAATGATTGTCTTGTATTAAATTTTTTTCATTTATTAATAGATGGATATCTAGAGATATAAGACTTATGTGATATCTGAAGCGAAAGAGACACAACAGGCCATAATATTTATATGCATGGCGGAGGGGTATAAAAGGCACTTGATATCTAATAGGCTATGTAGGAATAATGCTTTACAAGGCCATGATTATATACTTGAAATAATTCATGGTTATGGCCCTAAATGCCAATAAATGTTTAGAATGGAGAAACATGTATTCTTTAATTTATGTGATGAGTTGAAGAATTATGGAACGATAGACTCTAGATATCTCTCAATTCAAGAACAAGTTGCAATATTTTTTTATATTTTAGCTCACAATGAGAGATACCGTGTTATAGCTGAGAGATTTCAACCCTCTGGATTGACAATGTCCAAGTATTTTCATACTATCCTAATGGCTATATGTAAGTTTGGGAAGTGGATTATTACCCCCAGCAAATCTTGACGTGGTTCCACTAGAGATTTTACATGATCTAAAAGCTTATCCTTACTTTGAGATGAAACTCACATATTATCATTATTTTAATATCTATAAGAATTCATATTACTAATGCGCTCATTTGTATATTATTTTTATTTAGAATTACATTGGAGCTATTGATGGAATACACATATCTGCATGGGTTCCTCGAATCAACAAATTCCCTATCGTTGTAGGAAATCAAACACTACCACGAATGTCATGGCTACATGTTCATTCGACATGCGATTTACTTTTGTCATGACAGGTTGGGAAGGGACTGCAAATGATGTCAGGGTATTTAGGGAGTGTGTTGAAAATGATGATAATAAATTTTTGTGACCACCTGATAGAATGTTGAGTTAGTTACCTATTTACAGAGAAATATTATCTTATGGACTATAGATACACAAACATAGCTAGTTATTTGACCCCATATCAGGGTGAAACATATCACATGCAATAGTACACCCTCAGTCAAAGGCGGCCCTATGGTCAGGAGGAATTATTTAATTTTAGGCATTCCTCTCTAAGAAATGTGATTGAACGTTATTTTGGAGTATTGAAGATGAGATATCCAATACTTAAATTGATGGCTCATTTTGATTTAGATGTTCAAAAATATATTATCATTACTTGTTTTACTCTTCATAATTTCATTAAAATGCAGGCGCAACAGGATAAAATATTTATGAAATTTGAGAAAGATGGTTTTGTTGATGACAATCAATAAGAAGTTAGTACTCGTCGAAGAAAGCAAAGACTTGAACTTTTTCAAAATTAACTTCGTGAAGCAAACGAGTTACATGATTCTATTGCCAATGCAATATGGAATGATGCTAATGCATGAAGATTATTTGTTGTAATTTTATTAGGATTTGTATAGTTTTTATTAAGGACGTGTGTGGTTTTTACTAAAGACTGTATGTGTAATGAATTTATTTTTTAACTAGACATTGATATTATGTATGATTATATTTGGTATGTTTGATTATAACTTCTTTGTAGTGTAGTGTATTTTGTTAAATTGTTTATTTATTATCTTAGATTTGTATAAGGTACAGGATGTCTGGACAACAAAGAGGTGAACATCCATGTGCATATGGTAGAGGCTCAATGAGACTTTATATGGCTAAAACTTCACAAAATTATGGACACTACTTTTATAGGTGTCCAGCATGGAAGGTATTAACTATTTGCATTTTTTTTCATTAACCATGTAATAATAATTATGTTTTATTTTGTAGAATCATGTTGATTCCTTTTATTGGTTGGATAATTATCAACATCAACAAAATACTACTGAAGACTATGAGGATGAAGAGTTAGATTCAGTAGTTGTAAACTTACTAGCAACACGACGTAGGGAGAGACTTATTTTTTGTGGTTGTTATGGGTGTGCTATTATAAGCATTTTGTTTGTTTTGATCATTGTAATGTTTTTTGTACTTATAGTAGGGATTGCAAAATGAACTATGTAGTAGAATAATCAATATAATATTTTAATTTGGGTAACACATGTTTTGTATAAGATTAAACATGTAATATTTAACATTCTTCTATATTATGTGATTTTGTAAGGTAAAAATGTGAGGACAAATATGTACATTTTTAAATGCATTGTTTGCAATATTAAAACAAGGTTATAATATGTATAGTTCATTTATATTGTTTAAACTGAGTTGGAATCATATTACTCAAACACAATTTATAACCAAAGATACTACTAATTTTTTAAAAAAATTTAATTTTGGGTTACCAAACATATTTTCAGATTTCAGTTTTTAAAATTTCGATAACAGATGACATTACCAAACAGATTTTGCTTTTGATAGAAATGGCAGCACATTAGGTTTCCATATTCTATTTTTCAGGAATCATAAAATGGAATTCGACAGCGTTTCCAAACAGCTTCTAAAGCTCCTGCTCCCACTTTCTTGAGAAAATCTACAATACATACGCGGTCCCATCGTGCTTGAATAACATGCAGAGCCAAAATTCATTCGGTATATCTACACTGGGTGTATCATAAATTTTCTTTCATTTATGTGATTCTATCCCTTTTTTTGTTTAAAAAGCACGGCCAAAATTCATCTGGTATATGTACATTTGGGTGTACCTTAGATCTTCTCCCATTTCTTTTGTAATTACGTGCCATTGCCACTCTTAACCAAGCTAACTAGAAGTAAAATGTGATCATGAATTTTTAGATGTGTTACAACTCACTTCCTCGCACTTAACCGAGCTAACTACATTTCGTTTCATAATACTCTTGAGTTGAGAAGCATGTAAAAAATAGTTCTAGCAACCCACTCTAAGATTTTTTTCCAAAAAATTTCTTATTTGAACCTAATTTTAAGTTACCAAAACTCAAAGAAAATTTAAATTGGCACCCCCAAATTTTTTCAAAAACGCTTATTTATTAGTCTTTTGCGAATTTATTAATAGGGTTTTTGAGTTTTTTTCAAAAATTTAAAGGTTAGACTGGTCCAAGATTTAGCTAGACTGGGCCAAGAGGTCTTGGGACTTTGAATTATGACAAGCAGAATCTTGGACTGGTCCAAGCCTTTTGGTGGCGGATTTTGGCTCTGTAGTGTCCTATTTTGACCCGGATTTGACTTTGAGATTTTCTTAAATTTTGGAACTTGTTTCCTATTGATTTTAATTTGTTTTTTCAAGAAAAATTAGGGTTTTATTATCTATATAAACCCTCATATGTTTCCTCTCTACGTGTGATTTTACGAAACTTTCAATACACATAAAAGATTATTTTCTAGAGAGAAAACATGGAGATATTGTTAGAGCATAAGATTCTTTTTAATACTTTATTTATATTTCTTTGAGAGATCACACACATATATACGCTATGAGTGATTTAGTTTGTGTCTCTTATTAGCTTAATCAATCATTTGAAGGCTGCTTCAAAGATTTCTTATTGATCAAGTTACTAGATTGTTTGGTTTATTCTACAATTGTTCGTTGGTGAGGAAGGAAAATATGATCTCACTATGAATGGGACAAAATACTTGCTGAGTGTTCGTGTTCTTCCGGTTACCTTTCTGCAAAGATTGTGACGTTAATTGAAAATTTGTAACAATTGGACGAAGAAGTAGCAAGAGTAAGCCTGGGGCGTTTTACATCAAGTTCTTGTCAAAGTAGAGTGAGTGTGAGTCTGGGTTAAAGTTTATTGTACTTTGCTTCGATAATAGTGGATTTGGTTCTCTGGGGCTACAAAGCCTCACCTGTGATTTTTTCCTGATCTGGGTTTTTCATGTATATCTGGTGCATTTTTTACTTTATTGTACTTTATTTTATTTACTTGTTTTGTGGGATTGCTTTAATTTTTAATTGGACTTAAAATTGGGATAATCTGAAAAATTAAGTAAACAAGCGAGTAAATCTATTCACCCCCCTTTAGGGTTTAATGAAACTTTCGCAGCCACTTCTGTGCCTCGCAACTCACAAGTCAAGGGTGCTTTGGATATGGAAAATAAGGCTATTAGATTGTGAATTGCCCAAATGCTCCCAATGCTCAAAAACAAAAGGAGTATGGTGCTCCAAAGTACAAAGAAATGGGAAAGAAAAATGTTTTTTACACTGGGTGGGATTCAAGTTTAGAAGAAGAACAACAAGAGCCATCAGATGAGAATGATAAAAAGGCTTGCCTATTCATGGAATTACAAGAAATTGCAAATGCATAATCAGAGTTTGAAGATGAAAAGAAATCTGATGTTGATGAAGTCCTTGCAGAATGTGAAAGATTGGCCCAAAAGTGTAGTGCTTAAAAGAAGCAACTGAAATTGGACAATCTAGAGTTGCAAAAGTCAAAGGAGCTGTTATACCAGCATGTAAGGGTAAAATTGTCCACCTTATGTTCCATTTCACTCATTGTGTGCTACCTTGTGAAAAACAGGTCTCAAGAAGCAATTTGAAGCACAAAAAGGTGTAAACGAGAGTTGAACACATTTCTTGAAGAAAGATCTCAAAAGATAAATAAGATTTAGGATAAATCAACAAATCAATTGGAAAAAACATGTATTAGGTTTGATGACAAAGCCACTCAGGTACAATCTACCAAAACCCACTCAATGTTCGTCAAAGCTAAAGATGGTGATGTTTATGCTTCATATCCATTCATTGATATTGGCACAAGATCTAAATATGAGATATTGTTAAATGTTCATCATCAATCTAGGGTTAAGAATACTTCCTTGATCAATGCATGTCCAAAAAATATGATTTTGAAATGTATGTTAAAAAGACTGATGTTCACTTGCACAAGGCACCTATAGCATCAAAAGGCTCAATTAAAACTAAAACGATGTGAATTCCTAAGAAATTAAATTATGTGAGCATACTTGTGTACACTTCTTTGAAAGTTTGTAATGTGGATGCTCTAGGCAGATGACAAGAGACATGAACAATTTAGCAACATAGAATATTTTGATGGTGGTTCTATCATATTTGGTGATAATATGAAAGGCAAAATAGTTGGAAAAGGCATAATACTTGAAACCAAATAAATGCCTATGTTAGATGATGTTCTTTATGTAGATGGCTTTAAACACAATTTGTTTAGTGTTAGTAAATTTTGTGACACTGGTAATTTAGTTTTTAAGATTGCAAAGTCATTGACAAATAATTTGGTAGGACCATATTTGTAGAGTTTTCTGATAATGTGTACACCATTCACGAAGACAATATATGCAATTTTATAAAAATGATAAAGTCCAACATGGATGACTCCAAACCAATGTCCACTACTATGTGTATGACCACCAAATTGACCAAAGAATGTACCGCTAACCTTGTTCACAATACTCACTATAGGTCCATGATAAGCAGTCTATTGTATCTCATTATATCTCGACATGACCTCATGTTTGCTATTATCTTAGTTACCATATTCTAAATTGATCCTAACGTCTCATATTTAAAGGTTGTCAAAAGGATCTTAAGGTAAATTAAAGGCAACACTAAACTAGGATTGCACTATACTCCCTCTTTATTATTATCTCTTGTGGCCTTGTTGGTGAGTCAGTAGGTGAGAGTGGTTCAGGCTAAGAATTAAGGTGAGAGTTGGAATAATTTGTGTGTGAGCTTGGTGAGTATAAAGAGTGTGAGTGAGGTATCATCACAACTGCATCTACTTCTACTTAAAAAAGTGTACTCAACTTCATTACAGTGGATTGGACTAGGCCTGAGGGCCAAAATATTTTTTCCCCACTTAATTTGGGGTTTTTTCTTTATAAATACTTGTGTCAAATTTGTGTGATTGTTGCATAACTTTTAGTATACATACTTGAAATTTTGGAAGAGTTTGCTTAAAACCTATTCACCCCCTCCCCTTCTAAGTTCTTCATAACATGATCATTTTTAAGAGAATACTTTTATTACGTGTTACTATGGCGCACATCCATTCGGTGCCAGCTTCAGGATGGACATGGTGAATTAAAAATAATCCATTTAGTGTCAGCTTCAGTCTTGGCTATATATATTCCACTGACAGCTTCAGGTTGAGTCATACTAGGCTAATATCAACACATCCGGTGATAACTTTAGGTTGGATATGGTGGTTCATGGTGACGACTCTTCTAGTGACAACTTCACGTTAAGTCGTGCCATGTGAAGGGAAATACTTGCATTTTTTTTTATCATCATTTCATTAATGTGCATCAACATATACATTCATATTTGCTTGTTATATTACTTACTTGCTTGTGTAGACCTTTATTATTTTTATGTTTTTATTCTATTCAATCATTATTGTTTGATATTACTTGCGTTATATATATATATACAAGTATGATAAATAAGTAAAATAAGAAAATTAGTATACTTAGTTTTGAAACTTTGTTTAAGGATTTATATAATTGTTTAGTGGACTGTTGAGCTCATCATTATATTAATATTATCAAATATTATCAGGTGAAAGGAAGTAGATATGCGAAGGAATTTGTCCTTCCATTTATTACTACTAAAATTATTAATCTTTGGAATTAATAATATTTTATTTTTATTAAATTATCTTGGGTTTTCAATGTGTTTTTTTATATTGAGACATTGAGATGTGATTTAATAGAAGGGGTAGTGTGAACCTCTCTGCCCCTATATTGTTTTTACAGAATGTATAAGATAACTATGTTTTTTGGATCATGCTAATGTTTTATTTTTTTATGATATTTTACAAATTAACTTCTAGTTTGACTTGATATAAATTTTGATGGGATGGTTATGGTATGCTTAAGTTTTTGTGTACAACTTTACATTTTGCCACGTAAATTTTGGGGGTGTGACAAAATATAACTTGTGTACCCTTAAGTTCATTGTTATGGTATTCCTTGCTACAATATATCATTTTTTCATTTACATATGCACATGTATAATATTAATTATTTGGATTCAAGAGAAGAAAGTTGCTGCTAAAATTCACAATTGGTCCATTGTCAACCTGTCTCTGGCAGGAAGAGTAGAACTAGTTAAAACTATAATCTCTTCCTTCTTTTATTATTGGTGTAAGATGTTTAAAATTCCTACTGTCACCGGTTCTTCAATTGATAGAATACTGAAATGCTTTGTTTGGGGTAGTAGAGAGTCTGGAAAGAAGCTACATTTGTTAAAATGGAGTTTTGTGACCTGTCCTTAAGAGGAGGGGGATTTGGTATCAGAAGATTGAGTGAGATTGACTCAGCTTCTAAAGGTATGTTGTTCTGGGATTTTGTTTAGAAAAAGGATAGGAGATTGATTGACTAGTTTAAAAAGTTGAATGTTGTTTTTCCTTCTACTTGGTGCTGTATAAAGCAAACTAAGTTTTCTCCATTTTGGAATCATTTACTTGAGGCAAGAGAAACCATCATTATTGGCTCTAAGTTCAATATTGGCAATAGTTAAAGTATGAGATTGTTCCTTGATCGCTGGTCAGGGGCGGGCCCAGAAAATGCTATTTATATAATTTTAGGGGAGCCAAATGTGAATTTTATAAAATTTAGTACTTAAAGAGGAGGTACCTAGTGGAATTTTTAAATTTTTTTTGGGGGGGGGGCATGGCCCCTTGGTCCCTCTTAAGGTCCGCCCCTGTCCCTGGTTGAATGGAAAATCTTTGCTTCAAGCATTTGGAAATTGAATCTTTAGAGAAATGGATTTGCCCCTTTTAAGGTCCGCCCCTATCCCTAGTTGAAAGGAAAATATTTGCTTCAAGCATTTGGAAATTGAATCTTCAGAGAAATGGATTTGCCTAAATCAACATGGCTGAGTGAGTTGATTCAGAACGGTAATTGGTGTAGACCAGTTCACGTGTCACCTGAAGTAATCCACATTTGGACACTTATTGTGAAAACTCCTATTACAACAAATGAGGACCAGGTTGAATGGAAACATGGGCAGTGCAACTTTAAATCAGTTTGGCAACATAATAGACATCCAAATGAAAAGAAGAATTGGCATAAACTGATTTGGAACAGAGGAAGACTTGCAACTTATTTTTCAGCATGTTTGGTCTTTCTCAATAAAATTCCTTTTTTGTTGAATCTTCAAAAGAGATGTATCATTCTAACTGCCATTTGTCACAACTGTATGATTGTTGAAGACTCTATTGACCACCTCTTTTTCAAGTGTGCTTTGGCTCAAAAATTATAAGAATGGATCTTTGAAGTTAACATTGGAGTTGGGGGCAAATTAGTTAATTTGATCAACTTTCCCAATGGTTTATAGTCCAGTTCAATCAGGATACTCAAATAATTGGTATATATCGACAAATTTTCACTGCTTCCTTATATACTATCTGGAGAGTCAGAAATTAGAATATTCATAATCATATCCCTTGCAATGCTGCTCAATCTGCTAGGATGATTATATGGGAAGTTTTAGACCAGAGAGGTCCGAGTATTTCTGATATTCAAAATTTGTCCCAAGAGTAATATGTTCTGTTATGAATTATTTTTGTTGCTGTTCTGGTGGGGTTTTGAAGCTGTTTGGATGAGTCACCTGACAATTAATCAGGAATACATATATGTGAGTTGCGCAGTGCAGAAACGGTTGTGAAAGTTAGATTTAAAACCTAGAGGGGGGTTATTAGGTTTACTAACATTTTGCTTAATCTTTTAGATTATCCAATTTTAAGTCCAACTAAAATTTTAAGCAATTCCACAAAGCAAGCAAAATAAAATAAAGTGCAGTAAAGTAAAGAATGTACCAAATATAGGTAGAAAATTCAGATCGAAAAAAAACCACGAGTGAGGCTTTGTAGGCCCAAAGAAACAAATCCAATATCGTTGAAGTAAAGTACAACAGACTCACACCCACTCCACTCTGACAAGAACTCTGATGCGAAACACCTCAAGTTTAAAATTACAACTAACTCGTCCAACTGCTGCAGATTCCTGGCTAACGTCAAAATACTCTCAGAACGGTAACTAGAAAAACACGAACACTCAACAAGTATTATGTCCCCTTCATAACTTAATTTTCTTCTTTTTCCTCACCAACGAACAGTTGTAGAAGAAATCAATCCAGTAACTTGATCACAAAGAAATCTTCAATGCAATCTTTGAATAGTTAATCAAACAAATGGAGAGACATAACCTAAATCACTCATAGTGTATATATGTGTGTGATCTCTCAAAGAAATATAAACAAATTACTTGAGAAAAAAATCATTTGCTAGAAAAATATTTTAATGATTTCTCTCTCTAGAATATGAATTTCTGTTAAGTTGAAAGCTTCATTGAAGGCACCGTGAAAGCATAAATTTTTTCCACACTTAGAGAGAAAACATATGAGTTTTTTATAGAGATTAAAAACCCTAATTTTTTTTGAAAAACAAGTTAAAAATAAATAGGAAACAAGTCCCCATGTTTTAGGAAAGTTCTGGGTCAATTTCGAGTCAAAACAGGCAAAATCCCGCAGACCAGAAGTCTTGGACTGGTCCAACGCTGTTGGATTCTCTAAGTGAGATACTGAGACCCCATGGACTGGTCCAGCTAAACCTTAGACTGGTCCAACCTTGAAAAATGTCTGAATATGTTTAAAAGCTCTTATTTTCAATGTCAGAAACTCCCAGTTTAAAATATATGTGTTCTCACCACTTTACCTAGATTACACGACTTTATTATGTGATCGACGATGTGATCATGCATTCAGAACTATCTCAAAACTTCAATCGATTGAATTCTTGTTCAGGCCATTGATGGCTTCTTCCAAAGATTCAAGCTTCATCATTTGAAGAACATTTGCATGGTTGGTGTAGAACTTCATGCTCACTCTTAGACTTCAATTACATAATCAATGATAAAAATATGAATCAAATATTACAACTCGATCATGTTTGGTTTTGACACCGAAGAATGCCAATTATAAAAATATACGTCACAATCTCCCCATTTGGCAATTTCGTGACAAAATCAACCTAAACAATTATAACCTAACCACAGAAAAAATCTGATTACCTTAAATCACAATTACAAATAAATATATCTTGAAGAACTCAGAGCATCACGAGCAAGCTTTCAAACTTCATACGTAGTGTTTGTCAAAAACCTATAAAATTTGCACATCATGCAAACAACACTACCTGTGAAAGCTTAATCAAGAAAAATATAATGATAACAAGTATCATAAAATTATCTCCAAACTCCCCCTTAATCATATAAGCATATCACAAAGAAAACATATGTCTCGCTCTCCCATGTCTCCCATTTTTGGAACAAATTGACAAAGTAAGACAAATGAAAACAAGAGAGAACAAATCAGCACATGATTAAGTGAGATATAACCTCCAATCAAATATATCACATAAGACTCAAAATTATGGAGTGTTACATAAAAATAAGCAAAACATAAAAAGCATAGAGCATATCATGTCTTAAGCAAAAAAAATATAGAATATAGCAAGTTCAATCATCAAAACTACCTACTAAAAGTCTAGCAAACCATAAACTAGCTCTAAGCCACCAAGACCTAATCCTCATCACCCTCATCATCACCATGAACTCCAGAAGTTCCAGGAAGGGCTCTCTTAATCAATGCTTCAAGCTTTAAAAACTTCCTTTTCAAGTACCTCTCCAATCCCTTTATGGATTGATTGTACTGTCTAGCAGTCAAGGTACGATTAGAATCTGCAACATAAAGTCTGGCAATAGGAGCATTGTCATCACTCTCATCCATAATCTCCTCCTCAATATGATGTCTTGCAGCCTCCTTTTGAGCTCTTTCCTTCATCTTGTTAGTAATTGAAGACTTAACATTTGAAGCCGTGAACTTCCCTTTGAGTTTCATTACTAGCGCATTTGAAAGAATATAAACTTTCTTTGCCTTGAGAATTTTCATCACAATCAAGGGAAAAGACAAAGCATCGGTAGCCCTCAAGTTTGTCTCTTGAATCATAGTCCTCAAAATAGTTATTGACACATTAATTTTATCATCATTCAAAATATGATACAAGATCTCACCTCGATGTTATGACAAATCACCCTTATAATCATGTGGGTCAAGAGTACAGGAGACAATAAAGTTCAATGCAGAGACATTGTCAGTGATGTAGGCACTTGAAACTTTATTTGCAAGCAATGGAGCATTTGGTTCACATAAAATCTTAATGATTTCTTCCATGCTTGGTCGGTTCTCTCTAGTACCTAGATAAGGAAAAATCATACCATTTTATGCATTTGGAACTTCAGTAACCTCATAAATTAATTGGGTAGTCACCTTGATTTCTGTCCCAAAACATTTCACTGTCATTCATAGCTCACCATCACTATAAGCAAGCACATTGCTATAGAAGTAGCGAACCATGTCAGGAATACAATCCTTCCCTAGTTTAGCTAGTGAACCCCAACCATTGTCTCTGAAGTAGTGCACAAACTCCAAATGATAGCCTTGTCATATGCTATCCAAATCAAAGCTCTGTTCACACTTCATTAGTCTACAACAAACCACCTTTCCATAGTGATCAAAGATTCCTTCATCATCAAAATGATTCTCCGTGAAAATTATATTGCCTTCTGGTGTTAGAGAAATATTAACTCTTTGATGCCTAGAGCCATCGGTCATTACCACAATGAGAGGAATGTAAAATAGGAATGTAAGAGCCATTCGAGAATTTTCACAAACGCTTGGTGTGCAAGCTTTGAAAACACAAGCTTTAATGAAACTTTGTTAGCTAAATCTCCCAAAATCAACCCAAATACTTCAATGATCAATCCCTTCCACCAATTCAACTCAAAATCAAACACAAAATAGTCAAAATGAAGCAATATCTCAAGCACAAAGTATGATAAGAATTATGACAAAGTGAGGGAAAAGGGGATAAATAAGCACTCAAAGGGAATGATGGCACAATATGTTCACATAGCACACATGCGCACTTAAAGAGCTCTGGCCGAGCCTTTGTGGACCGGTCTAGCCTATCCTTTGGACCAGTCCAAGGCGGTTCAATTGGTTTGTTGACAACTTTGACCATCCTTGACCCTTTTTGCAATTTTTCAAAAAGAAAGGCATAAAAATTCCTAAAAATCTGGGGAAAAAAATGAAAAATCTTTTTGGGTTTTTTATTTATGTGAAAATAAAAAATATAACAATCATATAATCATTAAAATCAAATTTTCACATAAAATAACAATGAGTTCTTAAATTTTTAAAAAAATTCGCAAATGCACAATTTTAAAACTCATAAATTTGTCAACAAAATCCATCATTAAATTCATAATCATGGCACAATTTCCAATACACAAATATTTATAAAAATTTAGATATTTATTTAATAAATCCATGTGTGTGTGCAATCCAACATCATTAATTAATCAAATTCCTTTGATTCATCTTTTAAAACACATTGGATGATAAACAAATAAAACCACACATGATAAAATATTTTTCATTGAATTTCATTTATTTATTTAATTCTAAGACGGTGGCTTTCACGCTTACGGGCATCTAGCTATTTTCTCAAAATAACTTCTTTAAAAGATACCTCATTGGAGATTTATGTCATAGTGGTAGTTTCGAACACATTCCGAATGTAGCTTTTTCCTTTTGTCTTAGATTTTTAGCAAAATTTTTATCATTTTTTTTCTTTTCATGCTGAATAAAAAAATAGAATCTTTTATTTTTATTTTTTTCATTGATCATTTAAGCCTTCAATGCTACTCATACAATATACTCTAGTCAATTTCATATTAGTTTTCAATCAATTCTCTCAGAGTTGGACTAGTGCACAAATTATATGGACTCAAAAGATTCACCTCTAAAAAGAAATAAATATAGTACATTAGTCATCAATACCTAAATCATAAACTCAAATACTTCATGCATTGATAAACTAAATGTCCCAATCATGCATTCACAAATCAAAGTAAATTTTAACAGAAATATAGAGAATTCACATTATTTTATAGAAAAATATGATTTCCACACTCACATGATTATCATAAAAAAATCAAACCTAACCTAATCTAAAAGGTATGATCCAATGAAAAACAGATAATGAACATAAGCTTAGTCCATAACCATAAAAGTCCTAATGACCTAGTTAGGGAGTTTTGCACCTAAAAACCTATTAGGAATAAATCCCATAGTATCAACAAGCAGAAACTTCTCCAAATCTTCATTTCTTATTCAAATTGTTTTGACATGCAATCTATAAGAAAAATATTGTGGAGAAACATAAAAATTCTTTTTCTTGTTTAAATTATTTTTAGCTTTAGAATTTTTGGGTTTGTTCTTATAATATAGCTTTATAGCATGAACCATATTCTTACAAAAAGAATTATGCACATGAAAATCAGAATTAGAATATTTTCTCTTCTTATAGCAATAGTGTTGACTATGTCCATTCTTACCACAAAAAGTACAATGGAGCACACTGGACACAACATTAGGATGCATAGACTCAACTTGAAGCTTAGGTTTGGGTGTAGATAAATTCAAGTTCTTCAGTTTAAAAAATAATAATTTTACCCTTAGATGATGACCCAACAAAACCTAGTCCAGTCTTATCTCCTACAGGCTTACCAACACTAATCATGGTATCAAGCTTAATCTGCCTAGAAATAAATGTAATCAATTTCTCTTATAATTTTTTTTAATTCATGCTCAAGAAAATCAATTCTAGAAACAAGAGAATCTCTAGTAGAAATAGCTTGACTTACCTCGCTTTCGAAAAACTTGACTTTACTTTGAAGATTTTAAACATCAGTTTTGTTTTCTTCAATTAACTTTAGTTTCTCTTCATTTTCTTTCTTCAAAGTTTTTTTTTTCAATTTCCACCTGCTTCAGCTTTTCAAATTTCTTATTATAAGCCTTTAGCAATTTCTCAAAAAGTTTTTGCAGCTTGCTCTCACATAGTTTTTCATCTGATTGCTTAACTTCTGAATCTTCAGACCCAATCTGACTGAGAGTTGTATACATCTCTGTTTCACCTACAACAGAAAAAAAATCATTAGTAGTATGATCATAAATATGAGGAAAAAAACAAATGCATCATTCTCAATAAAAGAATCACTATCAGAGCTAAAGACATAGATGCAGAAATAATAGTTTTCAAGACTTTCTTTTTATCTTTTGAAATTTTCTTTGCACTAAAGTTATTCTTCTTAGGGTAGATGTGTGACCTCTACCACCACATGTCCAACAACTAATTTCAGAATCCCTAGAGTCATCAACTTCTTTTTCCTTTTTATCCTTACCTTTAGATGATGAGCCTTGACTACGAAATTTAGAAGGATTTCCTTTCCTAAGATTTCTATCATTTTCATAGTTATGGATCTTTCTCAATTTCCTAACTAGGAGTGCAACATCATTATCTGAATCATATTCAAAACTTTCAACTTTTTCAATTTCAAATTTTTGAAGAATTTGAAATATTTGACAAATTTGAAGACTTGGAAGTCTTTGAGATTTTTAAAGTCATTTTTTTTGTTTTATAAAATTTTGGATATTACACCTCAAAAGTTTGAATTGATCTAACTAATTCTGCCACCTCCATTGAATTAACATCTCTTCTCTCATCTAAGGCTTCCAACTTGACTTAGAATCTATTAGGTAATGACTTCATGATTTTTCTAATAATCTGAAAAGATGAAATTTTCTCAATAGGTTAGCACTACTTTGAACAATATCATTAAACATAGAATAAAAATTAGAAAACATCTTATCTTCATCCATTCTAATTATTTCAAATTTAGTAGTTAACATTTATAACTTTGATTTCCTTACCTTGGTGGTACCCTCATGAGTTACCTGTAAAATATCTCACGCTTCTTTCGAAGTAGAACATGCAGAGATTCTAGCAAATTTAGAAAGAACAACATAATTAAATATATCATATAAACCTTTGTTATTATTAATAGTATCTTCACGCTCAACATTAGACTATGTTGCTTTATCCTTAACTACAGTCACAACTGCATCACTAGTATCAATGGTAGTGGTAGGAATTGTATAGCCATTCTTAATAGCCATCCAAACTCTTTCACCTTGAGATTTGAGAAAGGCTTTCATGCGAGACTTCTAAAAAGTATAATTTGAACTATCAAATAAAGGAGTTCACTGAATCGATCCACACTCTTTCATACTAGATTCCATGATAATTTTTTAAACTAAAAATAAAATTTGATTTTAAAAATACTTCGCAAGGAGTTACTCAAAAATTAAAGAACACTATTCTGATACCAATTCTGAGTTGCGCGGTGCGGAAGCGGCTGCGAAAGTTAGATTTAAAACCTAGAGGGGTGATTAGGTTTACTCGCTTTTTCCTTAATATTTCAGATTATCCAATTTTAAGTCAATTAAAATTCTAGGCAATCCCACAAAGAAAGTAAATAAAATAAAGTGCAGTAAAATAAAGAATGTGCCAGATATACGTGAAAAACTCAGATCGAGAAAAAAACACGGGTGAGACTTTGTAGCCCTAGATAACAAATCCACTATCATCGAAGCAAAGTACAATAGATTCTACCTCAGACTCACACCTACTCCACTCTGACAAGAACTCTGATGCGGAACACCTCAGGCCTACAATTGCGACTACCTCGTCCAATTGCTGCAGATTTTCGGCTAACGTCAAAAATCCTCTTAGAAGGGTAACTGGACGAACACAAATACTCCGCAAGTATTCCATGTCCTTCATAGCTCGATCTTCTTCTCTTTCCTCACCAACGAATAGTTGTAGAAGAAACCAATCCAGTAACTTGATCACGAAGAAATCTTCAATGCAATTTTTGAACAGTTGATCAAACAAATGGAGAGACACAGCTTAAATCACTCATAGTGTATATATATGTGTGATCTCTCAAAGAAATATAAACAAATAGCTCGAGGAAAAAATCATTTGCTAGAAAAATATTTCAATGATTTCTCTATCTAGAATATGAATTTCTGTTCAATTAAAAGCACCGTGAAAGCACAAAATTTTCCACACTTAGAGATAAAATATATGAGGTTTTTATAGATATTAAAAACCTTAATTTTTCTTGAAAAACAAGTTAAAAATCATTAGAAAACAATTCCCCACATTTTAAAAAAGATCTGGGTCAATTCTGGGTCAAAACAAGCAAAATCCCGCAGACCAGAAGTCTTGGACCAATCCGACCTTTTATTGGACCGGTCTAACCCTGTTGGAATCTCTATATGAGATACCAAGACCCCATGGACCGGTCCAGCTAAACCCTGGACCAATCCAACCATGAAAAATGTCAAATATGCTTAAAAATTCATTTTTTTAATGTCGGAACCTTCCGGTTTGAAATGTATGTGTTCTCACCACTTTACTTAGACTATGTGACTCTTATATGTGATCAATGATATCCTCGTGCATTCAGAACCATCTCAAAACTTCAATTGATCGAATCCTTGTTTAGACCATTGATGGCTTCTTCTAAAGATTCAAGCTTCATCCTTTGAAGAACATTTGCATTGTTGATGTAGAACTTTATGCTCACTCTGAGACTTCAATTACATGATCAATGATAATAATATAAATCAAAGATTACAACTCGATCATGTTTGGTTTTGACATCGAAGATTGCCAATTATAAAAATATATGTCACAATATACTATTTAGTGGATGCTCTTAATCCTTGGTGTTGTAAATTGCATTTATGTAATAGATATATTATTAGTTTTGGAGGGTTTCTGTTAAGATGTAGAAAGGATAGTGTGGATTGGTAGCTTCTCTTGTTGTTATATGTTTATAGTCAGGTTGTGTTTATGTACTAATGGCCTGTGATGTTCTTAGTGGCCGGGTTCTCGAAATGGGATTGATGGGATGCCTTGTATTGGGAAGGTATGCCCTCTTGTTGTGTTATATAGTTTTATTTTGTTAATAAAGAGCTGATTTAGGAAAGAAAAAAAGAAGAAGAAAATTACTTTAATGTCTCCTTATATTCAATAAAAATACATGAACTTTTCTTGTCGTAAAAATTGAAAAATCTCTCTCTCTCTCTCAAATTTTTTCATCCACCAAACGAAAAGCACCAATTGTTTTTGGCTTGCATATATGGTAGGGTACACGAAAAAACTAATGAGTGGCTCTATGCAATTGCGTCTCACAGTATCATTAGTTATAGAATGAAAACTACAATCAGCAAAGACGTGAACTTTTTTTTCAAGGAATTGCTTGAAAAAAAAATTCCAAGAATCAGTTCTCAGTTAATATATGTCGATGCTATTTGTGGCTATTTCCACTAGTTTGTAATCATAAAAGGAATGGTCATAGCCAAATCCAAACATGCTCAGAAAATATTACAATCTGGTATTTGCTTGGACTCCATTGTTGATGGATTGGATACTTATAGAAAACAAATTTTAAACCATATGTGTCACGGCCTGTTTTCTGACTACCGAAAACTGAGGGTGATTAGGTTTTCACATCATCAAAACACATCTCTAATCTTACTATAATATCATGCCGTCACGCCTCGATTTTCGACACTCGGTAAGAGCGAGGGAAATGAGGAGTGAACGGTGCTTATCAAACATCAATACCACTCACGTACATTCTTACTCTGATATCACGCTCTAATATTAAGTTGTCACACCCAGATTTCTGACACCTAGAAATTGAAGGTGATGTGTCCATTAAGCTCTAATGACTTTCCTTAATTTATAACTCAATACAAAAGCATATTCATCTACACCATTAGATAGAGGATTCAAAAATACTCGATTTAAAAAAAAAATCACACTCAATTCTGATAAAAAATGAATAATTTGCACCCAATTGAAGTTGGACACAATCACAATTTTTAATTGCACGAAATCCTAGTTTAGATCAGTCGAAATTTTGCACAATCGATGTTCTTTCGAAGTTCTTACAAAATCTTGCTGGATTTTGGGTCTTATACAATTCGATTGTGCGAAAAGGTCATTTCACACAATCGAAATTCCCTTTGACAGATTTCCTGCTATTCTACAAAAAGTCAAATTTCATGCCAACTCCTCATCCCTGAATATCCATACATTCTCTATGGTATTCTAAACATTCTAAATGGTCAATAACACTTATAACATGGTCCAAACACAAAAATTCGACCCCCAAATAATTATATCCACAAAACATACACAACATGTTCCAAACTAAACATTCTCCATTCATACCTCAAAAGTCATACATAAGCCATATGTGGCAATTACATTTGAAATCTAAATACACCAACATAATTCAAATATAAATACAACATTTTCATTATAGTCCACATGTCATAAACCGGCATGGACATCTATCCACATATCCAAAAGAAATGTCTCCAAAATGAATTCAAAAGTCTGTTCGTGCACTCTACGCTTCCTCCTCCATGGGAGCTTTATCTGAAAAAGAGTTTGGGGGATGGGGGTGAGAAACTCAATGACTCAGTAGGACTGATCCACCCTACTATACTTAACTTAGGCAGCTATTCATGAATGCACACAAAATCTCTAAGTGTCTACATGTCATGCCTCAATGGATTTTTATACTCAAAACAATCATGTTTTCTAAATAATGCGTGATGTCTCATATTTTAACCACATAAAATAGTTTATAAGGGATTACAACTCACAAATAAACTCACACCACGTATACCCAAAAATCATTTCAACTGGGGGCTTTCGCTTATCATAATTCAAATAGTAAGGATATTATCAAGATCACAAACTCTGCTTACGTTTTTCAGGCTATTAATCCGATGGAAGCGACATCCATTTAGTCAAGTTTTGGGCCTTGCACCCTAGGGCTCTGAGCTCTTCTTAATTCTCACACATGTCCCAAAAATCACATATTCTCACATATTGCATTTTATCACATAATGCACCAAAACTCAAGCTTGTCACAATTCTTATCAAATGCATAACGTAAACCAAGTTAATGTATATCAACCTCATTTCATGCATATTTAATGCAATCACAACCAACTCATAGAAATCACAACACATATGCATTTTTAAGAAAATCTTCTTTTTATGCACTTTATTCTACTCATGGAATTAACTTATACAACTCCTCAAATGAACATAATCACAAAATGTATTCCTAAACACCACCAAGTTATGCATAATACATAATCTCAATATATATATATATATATATATATGCACAAAACCCTATTTTCACTATAGAATCAAAATAAAGTAAGGATTCACACCACTACCTCATTTCTCAAGCTTATCCTAGCAAGTCCCAAATTTTTAGCACTTTCTATCTTACCAAAAATGACTTTTGTTCGGTTCAAACCGAAGCCCTTATTGAGTAAAGCAAACCCTTTGTCTTCGGCGTTTTCCAAATCAACCTTTAACCTTTCCGAAATATAGAGAGAAGGGAGAGAGATGAAGTAGAAGAGTTATAGAGAGAGATATTTCTATAAAAGTGATTATATCTCATCTCCTCTAGATATTTATAATATCTTAGGGTGCGAAATGACTGAAATGCCCCCGAGTCACTTAATATACCCTCTCAACCTCTGTTTCAATTTCAAAGTTATGGCTCTGAAATCACTTCATTGACTCTCTAAACATTCTGTTTGGTCCATAATCAAAAATCATATTTTTTTGGATTCTCGGGCCCACCCAGACCGCGTGCCGGGCCCCGTTGACCCAAAAAGTCAAACTTTTTCAAATGTTCCCAAAACTTTTCAAAACCTTAAAACAACTTCCCAAACATGTTTTTCACTCTGAAAACATCTATAATATCATTTCAAATATATTTGTGGCAAAAATGATGAAAAATTCGAAAACCAGTCAAATTTGGTTTCGGTCTCTACGGTATGCATATCAACCCATTGCATAAACCTATGATATCGAATCACTAATGAGGATTAATATCAAATGTATAATTAATTTTTAGGAAAAATTAAATTTTAGTGACTAATCCTAAACAAAATTACTCTAAAGTGACCATAAAGTCCAGAAAAGATGAATAGTTGCCAAAATTGAAACTTAATTGTTGATCAGTGACCATTTGAGAGTAATTTGATAAAAAATACTTCATATTTATTAAACATTCTAAAAATAATTTTTTGATGACGAAATTGTCATTCAATATAAAGATAACTCATTTAATTTATCATCCTCTTTCTTTCTTCCTTGTCCATCACTCTTTTTTTTCCTTTTTAGTTTACGAGTCTACCAATTAAAAGATTTGATTCCTTTATCATCGTTATCTCTTTTCCCATTCTCTTAACCGTGGTCTTAAAACATATTATAACAGAGAGGATAAGAAGTTAAATAACAACCAAGAATTATATATGAATATAAATAATACAATATATATATATATATAAAGTTCTTTCTAATATCTTATTACCTGTACAGAGCCATATTAATGGACATGGACAAGTCTTTTAGTATTTTTTATCCAACGACTGTAAAAATTCTAACTCAGTGAGAGATCATCATTATAAATTTGCCTATTACATTATGTCCAGAGACAAAGATCCTGCTCTCATTTAAAAAAATAAAAAATAAGAAAAAAAACCCACAAAAGGTTCTAGCAAAATGGTAATAATAAAAGTTTGTACAATTATTACACTTGTAGTACCCTGACGCTACAACAACCATAACCACCATCCTGGGGCACGAACTCGATCCCTTCATCCTCAGTTCCTCCCATCTTCGTCTTCTTTTCCAAGACCTACCTTGATTTGGTAGAATGAGTCATTTTCTTTTTAGATAACTTGAAACAAAATGTTTAATTGAGATTAATGTAAAGGGTAAATTTGTCCAATTATAAAATAATTTATTAGAGGAAGGACATTTACGTAATAAGTGATCAAATGGTCACTCATCGGCAATTAAGTTTCAATTTTGGTGACTATTCATCTTTTTCAAACTTTATGGTCACTTTAGAGTAATTTTGTTTAGGATTGGTCACCAAAATCTAAATTTCTCTAATTTTTAAAGTTGCTACAATGTAATTATCAGTTGATTCGAGGTTTGCTGCATAGAGATAACTATAGGGATGAGGAGTGACTATAGGTATCTGTTGTGTTTGCATGTTAGACTTTGTGATTGATTGAGATGAGTTTTAAAAGTGCTGGAGTTGGAGATTAAAGAAAGTCATGACTTAAGATATTTGAAAATTAGCAAAAGAGTAATGACAGAGAAAGTGAAATTCAAACCATCGAACAAGATACAAAATATGTGGTCCTCACCAATGACACATGGTGGGGTTCACAAACTTTGTGTTCTGTACGGTGATTCAGTTTTTAGCCATACAATCATTTTAGACTGAATGAAACTCATGTCATGCTCTGAATTTGTTGAGTAAAAAGTATTAAAGTGGACTAATAGTTTAAATGAATGGTTTTGACTGGTACCAAAGCTTGGTGAGATGAAATCTTTACTAACAGTCTAAATCGAAACTTCACTTTTATGAAACTAAATTTCACAAATATATATTACTTGATAACATATACCTTATGATGTGTGACAATCTTTTTTATGCATATATTTTTTAAAGCATGGGTACTTCTCAAAATTCCTAAACATTGCATGGGTGCCAATCTATAGTGAACGTCTAGAATGTACTTGGTGTAAATACATAGGGTGAATGATCTCATTCGTATGTGTACAATACACACTGTGAGACCCACTACGTATGTACAATATGCATGATTTAAATTCACCCGGTGGGTGTAATGTAGATCTTCTCCGATCTATAATAGTGTAACTAAACACAAAACTCTTTCTCTTTAATGTTTTTTTTCTTATTCCTTTCATTTTAAGTGTGTTATATATATAAAAAAATCTGAAACGAATACAAGGGAAGGATTGACCTTTGTATATATTGTAAGAGATGTAACCATGTGAGTACTCGCTCTTGTGTCAATTAAGTAGCATTCATATGCTTAAGTTCAATCTTGAGGGAATTGTTAGGTTCATTTTATATTTAGGAAAATGCTACATGTCCCGAATAAATATCCCAAAATATATCTCGAATTTATGTGGCAGGTGATATGGTGCTTATCTAAAAATAGACATCAACATGTATACCATCGACACTCTGTGTATGGGGAAAATCCCACCAATACTAACTCACCATTTAATTTTATCTCCTAAAATAATGGATTATATCACCTACTACATAGATTCAAGATATACTTCGCGATTTTTATTTGGGACATGTAGCATTCCTCTTATATTTAATATCAGTTGATGAATGGCTTGGCTAACATTCAGTTTGTATCAATGTGTTTTTCCATACGTGTTTAATTAAATCTATAAAATCTTGTTGCTATGAACTTGTTAGCTTTGGGATGACTTCAATGTTTTTTATTTGATGTATATTATGTTATGTTCTTGATTTATATTAGTTGTGATTAACCTAATTGATAGACAAATTTTCAAGATAGTTGGTTGCTTCAGTAATAGATGGTTTTATATTCTCTAAAAGACACAAATTTGATAAGAGATGTTTGATCACTTTATTGTTTTATTTTTGTACACATTTACATGATACTTGACTAGACAAGATTAAATCAAATTTTTTTTTCTCTATTCTATTCATATAAATTACAAAAATGGCTAGATGTATATGTATTTTGTATGAACTTCATGAATAATGAAATACTTTTGTTTATGAATAATATTATCTTTATATCTTCTTATATATTAATCTTATCTTATATCTTCTTATTCCAGACCCCACAGTGACGACGAGAGCCTTATGCACTGGGCTAGCTCTTTTACTAGAACTTTAGTTATAAGAAAAATATAATGTTTATAATTTTATTTAAAGAAAAAAAAACCAATTCAAAATTTCGGATATGAGGAATAAAAGTAAGCCTTGTTTTTCAAGTTTCTATATATTCCTCTTATTCAATGTATTAATAATTGACCTGAATAACCTGGTGTTTTGATTCTTTCCACATAAATCAGCCTCGCAAGAATTGGATCACACATATTTTTATTATACCTAACCCGAACCAAGTCGAAGATAGACAACTTTGTTGAGATCATTTTGTAAGAGATTATTAATAAATAGTCTTGTTGACTTTCTTGCAATGTCTAGACATAATAAGAATATATTATATGCTTTATCTTCACAAGAAGCATATAAATTTCTTTTGTTATTATGATGCTTTTCCAAATAAGCAATGTCCAAAAAAATGTGAGATTATAGTTATTGTTGTTTTTCTATTATAATAAGTATTTTATTTAGATTATGATAATATGTCGAAGTGATACAGTCTGTAATCTCCATATTCTTCATTGTTCCATATTAAAATGCTATAGATATATTAATAATGCATCACATTTATATAGGAACCCTTACCTAGTCTGTAATCTCCATATTCTTCACTGTTTCATATTAAAATATTAAAATGCTATGGATATATTAATAATGCATCACATTTATATAGGAACCCTTACCTAGACGCTCAGATATATTGTTGGAGTATGACTTGGTCATTTACCTATTACATCTAAGGGGTATCTTTTGATGTTTGGATATTTTTGTGTCATTGATGTAATTAGTATTTTATATATTTAGATTGTTTCATGAATGAATGTGATTTTGGAATGTTATAATTCGGTTGTGGCTAAACAGATCTTATAGATTCTTAATTTTATCTTTTAAACATGACAATTTTCATTTTCACATGGTGGCTGATCCATCAGTTTCAACAAGTTACATATTAGAGGGGCTTGCCCCACATCAGATCCGAACGAGAAATGACTTGGGCATATAAGAGTGGTATGGAACTCTATCCAATTACTTAAACTGTTGGGTTAGCGAGCACCCGTTATAGTTGATATCAAATCCAGATTCAATCCTTAATCTGGTGTTATGTCAAACGCCCATTCAAGTGAAGTCCGAATTCGGAAGTAGAAAGAGTGGTCTGACTGTAACGACCTTGTTCCGAGAGATACTGTATATATACCATATTCATTACAAAATTTACCTTGGCAGATGGAACTCTGAAATTTTGGTTGCAAGTGCAAGCTTCAATTGCCAATCCATGAAAAGCAACAATAAATATAATCTGACCTTTTTTGGGACTTGGCTTATTAGGAAAAGTATCTTAACAAATGAAATTTATATGTTTCTTGGAATGATAAAACATAAAATATTTTCTTATTATGTCTAAACATTGCAAGAAAGTCATCAAAGACTATTTATTAATCTCTCGCAAAATGACCCCAATAATATTGTCTATATTCAACTTTGTTAAAGTTAGATGGATCCTATAGGTATTGTGTCATTCAGTCCTTGAGTGTTAGTGATTTCCATGAAAAGAATCAAAACACTAGGTTGTAAAGGTCAATTAATAGTACGTCAGAGTTAGTGATTTCCATGAAAAGAATCAAAACACTAGGTTGTAAAGGTCAATTAATAGTACATCAGATAATAGGAATATATAGAAGCTTGAAAACAAGGTTTACTTTATTAGCTCTACCATGAAAAACATAATTGATAGTGCCATTTTTAGGTTATTAACTATTATGAAATTTAAAAGAATTCTCAATCTCAAATTTTAATAAACTGTCATTTTCTTTTTCAGATCTCGTATGATCCTTCGTGAATTTTAGTGGAAGCTCTTCAATCAATCTATAAGTCACTTGCATATTAGGAATATCATTAGAGGTTATAATTGTAGTACTGTTTTTAACCTCTTCAAACACTTTAGACAATAAGATTTAAGACATCAAAGATGTTACTACGTTTTTGGCAATGCTCCTATAAGAAACTCCAAATACAAGAGACTCCAAGTTACAATAATCTTATCTTGAAGTCCCAAGATGTAACGATATTTAGAAAGTTTGTTAACAAGAAGCAAAATTCACTTCTTGTTCTGCAAAATCTGAAACAAAAAGGT